>CM046035.1:44266974-44674288 GCA_025215565.1 Flaveria ramosissima | reverse complement strand
TTTGTTCAAAAGATTTGTTTATCAAACATGTTAAGTCCCAAAAATGCATCTAACATAGATTGTTGCAAAAAACGGTGAACATAATTGTTGGTGAGTTCGCAGGTTTATGTAATAAAAATGTAAGTGATGCTGTATAATGTAAGCGTATGGAATACCGTGAATACGATTATATACACAAGTAAATATCACATGACATGAGCTTTGCAACCAAACCTAGCGACGTACACAAAGAAATTGTCGGCATATATTCACCCAAGGGCCCGTTCCTGGCCACTGATGGTATCAACTAGTATACCATCGAACGAGGGTGGGGGTGTCAACCCAGTAGTACTACCAATACCTAACCATCGGTTCCCACACTGGAATTAAATAGTTGCAAAGATAGAACCACACAGCAGACCCAAGCATGTATCAAATAGTACTTGCAACATAGTATCACGTTGATTCCTTGTATGTAAAATGTATGTAAGTTGTACAGCATTGAAAATGTGTAAGCATACTTTTCCCCCAAGTTGTAAATGATTGAAATATTGTATAAGCGTGAAAAGGGGCCACGAAACTCACTTGTTAGGTGGAAAGTATGTATGAGCAATGTATCCCAAATGTTGAATGCAAATAAACAGTCAAACACCTATTGACAGTTATTGTATAGCATTAATGATATGATATATATATAAGCGCGCAATAATGATGGGTCGGTTTGGGTTGTATCGGCTGGGTCGCGTATAACACACACAGACTGACACACGTACTAGATCCTATGTAGATCCATGTACAAGACATTGTCGCCATTGATGATGATATTTAAGTAAAAGTATCATTATTATTGAAGAAGCATTGAATAAGTGTAAATAATTATAAGTCAATTGATCGTTGTAAAGCGTTGGTTTAAATTTGTTTAAAATAGTATGTGTGCCCTTTTCGCGTTGACTTTAATCTTTGTGGCCGAACAATGGCTACTGTGTTAATGTTACCTCAACATCACACGTCATACTCACACCACGCACAAAGGAAATCAAACACAACAATTACAGTCGCACGCCAAGACCAGACGCACGACTCAACCTCCATTCGCACGAATCAACCCTCAATCGTGCGAATCAGCTTCATTCGTACGATTGAGCCTTCATTCGTATGACTGGCCTTCAGTCGTACCACACAACACCCAATCGCATGACTCAACCTCCATACGCACGAATCAACCTTCAATCGTGCGAATTAGCTACTTTCGTACGATTGAACCTTCATTCTTGCGATCGGACTCCAGTCGTGCGAATCACGCACACTCGCACACATTCAGTCGGTCACCTGACTCAATCGCACACAATCACTCAATCGCATGACTCAATCGCATACACACACCCAGTCGCACAACTCAGTCGCACGACATGCCTAGTCGCACAACTCAGTCTCGCGATTGACTCAAACACATGATCCAGTCGCACGACCCACTCAGTCGCACGGCTTAATCGCATGGTTGACCCAGTCGCCTGATCTGCAGAATCACGACTGTGGTCGGGATGAGCAGCCCCCGAGCTGCTCTAAACACGGGTTTTACACCACAAGGACCTCCAGAAACACTCAACAAACATACACAAACCTGAAACACAAGCAAAGAGACCTCATACGCACCCATACGACCTTGTGTGTTCGGGTTGAACCCGAACACCCGAAACCCTAGTTTTGGACAGCCGTGAAATGGCTAGAAAAAGGGCAACCAAAGACAACTACCTGCTAGAAAGGGGTAGTCTAGGCTGTAGACGGTGTCAAGACGAAGAAAACAAGACCTCTCGGGTTGGATTTGGTGCTAGAATGGTGATTTTGTGTGTGTAGAGGGTGAAGGTGAAGAAGATGGTGAATGTGAAGGCTTAGGGCTGGTAAGAGGGTATTTATACCCAGCCCAAGTTTGCAAAATTACAAGTTTAGTCCCTGCACTTAACCCCCGAGTTTTCCCAAGTTTGGTTCGGTTGAAAAACGACTTTATTGGATGTTTTATTATAGTTGTAAAAGTACATTTAATGTTGTTATGACTTAAGAAATGGTTATGTTAAAACATTTAATATATATATAAAATGATGTATTTGACGTTTTCAAAAATGAAAGTTTTAAAAGTCTTTTTAAGGTTAACATATGATTGTAACGAATGCACACACAACGTTAATAATGCACAAATGATATCCACATATAGAATCAAATAAGGATGAGGAATGACTGATCAAGAATAGATAACGGACAAACACGTTAATTGACGGACCTTAAAGTGACGGATGTCACAATAATTATAAATCTTCTGAAGAAATTTTTTTATTTATATTTTATAACTATTTACAAGGACAGACACATGTTTTTCTTTTGTTTTCATAATGATTAATCTAAGTTAATCATGCCCAGAGACTTAATTAGAAAATTCAATCTAACTGAATCAAATGCTTTAGTTAAAAAATCAACAAGCTGATTTGTTGTATCCACTTTGACTAACTTGATCAAACCCTTTTCTGAGCAATCTCTCAGAAAATGGTATCTTATTTCAATATGCTTTGTTTTACTATTGTGTACTGGATTAGCAGTGATAAACACAGCTGCTGAATTGTCAATATAAATTGGAAACTGAAGAAAATTGTAACCATAATCAAGTAATTGGTTTTGCAACCAAAGGACTTGAGAGCAACCAGCTGAAGCAGCTATGTACTCAGCCTCAGCTGTGGATACAGATACATTTGTTTGCTTCTTACACTACTACTAGTTTTGGTCCTATGAATTGACATCCACCAGTTTATGGATTTTCTGTTATTATTGGATCCTCCATAGTCACTATCTGAATATGAGTAGAGAGTGAAATCACCATCCTTTGGATACCAAAGTACAAGGGCTGGTTTTCCTTTGAGATAGTCGAAAATTCTCTTCACAACATTCAGATGAGACTCTTTTGGATCTGATTGGTACCTAGCACAAACACACACAACAAACATAATGTCAGGTCTACTGACAGTTAAATACATAAGTGATCCTATCATTGATCTATATAATCTTTGATCAATAGTTTTTCCTGTGGGATCAGGAACAATCTTTTCAACTGTTGAGGCTGGTTTTTTGCATGAAGATGTATCAACAAGGTTGTACTTCTTCAATATTTAATGTATGTATTACTCTTCAGTGATGAAAATGCCATCTGTCTTCTGATGAACTTGTAGTCCAACGAAGAAAGTTAATTCTCCCATTGAACTCATCTAAAACTCAGATTTCATCAACTCTTCAAAGCTTACACATAATCTTTTGTTAGTTGACCCAAATATAATGTCATCAACATAAATTTGAACAACTAAGAGATCTTGATGTTCTTGTTTAAGAAAGAATGTCTGATCAATGGTTCCCCTTTTGTATCCATGCTTGAGCAAGAAAGATGATAATGTTTCATACCACTTTCTTGGTGCTTGGTGAAGACCATACAAAGCTTTATCAAGCTTGTATACCCTGTGAGGGTAATGAGGATCTTCAAATCCAGGAGGTTGTGCTACATAGACTTCTTCATCAATCTTCCCATATAAGAAAGCACATTTGACATCCATTTGATAGACAGTGAACTTCTTATACGATGCATATGCTAGAAATACTCTTATGGCTTCAATTCTTGCAACTGGTGCAAAAACTTTATCATAGTCTATCCCTTCTTCTTGTGTGTAACCTTTAGCAATCAACCATGCTTTGTTTCTCACAATTATACCTCTGTCATCTACTTTATTTTGAAGAGCCATCTTGTTCCAATTGGATGTTGGCCTTCAGGTAATCAACTAGATTCCAGACTTTTTGCTTTCTGACTTGTTAAAGCTCTTCTTGCATAGCTTCAATCTAGCTACTGTCCTTTAGAGAAGCTGTGATGTTTGGAGGAACCACTTGTGAAAGAAAACAAATGAAAAGACATATGTTTGCAGCTCCACCTTGGCTTCTTGTAGCTCTTTTATCAAGATCACCAATAATGTTGTTTACTGGATGAGTCTTATGAATCCTTGTTGTTGGAGTTGATTCAACTGAATAGAATATTCCAAGTTAGTCATATTCATTGATGCAGACGGATCCAATCTAGTTGTTGAATTTACGAAGTAGTCAAAGTGTTCCTCCTGTTCATCATTGGGTATGGAGTGCTCTTCCTGAGTTTGACCATCTGGAGCATTATTAATATCTTCCACAGGAACTTCTCCGGAAGCATTTTGTTCTTCCATATGAGTTACAGGAACTTTTACGGATGGTATATGAGGACTTGATGAATCATCTCCAATGTTTGTTGTATCTTCTTCAGAGCATGGAACAGCTGTTGAGACATTATTCATATCTCTGGATGCAGAATGCACATTTACGGATACAGAGTCAGCAGTTGCTGATGAAGTGTTTCCATCTGAGGATGTGTATCCATTTTGTTGGACTTGTGCAACATCACTGTTATTAGTTGTTGTTCCTTGTTCCAAGATACTTGATATGTGTATTCTTGGAGGATCAGCAGACAATGACACTTCATTCAGATTTGGGGGAACAAATGGATAACATGTATCATCAGATCCTGTATTATTGAAATAACCAGAGTTAAATGAGTCTATTAGTGCATCTATATCAAACAGCCATGATGATCCTTTAACTGATTTAGGAAATAAGGATTCATCAAATGATACATTAGGAGTTTCTTCCACAATGTTATGATGTGGAATGTAGATCCTATAAGATTTAGATGTTGAAGAATATCCAACAAAGAAACCATCATAGGCTTTTTCTAAAACTTTTCCCAATTGTTCTTTTGTGTTTAAAATAGATACATGATACCCAAAAGCTCTAAGATATCCTATGTAAGGTTTTCTTTTAAATAAAAGCTCATGAGATATTTTATTATGTTCTTTGACAATCATTGTCTTATTTTGAACATTGCATGTTGTATTCACTGCTTCAGCCCAAAAGGTGATTGGCAATTGTGAATCAGCTAGCATTGGTCTTGCTGCTTCAATAAGTGTTATGTTTCTTCTTTCAGCAACCCCATTCTGTTGTGGAGTTCTTGCTGCACTGAATTGTCTTGCAATACCTTTATTCCTATAAAAAAATCTAAGTCAGTATTAACAAATTCAGTCCCATTGTCACTCCTAAAAATTTTAACTTTTAAATCAAGTTGATTCTCAATCTTGATAACAAAGTCCATTAACGTTTCTGATGTTTCACTCTTTTGTTTTAAGAAGAAGACCCATGTGGATCTAGTGAAATCATTAACTATCACCAAACAATATTGCCTCTTTCCAATGCTCATCACACTGGTTGGACCAAAGAGATCCATGTGAAGCAATTTGAGTGGTGTAGTGTTTGTATTGATAATTTAAGATTTATAAGACACTCTATCTTGTTTTCCTTTATAACATCAAGGACAATGATTTGAACAATAAAACTCTTTCTTTGGCAATCTAATGACTAGGTCATTTTTCACCAATTTGTTCATGTTCTTCATGTTAGAATGAATAAGCCTTCTATGCCACAATTGAGATTCATCTTCTGATGACTTAGATAGGAGGCATGTTTCATGTCTTGTGAGTGAAGTGTTATTCATATCCAAAACATATGTGTTTCCTTTTCTTGATGCTTTAAGAAGGATCCAATCTTCTAGAACTGAAAAACCTGGCTTCAGAATGTAACAATTTGTGTTATCAACTAATGTTGTATAATTTTGATCACAAATTTGAGACACACTCGGTAAATTATATTGTAAATTTTCACAATAGTTTACTTTCTCAAATTTGAGCACACCATTAGTTACCATTCCTTCACAAACTATTTTACCTCCCTTCTTATCCCCACTAAATGCCACATATGAGACATTTTTATGCTTGAAGTTATGAGAATTGAACAGTTTCCTGTCATGTGCCTGGAACAACCACTGTCAACATACCACTTGTTATCAGCTCTCCAAGATAGTTCCTGCACACAGAAATAAATCAGTTAGAATTGACAACCCAAACCTTAAAGATATTAGGTTTGTCAGCAGTGTCTGAAATTGTTACTCCTTCATGAATAAGTCTTGAAGTTTCAGTATTAGTTTTAGTTTTAATTTATTCATTCTGAGTTGTTTCAGGTGAGGATGATTCTGCTAAAGATGAGGTTGATGAACTAGGTCCTGGTTTCTCAATCTCTTCTTCAATCACCTTATTTTTGTTGGTTTGATGCTTTGGTTTTGATAATAAATATTGATTGTTGAAAGTTTCATTATCTTTTGATTTTGAATGAGGTACATGAGTTCCCTTTTCAAAATTATCAAAGAAAGCACCATCAGCATTTGTTTCTTTTTCAGTCAAGTCCACCCTTTTGTGAGGTGTTTTTGATTGCTAAAATGTTGTTCTTTTCTTCAAAGGTTGAACATCAGTGGATGTTTTCGCCTTTGGTTTTCGCTTTTGTTTTTTTATGCGTCTTTTAAATATTTGAATCTTTTTCACAGTCAGTAGATTGAGAGTCTGATTCATCTTGCTCAGATTGTTGCTTCTTTGTGCTCTTTGTCTTGTTATTTTTGTTGAAATAACATTCCTGGGTTGAATGGTTATTTTTGTTACAAATAACACAATGTTTGTTGAAGTAGCAGTCAGATGTCATGTGATTGTTCATATTGCAAATAGAACAATAACTACTAAAGTAACAATCTTTAGTATTGTGGTTTTTCATATCACACCATTTTCAATACATCTCCTCTGATTCTTTGTCAGAATCAGTTACTTTCTTCTTCTTTGTCAACTTCTGAGGCTTTGCATTCTTCTCCAATTTTGTAGTTGATTAATCCTCTTTCAGCTTTTGAGGCTTTGATTTGTTTGTTTCTAAATTTGCCTTCTTCAGATCATCTACTGAATTTGTAGACTTGGTTTTCCGCAGATCTCCTACTGAACAAGGTTTCTTCTTCCACTGAGGATCTGCTGATTGCTTCTTCTTTCCTTTATCTACCAAAACTGTGTGTACTTCCTCAGTAGATGCACACTTTTCAATTTCTTCATTTGAAGATATTTGTTGTTGATGAAGTTCTTGAAGACCTTCATTTAGCTGAGCTATTCTCTTGCAAATAGTCTTCAGCATGTTTCTTTGTTTTGGAGGATATGGCAACTTTGTTTCTTCAAGAACTTTTGGAATGATTGTTTCTTCAAGGACTTTTGGAATGTTTGTTTCAAAAGCAACATTCTTATCAATGTTTAGTAGATCATCATCATGTTCATCAGAATCATCCAAGTCATCACACTCATCAAAGTTAAATTCTGAGTCATTTTGATTATTTTTTTCTGATTCAGAAGACTCTGTTTCATTCACCTTAGTTTTATTATGATTAACTTGTTGATTAGAGTTTGTTTCAAACTTAGTGCTTGGCATAAAATGATTTGACAAGTTATTTGTTATTGATTCAGGTAAAGGTGAGTAATTATTGTTTATAGGAGGTGCCACAACATTATATCCCAACCCATACTTGTTCTTTGATTCAATATGAGAATTTAATAATTTCTCATACTACTGAGATGAAAGTTGAAACTTCTGAAGTTTCACTTTAGTTGATGCATGATCAGCCATGGATTTAGTTAAGGAAGTGGTCAGATGCTCAACTTGTGCTTTTAAACTGTAATTTTCTGAAACAAGTTTATCTAAATCCTTTTGTAAAGAGTTAATTTTGATTTGATATAATTTATGTTCTCTTACATGAGATTCATTCAAAATCATTGTTTCTTTAACTTTATCAGCCAGTTGTTGAGCATGGACTCTATATCTTTCAACTTCCATAACACATATTGATGAACATAACCTATCTCTTACCTCTCTAGCCATGGGAGGAACTTTGTTTTCCATATGATCCATTAAAGCTTTATTTTCTTCCAAGACTTCCTTCTCATACATACTCCAGTCACAGGTTCCATTTGGAAGTATGATCAGTCCAGTTTCTTTAGAGTTACTTGTTCCTACTGATGTATTTGTGGCTGGTGGGGATGAGTTGGTAAGTTATGGTTATCTGAAAGATCTTTGAGATGATGATGGTTGGTGAGACTAATGTTGCTGATGTTGTGTCAAGTCAAGATTTGATTGTTGATTACATTCTCGAGAAAAGTGTCCATAGAGATTGCACTTGAAACATCTTACCTTTGACTTATCAACACCAATCTTTGATGATTTACTTGCAGCAACCAAATTTTTATTTCTCCTGAGATATTGTTTGGCTCTATAAGCAATCATTGCCATTTGCCATTGTAGATCCATTTCCTCTACTACATCTGGATGTAGTTCTTCCAAGTCTTGTTGGCAAATGTTGGCAGATGTTAATGAGCTTCTCAGGTAAGCTTGAAAACTTGAACTAAAAGCTACAAAAGCTGCTTTTTGCTCTTCAGAGTCCAGTATGACAGTGATGGGCTTTGATTGGTTGTTGTTTGATGAAGACTTTGCTGATGATGTATCTCTTCGATCATCAGTTCTTCCTTTTTCTTTTCTTGACTTACTTTGACAAGATTTCTTTGAAGGCTTTGATGTATAGAAATTACTTCCTCTTCATCTTCACTCAAAGTACAAGAGTTATCACTATCATTGTTGGAAATCAAGGCACTTCCAGCACTTTTTGTTTCTTTAAAGTGATAGGGTGAGACATGTGTTCTCACACTCTTGTTTCTTGATTTTTCATCAATTTCAAGAGCCTTAATTTAGCTACCAATGTATCTAAACCAGTTGCTTTGAGGTCAATGGTGTTCTTGAACATTAACACAGTTTGCTTCCAACTTTCAGGCAAAGTATGGAGCATCTTCTTGTTTAATTCCTCATTTGTATATTTCAACTCCAAGATATTCATCTCCGTTACAAGTTGCAAAAATCTATGGTGTTGTTGAGGAATTGATTCACCCTCAATATGATGAAAGGTTTCATATTGTGAACGAAGGGTGTCCTTCCTAATGCTTCTGATTTCATCACTCCCTTCACAGAGTGTATAAAGACTCTTCCGCAAGGAATTTGCTGTTTTATAATTCTCACATCTGATTAATATTTCTTCATGTAAAGCCATTCTAAGCAAGTTGTATGCCTTAATATCAACCTTAACCTTCTTAATATCATCAGGTGACAGATCCTTTGTACTTATAGGTTGATTATTGTCATTATAATCCGGCCCAAGAGTTGGTGGAATATAAGGACCTTCAGTTATTGACACCCATAAGTCAGAATCTGTATAACTCACATGATTCCTGAACTTGATTTTCAGGATTTAAAATCTGCTTTTGTTTCTAACTTTGGAGGTTGGTATGATGATCCACAAAAGTTACTCATGTTTTGATTTGTTGAGTTAAAAGTTTTGTTTATGAATTTGTTCAAATAAACTTGAACAATTGATGAATGTCAATCAATAACCAAGATCTACTATTCAATTGATTTGACTATTGACCCAAGTTAATCAAGCAATGAAACTGTTCTCGCTGAAAGATACTTCACTGTTTTAATCAATTCACAAAAAACGATTTGCCAATAGATTTAATCAGCAAAAACTGACAAATCTAGTGAAACAAGCAAACAATTAAAAACTATTAACACTCAAAGATCAATCGATCTAAATCAATGAGCACTTGGCTCTGATACCACCTGTGAATCAAAGGATCACAATCAGGAATTATCAATGTTAATAGGGAATCAAGTTAATGTTTGTGGAATCAACATTAACCTTTGTTTAATTGTTTAATAAATAAAAATCAAATATAATGATAAATGATTATGACAAACACAATGATATGAACAAAATTAATAAGCAAAAGAATTTGATTCAAACGTATTTCATTAAATTGATTAATGATTACAGATGAATAAATAATGAACAATAAATGCTTCGAACGTGTTAATGTTGATGTGACGGCTGCTAGGGTTTATGTTTGTGTGAGTTAATGTGAAGTTTGGGTTTGACGTATTGTTGCTTGGTTGTTTGTGTTCCCTCGTCTGATGTGAAACCTAAGATCCATATTTATAGGCACATGTGTTTCAGTTAAGGAAACACCGGATCTCTTGGGATTCGCACAACTGTCTTGTTGACTTGTTGACTTGTTAACGTGTTGTAACACTTGCAATATTTAAATACAAGTGTTTGGACTCCACAACTGCATAGTCTTCCATAGGTGTTTGTTCTTCCAAAGGTACTAAGTTCTTCCGAAGGTACTTGTTCTTCCAAAGGTACTTTGTTCTTCCGAAGGTATTCACTCTTCTGCAGGAGTTTGCTCATCCGCAAGAGTCTTCACTTGAACTCTTTGATTGACTTCACTTGAACTCCAAAGGTGATTGTTCATCCGTAAATGATCTTTGGATGTATGTTACTTGTAAGAAACATATCAATGGAATAAAAAAATGTTCATCCGCAGATGTTTCTTACACTTAGTCAATGTAAGTAATTGACCAAGTATAATGTTTGTACCTGCAATCATACACAGATCAACACACATATGCGTTAACTTATATACACAATGCATACATCAAAATAATGAATTATAATCATTCATTACAAGTATTGATTAAAGTTCTAAGCCTATATAAAATGATCTAGATCTATTGTTCCTAGATCTAACAGAGATCAATCTTGATTTTCTTGTACTCATCATCATCAAGATTTATGATTGGATCTTCAATGGGAATTCTTATTGTCTTGTACTGTGCAACTTGATCAGTAATGAGTGACACAGGGATGTAAGGTCCTTTGCATAGTGAAATCCAATAATCTGTATCTACACGTGTAATATAATTTATAAACCGTATCTTCCATTTCTTAAACTTAGATTTGTGCTTAAGCATAGGAGGTTTAGAAGCACGACCAACTTCAGAATAATTAAAAGAATCCATTTTAATAAGCTTGTTTTAGAAGGTTTTGTGAGTCCAAGGATCGTCAACAGGAATTATCAGTGTCAATCGATGTCAAGTCAACGTTTGCGGAATTAACGTTGATTTGGTTTAATTGTGTTAAACAACTTTAAATATCAATAAAAGATCAAGAACACACGTAACAAAACACAATTAATGATTAATCAGTATTTTATTATAATGTGTTGATGATTACAAAAGAATTGAATGAACGATATCAAAGAATGCTATGATGTTAAGATTGCTAAGGTTGATTGAAAGACTTTGGTGATTGTTGTATTGCTATTGCTGTTCTCAATCAATCAATCGTGTAACTCAATCGTTTTTGAATCGAAACCTAGGATCCATATATATAGACAGAGGTGTTTCAGTTATAGGAAACACCGATCTCTTAGGATTTGATTTGTTTCTGTTAAGGAATCATTGGATTTCTCGGGATTCGCATAACCGCCTTGTTGACTTGTTGACTTGTTGACTTGTACCACTTGTATAATACAAGTGTTTGGACTCCGCAGGAATATTGTCTTCAGTAGTAATTTGTTCTTCCGTAGATAATGTTCTTCCGAAGGTAACTTGTTCTTCCGAAGGTATCTTGTTCTTCCGAAGGTAACTTGTTCTTCCGAAGGTGACTTGTTGTTCATCCGCAGAAGATCTTTGGATGTATAATTACTTGTAAGAAATATATCTTCGGAAGAACAAAATGTTCATCCGTAGATGTTTCTTATACTTGGTCAATTTCATAAATTGACCAATTATAATGTTTGTTCCTGCAACCATACATAAACCAACACATATATAAATGGGTTAACCTATATATTTAATGCATACACAATAATGAAATACAAAAGTTCATTACAGATATTAATTCAAGTACTAAGTCTATACATATTGACTAGATCTACTGATTCTAGACCTAACAATACTCCCCCTTAGGCTTAGATACTTGCAATCAGTTCTTCAAAACTGAAAGATCCTTGACTCTGGCAATAATTTTGTTGTAGAAGTAAGAAACAGCAGTCTTCTGATCATCATACTTGCAGTTGATCTTCATCTTGCTGAACTTCTTTAGAGTCTCATAACTGATTCCCAGAACATCTTCCTCTGTAGTGAGTGTGTCTAACACCCTGTTGTTATTCACCACTTCTAGCTCATCTTGTTCTGAGATTCTGAGTTCTGTTACTTCATTAAAAGTTGTTCCCTTCAGCAGTCCAGCAGTGAATCTTCTTCTTTTGTATGCTTTGGCATGTAGTTTGTCAATTACTTGAATCACATGGACCAGCAGGAACAGATCATTTTGTGCTTTTTCATCGGTCTGCTTAGGAAAGAATTTATCATTTAGATATGAAGTGTAGCTGGGATGAAGTAGTTTGATTTCAACAAGATCAAAGATTATGATCTTCTCAGCTTTTTTGTTCTCAGCATTTCTTAGTAGGACTAACTCCTTTGTCTTCTCAACATAACCCCATTCAGTGATTGGGTATGTGAATTGAGTCCCTTCAATGCATTTGAGAGCTGCTTTGTTTCTGTTGTTGTAGCCAACCCTCTTCAAGAATTCATCATCTACATGTTCTGAGGCATTGGATTTGTATCTTTTGAGCCCTTTGATTCTCTTCTGATGTTCTATATCTTTTCTTTTAGCTTCTATCAGCACATCATCTTTAAATTTTGTCTTCAACTTTCCCACTAGAGTTGAGAAATCTCTTCCTCTAGGGTGAATTGGATAATTGCTGATGATCAAACTTTGAAGATCTTTGATGTCATTCTCTGGCAGACTCACCACTGAGAGTACATCATGGAAGTATTCAACTCTTCCAGATGTTCTTTTAATAATGGCACAATCCCAGTCTGGATCATATTTCCAGGCCATGATCCTGTTTTCTTCCACAGAGTTGGGAGTTGTAAGGTGGTCTATCAGTTGAATTAGAGTGGACTTTTGCTCGGTTATCTCTCTAACTGTACTCCCAAGTGGCAATACTTTGCCAGGTATTACTTCTCTTAGCTCTCTGATCAATTTCTCCTTTCCTTTGTGCTGATCTTTAGGTTCAACAGTTATAGGTTCAGCAGGAAATTTGCTTTGTTCCTCACAAGATGCATGTGGAGCGTCAGTTCGGAATCTTACTCCAGTATCTAGCTCAACTTTCATCACATGCTCCATCATCCTTCTGAGTTCCCCTACTGATCTTCCTTTAAGCTCATGAGGTTTGTAATTATGTCCTTGTAACCAGCAAGTCATGTTGTATTTGCTCAGTTTGGCTGTGTCACAATGTCCCAACTCCTTCTTTGTTTTCTGAATGGATTGAAAGGTGCTGAAGGCTTCATAATCACAATTTGGAATCATAAAGCATGCAAGCTCAAATTCTTTTAACAGATTCTTCATCTCAGTCATGTTTAGTCTCTCAACCATGTCATAAGGGAAACCATGGTTTATAACTGTCATGAACATGGTTGATTCAGGCCTCTCTTCGAATATGTCACTTGTAGTCAGAAGATCATCAGCCTTTGAGACTTCTTGTTCTGGTGGAGAGTCTCCTTTGATTAGTTCTTCCCACTCTTCATCACTTTCATCTTCTTTCTGAGAGATAGGCTTCATAGTAGATAAATCTACTTAAGGGGTGTGTTCAGAACAGGTCAGCTTTTGTTTCTTGGAGACACTTTCATCAATAGTTATCTTCTTCTTAGCAGTACCAAGATACTTTCTTTTCCTTGAGTACAGGATCATCTCTTTTGATGCCTCAGGACATTGTTTTGTTTGTGCAGTTGAAGCCTTAGCATTAGATTCCAATGTACTGATCTTCAATTTAAGCTGCTCAATCTCTTCTTCTTTTCTCTTTATCATATTTGACTGAGCAGTCATAGTGCTAGATGCTTGTTCAAATTTCATCATGATCTTTTCCATTTCTTTCTTCTCAGATTCTGCTGACTCTTTAAGCTCAGCTTCCTTATCCAGTAAAGCATCAATGACTTCTTTATCACTTTGAGCATCTTCTGTCAGTCTTTTTATTCTTGCTTGCTGTCTTATCAATTCTTCATCCTTTTCTTTTATCATTCCCTTCAGTTCTTGTATTCTTTCCTTTCTTTTGTTTGATTTGAGTACCAGCTTGTTGTACTCAGCAACCAGATAGCTCTTGCTGACAGGAATGTCATTATCACTTAGATCATCTTCATTATAAGCAATAACATCAACATGATCTGCTGCTGCATCTACTTCCTGATACTGAGACTCAATCTCATCATCTTTAACTTCCTCTTGCTCAACACTTGCTGAGCTTGACTTTGGTTCAGTGGCTTGATCTACATGCTTTTGATGAGTTTGTTGTTGTTGATGATCAGTCACTGGAGATACTTGTTCAGTTTCATTTGAATGCACAAGGGATTCAGTATTGGATAATGACAGTTTAACTGTACTTGCTTCTGAGACTAATTCTGTCTCCCCAGTGTAGATACTCTCAGTAGCTGAATTTGTAGGATTTGGAGGTTGTTGGTAAAGTTGCATCTGAAGCTGATTTGGTGATTGGGGTTGAATGGGAGATATTGGTTCAGTATTTTGGCTGGCTGGTGATTGTGGTTGGGGTGTTTGTTGTTGTTGAGGTGATAGATGGAGGATTGGAGAGATTGGTTCTGTATTTTGGCTGTGAGGAGATTGTGGTTGAGGTGTTTGTTGTTGTTGAGGTGATGTTTCTGGTGAGGGAGTGTCTTGAGCAGAGTTGGTTGCAAAATTCTCTTGATCAATTTCCCGCACAAGCTCTTGAGGTATGTCTGCATTAGCATCAACCACATGAGCAAACATGTCTACGTAACCTCCTTCATAAATCCCTGAGATTTTGTTCAGCACAGATCTGCCAAGGTGTGCTTGGATAAACACACACCCTCCACAGATGTTCCAGGCAGGTCTGCATTAATGATGAGTTGAATGAACCTTGGAAACATGTACATCTTATCAGCCTTCTGTACTCGAATGTGATCACACAAACAATTGAAGATGTACTTTGAGTAATTGTATGTCCTTCCCTCAAAGATGTCAATGATACCAGATGATATATGTCTTGAAAATCTGTCAAGCCCATATTTTCTGTTTGAGATACACTTCAGATAAGTGTGACACAAAAATCTGTATGCCTTACAGAGTCTTCCCTTCTTAGTTTCTCCCTTTTCAAAGTCTCCATCATACCCCATTAAGAGAAAAACCTTTTCTATGTATTCATTTTCAAATACATCAGGGTGTCCGGCTTCAACATCTCCTAGTTCAAGAACCCTTCTTATTGATTGTTCATCAATTCTCAGCCTTCGATTCTTAACTTCAGCAATAATGCTTTCACCATCTTCGTCTATGTATGCAGAATTCTAGAAATCACTGATATGAGTTCGATAAATCATCGGCTCTGCTGATAGGGCATAGAATATCCTCGATCTTCTCAGATATCTCATAATTACTTGACATCCTTCTGACACGGGATCGTCAGGGTTTAAGAAGGCACACACATTATGTTCTTTTGCGAATCGTTGATCCATCTGTTCATAAGAAAAGACTTCGTTAAAATCACATTATTGATATGAGAATACGAACAGTTGTGAGATAAAACAAGGATCAAATGGTTCATTCTTGATGATTACGACATGTTTTACCTTAATAAACGCTGATTAACAACACAACTATATGTTTGCTTAAGGTTTTGATTTGATAAATTTTGAATGTTGAAGAAGTGGGAAAAGTTTTGTTGAGTGAGATTTTCTAGGTCTGAAAAAGTGAACGGAAAAAGTGAATAATGAATTTGACAAGTCAAACCTCATTATTTATACCCTCAGACACATTAATTTTCTATGTTTTATTAAGTGGGACCCTCAATGTACTCTTCCGTAGAAGTAATTTCTCATTAATTAAGTGGGATCCACAATTTACTCTTCCGTAGAACATCTACGGATCAACAACATCTACTGATGACGTGAAATTGTAACATTAAATTATTGATCTTTATTCATCCGTAGTTTACCAATCTACGGATAAACATTAAGATTGATTTCCACACAGTATCTTCTGCTGATGCAATGAAAATATTGTTGTATGTATGGCCCAACTCCATTGGTTAGAACCATTTATTGCTTTAGGACCTCGTTGGCTTTGTATACATGACAATTTAGTACAAGAAAATTTAAAATTCATATTTTTACTAAGAATTTTCATGTATCCAACAGCTAAGATGATGCTCAGATTTCAATTTCTTCAAATTGATAATGACATAGACATTGCTGCTGCTGATTGAGATGCTTTTTCATGTATTCTACTCCCCCAAAATTTGTGATTAATGGTGAACTTAATCATTTATCATAAATTTCTTTAAGAGGAATAACATGAATTTTAACTATATGATAATGATCAGATACACATAAGATGGGATCATACTATAATGCTAAGCCTCTTCCTGATGAGTTATGTTGTTTATTTGATACTAGAACAAGTTCTGATTGCAAGTATATTGTCCATATAAATCCATACAAGAGCTCATGTATCAACTAGGCATGCTGTTTATCATGTTTTCATATTGTTTTTGAAATAACTGTTATGGGCTTCACATTCAATTCACAAAGGTTTTGTCCTCCCTTTGCAAGTCAAATCATCACTTTTTCACACTTAAGACTATGTACTTTAAGTTATAATAGCTATCTTGAGATGTATTTGGCATCTCATTGATGCAATGTTGGTAAAGCTCAAGATAATATACAGTTGATCACATAGGATTCTTTTGATAGCTTTAGATATGATCATCATCAGGTCACCAGGTCTTTACTCACGTAAAACAGAGGTGCCTTTAACCCAGGTCTTTGTTCACACAAAACAGAGGGATGATGAGGATCATGATCCTTTCACCTTTTGTAACTGATATTCAGTATGGTGATCATACACCCAGACTTTGTTCACACAAAACAGAGGGAGTATGATTTGCAAAGATAGATAGTATAAAGTGTTTTACATAGTGTGTTTAGATGAATGATTTGATCACATTAGGATAAGACTCACTTTGTTTTCTCAAAATGAAGTTTCCCACAGACAATTATTTTAGTATTATGTTTTACATGCACTCAGGTTTGTTTCCACTCAAGATGAACCTACTCACATATCAAGAAACTTGCTGAGATATATTGTTATTTGTTTATTTAGGAATAGGCAAAGCTATAGTGTACTATCATTTCCCATTCATATGTCATACTGATGCATTATTACACACAGCATGTTGTTTGTTTGAACTTGATTAATCTAAGTTAATCATTCCTAGAGACTCAATCAGAAAATTAAATCTGACTTAATCAAAGGCTTTAGTGAATAAATCAGCAAGCTGATTTGATGTATCCATTTTGACTAACTTAATCAATCCCTTTTCTGAGCTATCTCTCAGAAAATGATATCTAATTTCAATATGTTGTTTTACTATGTTGCACAGGATTAGCAGTGATAAACATAGCAGCAGAATTGTCTATATAAATTGAAGTTTGAAGAAAGTTGTAACCATAGTCAAGCAATTGGTTTTGTAACCAAAGAACTTGAGAGCACCCAGCTGAAGCAGCAATGTATTCAGCCTCAGCTGTGGATACAGAAACATTTGTTTGTTTCTTGCACTGCCATGACACTAGCCTTGGTCTAATGAATTGACATCCACCGGTTGTTGATTTTCTGTTGCTGTTACATCCACCATAGTCACTGTCTGAGTATGAGTAGAGTGTAAAGTCTCCATCCTTGGGATACCACAGACCAAGTCCTGGTTTTCCCTTGAGGTATCTGAAAATTCTTTTTACGGCATTGAGATATGACTCCTTTGGATCAGATTGGTACCTAGCACATACACACATAGCAAACATAATATAAGGTCTACTGGCAGTTAAGTACATAAGTGAACCTATCATAGATCTAAATAATTTTTGATCAATAGATTTTCCAGAGGGATCAGGAGCAATCTTATCAATTGTTGATGCTGATGTTTTGCATGAGGATACTTCAGCAAGATTGTATTTCTTTAGAATTTGATGTATGTATTTTTCTTGATTGATGAATATTCCATCTGCTTTTTGATGAACTTGAAGGCCAAGGAAGAATGTTAATTCACCCATTGAGCTCATCTGAAATTCAGATTTCATCAGCTCTTCAAAATTCACACACAATCTTTTATTAGTTGATCCAAATATAATGTCATCAACATATACTTGAACTACTAAAAGATCTTGATGTTCTTGTTTGAGAAAAAGTGTCTGATCAATAGTTCCTCTTTTGTAGCCATGCTTGAGTAAGAAAGAGGATAGTGTTTCATACCATTTTCTTGGTGCTTGATGAAGACCATACAAGGCTTTATCTAGTTTGTATACCCTGTGAGGATAATGAGGATCTTCAAATCTGGGGGGTTGTGACACATAAACTTCCTCATCAATTTTCCCATATAAGAATGCACACTTGACATCCATCGGATACACAGTAAACTTCTTATATGATGCATATGCCAAGAACACTCTTATTGCCTCAATTCTTGCAACTGGTGCAAAAACTTCATCATAGTCTATGCCTTCTTCTTGAGTGTATCCTTGTGCTATCAACCTTGCTTTGTTTCGGACAATAATCCCTCTATCATCCAGTTTGTTTTTGTATAGCCATCTAGTTCCAATAGGATGTTGACCTTCAGGCAAATCAACAAAAGACCACACTTTTTGCTTTCTGAACTGTTGAAGCTCTTCTTGCATAGCTTCAATCCAGCTATTGTCTTTTAAAGCAGCTGTAATGTTTGGAGGCACCACTTGAGAAAGAAAACAGTTGAAGAGACAAAGCTTGGCTGTACCACTTTGGCTCCTCGTAGTTCTCTTTTCAGGATTTCCAATGATGTTGTCAAGTGGATGAGACTTATGAATTCTCATTGAGGGAGTTGAATTCAACTGGAATAGATGGTTCCAGGTTAGTCATTTCCATTCCCTCTGACTGATGCATCTCAATTTGAGAATTCAAGAAATAATCAAATTGAGAGTCTGTTGATTGAGCTACAGAAGTATCTACAGTTGTATTTTGCTCTTCCGCAGGAACTTCTGCGGAAGCATTTTGCTCTTCCGTAGGAGCTACTCCGGATGCATTTTTGTCTTCCGAAGGAACTTCTCCGGACGCATTTTGGTCTTCCGAAGGAACTTCTCCGGATGCATGCTGGTCTTCCGAAGGAACTTCTCCGGATGCATTCTGGTCTTCCGAAGGAACTTCTCCGGATGCATGCTGGTCTTCCGAAGGAACTTCTCCGGATGCATGCTGGTCTTCCGAAGGAACTTCTCTGGATGCATTTTGTTCAGTTCCATATGTAATATCTACTTCTACTGAAGTATTTTCATCTGAACATGGATGTATCCTTGGAGGATCAGCAGATAAAGTTACTTCAGTAATAATAGGTGGAACAAATGGATAGCATACTTCATCAGATCCTGCATTGGTCAAATGATCATAGTTAAAAGATTTAGATAAAGCATCTATGTCAAATAACCATGATGAACCTTTAACTGACTTAGTAAACACATTTTCATCAAAAGATACATTATGGGTCTCTTCCATAATGTTATGTTGTGGAATATACATTCTATATGATTTTGATGTTGAAATGTATCCAACAAAGAAACCATCATATGCTTTTTCTGAAAATTTTCCTAATGACTCTTTTATGTTCAAAACAGTTACTTGACATCCAAAGACTCTTAGATAACCTATGTAAGGTTTCTTTTAAATAGGAGCTCATAAGGAGTTTTGTTATGTTCTTTGACAATTAATGTTCTGTTTTGAACATTGCATGCAGTATTCACAGCCTCAGTCCAAAAGGTAATAGGTAGTTGTGAATCAGCTAGCATTGTTCTTGCTGCTTCAATGAGAGTTCTGTTTCTTCTTTCAGCAACTCCATTTTGTTGTGGAGTCCTTGGTGCACTGAATTGTCTTGCAATACCTTTGCTCCTACAAAAAGAATCCAGTTCAAAATTGACAAATTCAGTACCATTATCACTCCTAAAAATTTTGACTTTTGTATCAAGTTGATTCTCAATCTTGATTACAATGTCCATTAATGTTTTTGATGTTTCACTCTTTTGTTTTAAGAAAAAGACCCATGTAAATCTAGTGAAATCATTAACTATCACCAAACAATATTGCCTTTTTCAAATGCTCATTACATTGGGGGGACCAAAAAGATCCATGTGAAGCAATTTGAGTGGTGTAGTATTAGTATTGATGGTTTTGGATTTATGTGACACTCTGGGTTGTTTTCTTTTGTAACAAGAAGAACAATGAGTTGAGCAATGAAACTCTTTATTTGGCAATCCAATGACCAGGTCATGTTTCACGAATTTATTCATGTTTTTCATGTTAGAATGAACAAGCCTTCTATGCCATAATTGAGACA
The DNA here is from genome assembly GCA_025215565.1 of Flaveria ramosissima. Classification (NCBI taxonomy): domain Eukaryota; kingdom Viridiplantae; phylum Streptophyta; class Magnoliopsida; order Asterales; family Asteraceae; genus Flaveria; species Flaveria ramosissima. The sequence goes on along the minus strand of CM046035.1, from coordinate 44,654,033 downwards.
AATCTTCTGAAAGTTTAGATATAAGGCAAATTTCATGTTTTGTGAGAGAAGTGTTGTTCATATCCAAAACATAAGTGTTTCCTTTTCTTGCTGCTTTGAGGAGAATCCAATCTTCATGGACAATAAATCCTGGCTTAAGAATGTAACAGTTAGTGTCATCAAACAATGTAGTGTAGTTTTGATCACAGATTTGAGATACACTAAGTAAATTATACTGTAAGTTTTTACAGTAATTTACTTTATCAAATTTAAGTACACCATTGGTTATCATTCCTTCACCAACAATTTTACCTCCCTTTTTATCCCCACCAAATGCCACATAAGAAGCATTTTTATGTTTGAAATCATGGAGAAGAGAACAGTTTCCTGTCATATGCCTGGAACAACCACTGTCAACATACCACATGTTGTCAGCTCTCCAATATTGTTCCTGTAATCAGAAAAGAAAATCAATTAGAAGTGACAACCCAAGTCTTAGTGATCTTGGGTTTGTCAACAGGATCTAAAACAGTTACTCTTTTATGAACATTTTTTGAAGTTTCAGTTTCAGATTTGATTGATTCATTCTGATTTGATTTAGATGAGGATGATTCTACTGAATGGGATGTTGATGAAGTAGATTCATGATTCATATTTTCTGCTTTACTCAAAGCAACTTCATTTGTTTCAGTCTTTTGTTTTGATAATTAACTTTTAAATGTCTCACTATCTTTTGTTTTTGAAAGAGGTATATGAATGCCTTTTTCGAATGTGATGATTAAGTCAGTGTTTATGTAGCGGAATTATACAATCACATATCATTGGATGCTGAATATACTCATAAATGCTTTGTATTAATAAAGGTAAACAAGTTACAATGGATGCTAGGGTTTTAGCAAGAAATTGTAACTTGACACCTCTTAAAAATATGACTATCATAGATTCTGATATTCTAGTAGTCCCAAAAGTAAGGTTTTCTATTCTATTTACAGGCTGACAAATGGCCTATACAAAATGACTAAACTACCCTGAGACTATGCATCAAGAATTCTAGTCTAAGAACAAAAACCTAATCAACATTTCTTTTGTTCATCCGCATTGACTAGTATAGATGTCTTGGTCTTCATCAGCATTTATTTCTTGTCTTCAGCATTAATGTTTGGTCATAACCACTAACAAATGCGGATGAACAAACACTTAGCGTATTTTTCTATGTGCATCTGCATTAGTTAATGCGGATGAACAAACACTTGACCGTATTTGTTTAGAATATCCGCATTTGTATATGCAGATGAGCAAACACTTGTCAGCTTTTGTTCTTTAGTCATCTGCATACGCAAATGCGGATAGCCAACACTAGTCTTCTTTTCAACAGTCTTTACCCGCATATCTTCTTGGACTTATGGAAGTTTACCAGCAGAACAACCATCAACCACCTCTTGAATTGACATGTATGATCCTTTCAGGGTCTAACGATAGGCCATTTAGATGTATCGGCAGAAGAATTTGTCATAATAGTGCTGAAAGGATTTCCAACTGAAGGGTTTGTTACCACTGGAGCTGAAGGAATTCTATCAATTGGTCTTCTCAGCTCAAATATTGGTTTAGGATATTCTGTTAATAAGTTACATGTATATCCAGAAACATATTCACAAGATATGTTAAAACAGTTGGTGACCGAATCAAGATCAAATAGCCAATCTGGACCATATTTATTCACACTGGGAGTGTGATCATTGGAAGTAACATTGGCTGACTCCTCAACTATTATAGTTCTGAGATTGTATACTCTATAATCCTTAGCTTGGGAAGAGTATCAAATAAAGTGTCCATCATCGGATTTCTAAACAAATTTGGCTATCTGATCTTTGGTATTCAACATGGTGCATGACATCCACATTATCTGAGAAAACTGCCACAGCTCATAAGGATTATTACCACAAGTCTTAACTACTAAAACTGTATTTTGCACATAGCAGGCAGTGCTGACTGCCTCTTCCTAGAAGGTGATGGGCAGTTTAGAGTAAGAGAGCAAGGTTTTGCAGCATCAATAAGTATCATTTTCTCCTTTCAGCAACACCATTTTGCTGAGGAGTCATGGGAGTAGTATATTGTCTTGTATACCCTTACATCATAAAATGTATCAAGGATTTGGTTTTTACAATGTTGTTCCTTGATCACATCTTATGACTTTGACCTTGTGATAACATTGATTCTTAATTTTCAGAATGAAGTTCCTCAAGATCTCAGGGGTCTCATCCTTAGTTCTAAAAAAGAACACCCAAGTTTATCTTGTGAAATCATTTGTTATGACTATGAAATATAAAATTCTTCCTAAAATCATTACTCTGGCAGGCCAAAGAGACCCATATCTAATAAGTGTAGGGAAAAAGTTATGGAGTTCATTTACTTTGGCTTGTCAGACACTTTGTGTTTCCTTCCTTTAAGACATGCAACACATTGGTCATCACTTGTAAACTCTTTCTTTGGCATTCCATTTACCAAATCATTCTTAATTTGTTTATTCACATTCTTACAGTTTACATGGCATATTCTTTTATGCCAAAGAAAAGACTCATCACTTTTGGCTTCGGACATAAAGCTAGAAACTTCTCAGATGAGGAGGTTTCCTGCAAATCCATCTTGTCCATGTTTCCTTTTCTATGGGCTAGGAGTAGAATATGCTCTTGAGGAATGACCACTCCAGGTTTAAAAACAATGCACTCGTGCTCAGTGAAGAGCATGTTATGTCTCTGGTCACAAAATTAGGATACACTCAAGAGATTGTACTCAAGCTCCTTAACATAGTTTACCTTCTTAATGCTAAGCTTACCATTTGTGAATCCCCCCCTCCAGTGATGTAACCACTTGGTTCTCCTAAAAACAATTGGTCCTCCATTAATTTTCACAAAGTCTGAAGGAAAGATCCATTACCTATCATGTGCTTGGAACAACGACTATCTCTAATCCATGCATTTCCCTTGGTCTTCAGGTATTCTTATATAGAAAGAGATGGTTATTTACATGTGGAAACCCAAGCCTTATTGGTCTTGGGCTCATCAAAGTGAACTGAAGATAGTTCAACTGTTATTGATCCTATATTCAAGCTATGAGGATCATTTGTTGTTGTTGATGAAGAACCTTCAGTCACATTGCCATCCTTCATCTTCCACACCATCTTCGGAAGATTAGACTTCGCCTTCAGTACTTAGGAAGTTTTCATGAGTTCGGAACTTTTGAGAGTGGACCTTCGGAAAGTTTTGCATCCACTGCAGCAGACTATAATACATCAGAAGCATTCCTTTCTTTTGAGACCAAAATTTCTCCTGAAGGTATTTTTTCACCTATCTTCTTCTTCACCTTGGATCTTCAGAAAACAAAAGTTTATCCTTCTGATGCTATCTTCTTCATCTTCTTCTCATAAGTTTTCTTCCTGGTCATATGGATGGTTCTTTTAAGATTGTAGATGCAATTCTTAGCAAATTGAGAGGTACCACAACACATGATGCATTCAACTTGTGCAGGTCCATTTAAGGGATGGTCACTTACAACACAACACACAATGAGGAGAATGTTTTAGAACACTTAACAAATCAAATAGGGAACTGGGAACAATATGGTTTGATACTTAGAACACAAGCAAATATGAGACAGAACAACAACAAACAACACAAGGATAATGGTTTTCAAGAATGTTGTATATTGCTCTCAAGTTCTTTACAAGTGTTACAAAGCATAAAGAAAAATACAAAGACATGAGATACTTTATACTACATTCTACAGCCGGCCATGCTTAGAAAGCCAGCTCGAAAACTTTGATCTAGACAACAACAAAATCAAAGGTAGAGTCAAAAGGCATATTGCCTTTTGACTACTGACTATGACATGCAATAGCTCACATCCTAATATATTACAAAAAGGATGAAAGTACATAAAGTAGAAAGCAACAAACTCAAGACCTCAATGTACAGTTACCAAAAGCATGGACCTTTTCACCAACTTGTATAAGTTGGTGAGTATTCAGAGTTGCAGCGGAAAGTGGTCCAGCTTTTTGGAAAAGTACATCAGATAAAGCATGTAATTAAAGTCTTCAGAAGAAATCATTCTTCACTTCTTGGCTTCGGTAGACTTTGTCTTTGAAGCTTCGGAAGACTTCACTTTGGCTTCGGAAGATGTTGGTCTTGGCTTTGGAAGATTTTACACTTAGAATAATTCTGATGCAGAGTGTAAAACTTTTGAAACAATTCTACTATGCACTTCAGTGCATGCATGCAAGATTTCTAACTGAAGAATTTGTCAAGAAACTGAAACGATTTCCAACTGAAGAGTTTGTTACCACTGGAGTTGGACCTTACACATATGGATCTCTTTGGCCCTACCAGTTTAATGAGTTTAGGTAGAACTTCATATTTCATGGTGATCACAGATGATCTCACAAGATACACTTGGGTGTTATTTTTAACAACTAAGGATGGCCCCTAAGATCTTAAGGAACTTCATTCTGAAAATTAAGAATCAATGTTATCATAAGGTCAAAGTCATAAGATGTGATCAAGGAACTGCATTATAAAAACTAAATCCTTGATACATTTTATGATGAAAGGGTATACAAGACAATATAGCACTCCCATGACTCCTCAGAAAAATAGTGTTGCTGAAAGGAGAAACATTGCACTTATTGATGCTACAAAACCATGCTTTCTTACTCTAAACTGCCCATCACCTTCTAGGTAAAAGCAGTCAGCACTACCTGCTATGTGTGCAGAATATAGTTTTAGTAGTTAAGACTTGTGGTAATACTCCTCATGAGCTGTGGCACCAAAGGAGACCTTTTATTGGTTTTCTAAGATAATTTGGATGTCATGCACCATGTTGAATAACAAAGATTAGATAGCTAAATTTGCTTATAAATCAGATGATGGACACTTTATTTGATACTCTTAACAAGCTAAGGATTATAGAATATACAATCTCAGAACTATAATAGTTGAGGAGTCAGACAATGTTACTTTCAATGATCACACTCCAAGTGTGAATAAATCTAGTCCAGATAGGCTATTTGTTCTTGATTTAGTCACCAACTGTTTTAATATATGTTGTGAAGATGTTTCTGGATATACATGTAACTTATCAACAGAATATCCTAAACCAATATTTGAGCTGAGAAGACCAAGTGATAGAATTTCTTCAACTCTAGTGGTAGCAAACCCTTTAGTTGGAAATCGTTTCAGAATTATTATGAAAAATTCTTCAGCTGATACATCTAAAGGGCCTATCGTTGGACATCCTTTCAGCACTATTATGACAAATTCTTCAGTTGGAAATCCTGCATGCATGCACTGAAAGGCATAGTAGAAATGCTTCGGAAGTTTTACACTCTGCATCAGAATTATTCTATGTGTAAAATCTTCCGAAGCCAAGACCAACATCTTCCGAAGCCAAAAGTTAAGTCTTCCGAAGCTTCAAAGACAAAGTCTACCGAAGTCAAGAAGTGAAGACTGATTTCTTCCAAAGACTTTTGAAACATGCTTTATTTGATGTACTGTTCCATAAAGTTGGACCACTTTCCGCTGCAACTCTTTTGACTCACCAACTTTCCCAAGTTGGTGAAAAGGTCCATGCTTTTGGTAACTGTACATTAAGGTCTTGAGTTTGTGCTTTCTACTTAATGTACTTTTATCCTTTTTGTAATATATTAGGATGTGAGCTATGGCATGTCATAGTCACTAGTCAAAAGTCAATCTGCCTTTTGACTCTACATTTGATTTTGCTGTTCTCTAGATCATATGTTTCCAGCTGGCCTTCTAAGTATGGCCAGCTGTATGATGTAGTATAAAGTATCTCAGGTCCTTGTATCTTTTCTTATGCTTTTGTAACACTTGTAAAGAACTTGAGAGCAATATACAACATTCTTGAAAACCAATACTTGTGTTATTTGCTTCTTGTTCTGTCTCATATTTACTTGTGTTCTAAGTATCAAACCTTATAGTTACCAGTTCCCTATTTGATCTGTTAAGTGTTCTAAACTCTCTCCTCATTGTGTGTTGTGTTGTAAGTGACCATCCCTTAATCGGTCATGCAATTGGTATCATAGCATTCCAGGCTCTTGATTATCAGATCTCACCATCTTAAGATCCTCACACACACAAAATACTTAAGATCTCAAATGGCAGCTATCACAAAAGATGATATGGAAACTGGAACCATGAAAAAGTCTCCACTGATCACTGCTGATGACTTTGATACTTGGTGTCAAAGAATGGAAGGCTTTATCAAGTCACAAGACTCCAGGATGTGGGAGTCTGTTGTCCAAGGACCTCACATACCATGCATCCCTTCAGCTGCTGTTGGGGGTGGTATGATACCAAAGGTGCCAGCTGACCTTTCTGAAGAAGATAGAAAGAAGATTGATGAAGGAAATGATCTGCCCAAGATATATATTAAATTGATGTGGCTAGTGTGATATGATCCAAGTCGGGTCATACCCAATAACAAGCGAAACAAACACCGACAAATATTTATTTGTTGATTAGATCAAACAAATAAATATTGACACCAATTTAGAAACCGGGTTTTCTATATCATTGCTTTTGCGAATGAACAAGTTTATATATATATATATTTGTTCATATGGGATTATTTGTTCATTTTTTAAGTAGTTAGACAATGACAAATAATAATGTGTGTGTTAGTGATATAAAATTAAAATGGATTAATTTTACATAAAAGAGTGCAAGAGTGTTTAAGTTATTTTTTTTTGAAAATAATTTGAATTCAAGGGAGACAAGAGGGTGCCCATTTCGGCCGCCCCTTGTCTTGGTTTCTCCCCTTTTAATTGTTCCAAGGACATGCATTTAGTTGGACACTTGAACACTCTTGCCTCACACTCTTTCTCTCACGCACACACTTGAAGAAAACCCTTGCTCCTCTCTCTCTTTCACGGTTTTGAGGAAGAAAAGGGCAGATTTTTCCAGCTTCAAAAGGTGTTTTGGTTGCTGAAAAATTGGGTGTCAAGATTCCTAGCAATCAAGGTGTTTGTACAAGCTTGGGGTATCACCTCTTGAGGTCTTCTTCCTTGAAGATTCAGCCACGTTTTCATCTTCTTTCACCTCAAGAAACTTGTTCTTGTGAGCTGCTACAAAGGTTGTATCATCTCCATCTAATGTTTTTCATTGTATGCAATTTCGTATAATGATCCATGGTTTGGGGTTGCTTATTAAATGGGTTTAATAACCATCTTATTAACATGTTTTAAAACTTCAAAATCCGCTGCGTTTTTCATATAAACATGGTTATATGAGCTTTGATAAACTTGTTAAATCCCTACAATGGCATCAAGAGCCACTTATACGAATGCATACATGTATATTCTTGCTAGTTCACGGTTTTGTGGTGTTTGACACCACATACCCGTGAGTTAGAGGGCTGTTTTGGTCACCCATTTTGGTGTTTTAAAGATGCTTCTTTATGCATATAAGGATCTTTAAAACTCTAGATTATTTGATGTTTATTTATATGTTCATAACCCATTTGTTCTTGGTTAATGTTGGCCAAAAACATGGGCTATAAGGGGCTGCCAATATCGATTGTCTTATGTATGTTTCATCATGTTGTTGTTGATTATGCATAACAAAGCCTAGACCCTTTGGATTGGATGATTGGTTGTCATGTTATATTCATTTGGGCATGTAATAATTTATTTTGTTTTAAGTCTTGTTTTGTAATCTATTCATTCATATGGTTTGTAATAAATAGATTAGGAGTTTATCTTTACTAGAAAAATGTATTAGGATACATATTTTGTAAGGATGCTGAAGATCAAGACTTGAAGAAAAGATGGACAAAGAGGATGCTTGAAGATGTGGATTCAAGTGGGAGTTCCTTTTGTCAACCATGTGTCATGTTCTTAACCCTTAGGACAAGACCTTTTGACACACTTGTTTTGGCTAAACAAGTGTGCTCAACTTAGTATGCTTTGTTATGCATATATGGATTGTTTGGTTATGCTTGGTTGAATGCTTATGATGTTGTTTTGTTTGGATATTTGGATGTCATTAACAAACATCACCTAGAACAAGCTAATACAAGAAATTGGTTCTCAAATCATTAAGCAAAATAGAATGGGTCTATAAAAAGGAGTTAATGGTTTGCAAAATAAAATGGGTTTTATTTATAAGAACCAAATAGGTACCATATGGTTGAATGCATACAATCATATAGTACATGGACTTTTCTAAAACATGAATTGTGAAATTATAAATCCCTTTTGAAAAACAAGTTAAACACCATCCTTTTACACAACACTTAGGTTACTTGCAAACTCTTAGTGGGATAAAGGTCACCTAACCACTTTGAGGGAACTTGTAACTTGAGGTGTTAATGCCATGTTTGTGGGATAAAGGTCACCTAACCACTTATGTGGTAAACTCACACGTGTGTGTAAGTAGGACGACTTGATTTATAAAATATTGAATGGATCACCTAAAATGTGTTTTATAAAAGGTGTTGATGGGGTAAACATGCCGTTATAAACATAAGATGTTTAAACGATCCCATACCATTAGAAGTTGCAATGGGTTGCAATTGTCATTTATGACTACCTTGTTTATTTAAATAATGGGATAAAGGTCACCTAACCAATATTTAAATATAACGTTGGATTCTAAAAATATTTTTTTTATTAATAGTCTATGAGACGTAAAGGGTATTAATAAATGAAATGTATAATTATATCAACGATTACTAAAATGGAACTTTGTAAAATCTTGTAGATGGCCGACCACACCAACGCTAATAACGATGTACCAAACCAAAACAACCAATCTCTTAGGGCGATCCTTCAAAGGGATCGTCTAACACCTAACAACTTCATGGATTGGTACCGCAACTTGAGAATTGTTCTCAAGCAAGAAAAGCGGGCCTACATTCTTAATGATCCCATCCCCGATGAACCTAACGAGGAGGATGTGGAGGCCTATAATGATTGGGTTAGATATACGGAAGACTCCATCCAAGTCTCTTGCTTAATGTTAGCAAGTATGACACCCGAACTCCAAAGGAGTATGAGCTCCATGGAGCCTATGACATGATCACTCAGTTGCGGGAAACGTTCCAGCAACAAGCTAGAGTGGAGCGCTTCGAAACGGTTCGAGCGCTTCATGCATGTCGGATGGAGGAATCCCAATCAGTTTCATCTTATGTTCTTAAGATGAAAAGTCACATCGACCGCCTTCAAAGGCTATAATTGTCCTGTCTCAAAGGAGTTGGCCACGGATTTGATCCTTAATGGCCTAACTAAAAGGTTTGAGGCATTCGTCATGAATTACAACATGAACGGATGGGACAAGAGCATAAATGAACTTCATTCGATGCTCAAATCAGCTGAGGCGGGAATGGGTAAAAGGGTTTTACCCGTTCTCACCATTAATGAAGGTGGGAGAAGGAAGAGTCTCTACCCCCTCCCAAGGCAAATGTTGCCAAAGGAAAGGGGCACGTTGGAAGAAAGGGGAAGATGGTTGTTAGGGCGGAACCTCCGAAGCCCAAGGAGAAGAAGCAAAAGGTTGCTGTAAACGACCCATGCTTCAAATGTGGTGAGATAGGGCATTGGATGAGAAATTGTCCAGTCTATCTCAAAGAGTTGAGAGAAAAGAGGGATGCAGGGCAAACCTCAGGTATAATTTACATGATACATGTTGAGCTAAATGTTATTTCTTCTAACACATGGGTATTAGATACCGGATGTGGAACTCACATTTGCAATTTATTGCAGGGGTTCAAAAGAAATGAGCATTATGCAAAAGGGAAATAAGTCTCTTCATGGGCAATGGTGCAAAGGTTCACGTTGAAGCCCAAGGAGACTACATTTTGAAGCTTCCAGGTGGTTTGGAAGTTATTTTGAACAATGTATTATATGCTCCTAGCTTGACTAGGAACATAATTTCTGTTTCCCGTTTAAGACAATGTGATTATGATTTCAAGTTTGTTGACAATGATATTCATGTTTCTTTAAATCATGTATTTTATTTTAAGGCTATACCTTGTAATGGTATTTATGAATTGGTTCATGAAAACGTAACATATGATAGCTCAATATACCAAGCAACCACCAAAAGACTCAAATTAGATTTGAGTGATACCTACCTTTGGCATTGCCGTCTTGGTCATATAAACAAGAAACGTATACAAATACTTCAAAAGAATGGTCTTTTAAAAACAAATGAATGTGATTCATTTGATGTATGTGAATCTTGTTTACAAGGTAAAATGACTAAGGCACCCTTTAGTGAACTAACGAAAGGGCAAAAGATTTATTAGGTATCATACATTCGGATGTATGTGGTCCTTTTAAGCCAATGACTAGGAATGGTGAAAGATACTTCATTACCTTTACCGACGATTATAGTCGCTATGGGTATGTGTACTTATTAAGGCACAAAGATGAAGCTTTTGAAATGTTCAAAATCTTCAAGAATGAAGTAGAAAATCAACTCAACAGGTCAATTAAAATTCTCCGCACCGATAGAGGTGGCGAATACTAAGTGATGTTTTTCAAGATCATCTTAGGAGTTGTGGGATTGTCTCACAACTCACTCCACCTGGAACACCACAACATAATGGTGTGTCTGAGAGGAGGAATCGAACCTTATTGGATATGGTTCGATCTATGATGGCTAGAAGCACATTACCTCTATCATTTTTGGGGTTTCGCTTTGCTCTCCGCGGCCCGTATTCTGAATATGGCCCCAACCAAAAAGGTGGAAAAGACACCTTTTGAGATATGGCATGGAAGAGTTCCATCCTATCGTACTTAAGGGTCTGGGGTTGTGAGGCTTATGTTAAGACTCCCACCCCAAACAAATTAGATGTCCGATCCACCAAGTGTATCTTTGTTGGATATCCTAGAGATTCTATGGGATATTATTTCTATGATCCACTGGAACAAAAGGTGTTTGTTGCCAGAAAGGGTGAGTTCTTAGAAACTAAGTTCCTTATGGAAGGAACTAGCAGTAGAACAGTGGATCTTGGAGGAGGATCAAGAAACACAGCCCGATGCACGTTTGGTTGAAACTAGCACTCAACGTGAGGATGTTGAGGATGATCAAGCGGTTGATCAATACACACAAAACGTTCGCAGAAGTGGTAGAACTAGTAATCCACCTGAAAGATACGGATTTTTCATGGATGGATGCTATATGGTGGATTCAGATGAACCAGCCACATATCATGATGCAGTGTCCAATTTGGATTGTGACAAATGGCTTGAGGCCATGAACGTTGAGATGCAATCCATGTATGACAATCAAGTTTGGGAACTTGTTGAGCCACCTCTAATTCCAAAGTAGTTGGAAGTAAGTGGGTTTTCAAGAAGAAAACTGATATGCATGGAAACTTGGATACTTACAAAGCTAGACTTGTAGCAAAGGGTTTCACTCAAACTCAAGGGGTTGATTATGATGAAACCTTCTCACCTGTTGCAATGCTTAAGTCTATAAGGATATTGTTTGCCATAGCAGCTCATTATGATTATGAGATTTGGCAAATGGATGTCAAAACCGCTTTCCTAAATGGATATCTTGAGGAAGATGTCTATATGGTTCAGCCTGAAGGTTTTGTCGATCCAAATATCCTAATAAAGTATGCAAGTTAATGAAATCAATCTATGGATTGAAACAAGCATCAAGAAGTTGGAATCACCGTTTTGATGATGAAGTAAAGAATTTGGCTTCATCAAAAACGCTGATGAGGCTTGCGTGTATAAGAAGGCTAGTGGGAGCACAATAACCTTCCTAGTATTGTATGTTGATGACATACTACTGTTTGGAAACGACATTCCAACCATGGAAGGTGTAAAAACCTGGCTTGGAAGTTGTTTTTCCATCAAGGATCTTGGTGAAGCCGCCTATATTCTGGGAATAAAGATCTATAGGGATAGATCAAGACGGCTAATTGGTTTGAATCAAAGTGCATACATTGACAAAATCTTGAAAAGGTTCAAGATGGAAAACTCTAAGAAAGGTACTGTACCTATTCAAAGAGGGACAATATTGAGTACAACTCAATGTCCAAGCTCCAAGGAGGAGCAAAATAGAATGAAGGCAATCCCATATGCATCTGCTATAGGATCCATCATGTATGCAATGATATGCACTAGACCGGACGTGTCATGCGCTTTAAGCATGACAAGTAGATACCAGCAAAATCCTGGTGATAGTCATTGGATGGCTGTCAAGAACATTCTGAAGTACCTAAGGAGGACTAAGGACATGTTCTTGATCTACGGGTCTGGTGAAGAGGAACTCGTTGTAAAAGGTTACACGGATGCGAGTTTCCAAACCGATCGAGATGATTCACGATCTCAATCGGGGTACATCTTTATTCTGAATGGGGGAGCTGTTTCTTGGAAAAGCTCAAAGCAAGAAGTCGTAGCGTTTCCACTACAGAGTCTGAATACGTCGCCGCTTCAATGGCAGCACAGGAAGCTGCATGGCTGAAGAAATTCATAGCCGATCTAGGGGTAGTCCTTCCATTCAGGATCCCCTAGAGATCTTTTGTGACAACGAGGGTGCGATTGCTCAAATCAAGGAACCTCGTGCTCATCAAAAGACTCGGCACATTGAACGGAGATTCAACTACATAAGGGATGAAGTTGAAAAGGAAAGATATGTATTCGCAAAGTCCACACTGATAAAAACGTTGCGGATCCACTCACAAAACTCCTTGAAAAGGCAAAGCATGAAGGTCATGTTTGTGCCATGGGACTTAGATATTCAAGTGACTGGTTTGATGTTGTATTTTGTATTGGATATTGAACTAATGTTATTTGACTTAATTATATGGTTATAATTTCATTTGTTCTTCTATTTTAGCATGTTTAAATCCGTGAATAAATAAATTATTCTCAACGTCCGTAGTCGATCATACTTGTGGGAACAACTATGAATGTAAGACTATAATGAACTTGGATTGGTTGATATTCATAAGGTATGAATATAAAGCAAGAGGTTGCTACCAAGGTTCATTGATATCTATGGGATATAGATATTGGACTGACCCGCTCTCAATTATTTCTGCATGGAATCTTTCTGATTAGTCATAAGAAATTTTGAGTAAAGGCGAATATCATTGTATCCTCAGACCTGAGATACATATTGGGTCTTGATATTCACCAAGTATTGTACTTTGACTTAGTCCTTTGCTGTTCTGAAAAGGCAGTACATAAGGCTGAGTTCAGGTATGACATGAGGTGATTGTGAGAGACGTATGTAGTCAAGATGGAATTTGTTCCTCTTATTCGTTGAGAGTTAGATGTCTAAGGCCTGTTAAAGTTAAATTATCATCGGAGAATGACTATTCTGTGTCTCTTGGATTTAACATGACATCTGCAACAAAAGGATAGATGATTAATTCACCTAAAACATATTCAAGTAAGGTACTTGAAAAGTATGATGTTATTGAATGGCACTTAGTCATATACATTAGGGGTAGCAAACCGTTGCTAGGCGTTATTTGCTGCTTGCATCAATCTTCTATAAATCTTGTGCAAGTGGGAGATTGAAGGAAATGATCTGCCCAAGATATATATTAAATTGATGTGGCTAGTGTGAAATGATCCAAGTCGGGTCATACCCAATAACAAGCGAAACAACACCCGACAAATATTTATTTGTTGATTAGATCAAACAAATAAATATTGACACCCAATTTAGAAACCGGGTTTTCTATATCATTGCTTTTGGCGAATGAACAAGTTTATATATATCATATATTTGTTCATATGGGATTATTGTTCATTTTTAATTAGTTAGAACAATGACAAATAAGACTGTGTGTGTGTTAATCATAGAAAATTAAAAGATTTAATTTTCATAAAGAGGGCAAGAGTGTTTAAGTTATTTTTTTTTTGAAAATAATTTGAATTCAAGGGAGACAAGAGGGTGCCCATTCGGCCGCCCCTTGTCTTGGTTTCTCCCCTTTTAATTGTTCCAAGGACATGCATTTAGTTGGACACTTGAACACTCTTGCCTCACACTCTTTCTCTCACACACACACTTGAAGAAAACCCTTGCTCCTCTCTCTCTCTTTCACGGTTTTGAGGAAGAAAAGGGCAGATTTTTCCAGCTTCAAAAGGTGTTTTGGTTGCTGAAAAATTGGGTGTCAAGATTCCTAGCAATCAAGGTGTTTGTACAAGCTTGGGGTATCACCTCTTGAGGTCTTCTTCCTTGAAGATTCAGCCACGTTTTCATCTTCTTTCACCTCAAGAAACTTGTTCTTGTGAGCTGCTACAAAGGTTGTATCATCTCCATCTAATGTTTTTCATTGTATGCAATTTCGTATAATGATCCATGGTTTGGGTTGCTTATTAAATGGGTTTAATAACCATCTTATTAACATGTTTTAAAACTTCAAAATCCGCTGTGTTTTTCATATAAACATGGTTATATGAGCTTTGATAAACTTGTTAAATCCCTACAATTGACACATATCAGAAAGCCATGACTGCACTCCAAACTGCTCTTCCAAACTCCATATACAAGGGCTTCAAGAAGTGCAAAACTGCCAAGCAACTACGGGAGGCACTGAAGCTCATGTATGCGGGGTCCGCTGAAACCAAGGAGAACAAGAAGGACCTCTTGAAGCAGCAGTTTAAGAACTTCACCTTGAAAACAGGTGAAACCATGAGTCAACAATACTTTGGGTATGTTGAGATTGTGGATACTCTAATGGGTGTTGGAGTAACTCTTGAAAACATGGACACTGTAAACAAGTTTATGTCCTCTCTTCGTAGACAATGGACATATTATTGTGTTGTTATCAAGAGAACTGAGAACCTTAAGACTTTCACTTTTATAGAGTTGTATGGTATTCATAGTGAATACTAGATGGAGATGAACATGCAAAGTTCATCTGGTAACTCCAGCAATCAGCAGTGTTCAATCCTCCATGTGGGTGAAAGGGATGGCATTGGACCACAACATTATCTTATTTGCTACCCTGACAAGTCACAAAAGGGTCCTTTGATCACCTTCCCGGAGACATAAAGAGAAAGCTACACTCAAGGAAGCCCATTCCAAGAGACAAGCTATTCACATGCCTTTGTGTATGCTGATGAAAGTACATGCAACTTTCTCTACACCCTTGGAGACCTGGACTTTATCCATCCAAATGTCTAGAATACATGGAGATAGGTAAGCAAATGGCTCTCCTCACTCACAGAGCCAAGAAATTCTACAAGGGGACAGGGAGGAAGTTTCTAAGCAATGCAGCCAGTGGAAAGTTTGGCCTGGACAAAAGCAAAGTAAAGTGTTACAACTGTAACCAGATAGGCCACATTGCAAGGGAGTGTAAGGAACCAAGGACAAATGGTGGCTAAACACAAGCCACCAAACTACACTGAAAGAGCTCCCAAGAATGAGAAGCCAAAGTAGCAAGCTGCAGTTGTTGTTGAAGAGAGAGGCTTTGACTGGAGCTTTTAGCTGGAAGATGCATCTCCAAACCAAGCACTTATGGTAAACCACAATGAAGCTAGGCTATTGGGACATCTTTGTACTCCTGAATGTATTGCTAAAGTTAACTAATACAGGTCCTACAACTTAGAGATAAGATCTGATCTTGAGTCTTTAAATATATTAAAATCTGATTTCAAAAGAGCTAAAAATGATTATAAACTAAAAATAAAGGACTTAGAGAAAACCATTTCAACTCTAAAACATGAACACACCAACTACAGGACTCATATCAAAGATCTCATAAATAAGTTGTCTGAATACCAGGCTAAGCTTGTGATCGCACAGCCAGGGCAGAAAAATGTGTTCTTGAAGAAGAGACCTTCAAGAACATAATATCCTTATCCTTGCATGCAAAAGTTTTTTATCAAAATAAGCAGAGACTGGGATCTAGTGAGACAGCTCCTCCACACACAATCTAGGTGTGGAACTTGTGAAGATATGCTTCCCCTCATAGACCCCATGAGTGAAGAGGATGAAGAGGAAATGGTGAAGGCCGCCTCTAAGGAGAGTGAAGAAGAGCATTCTAAGAAGGTTCACCATTCCTTTGAGGAGAGTAAAAGAGTTAGGCTGACCAAGTCAAGAAGGAAGAACTTGATCAGAAAGGCCAAGATGAAGTCAAAAAAGACTCAAGAGATCAAGGTCACCTTCAATTCTGTGAAGAAACAAGTCTTTATATCTGCAGGTTTTGAGATGGTTATGGCTGAAGACACAAACTTGAACTCTAGTAACAAGAGTTCTAGTTCATGTCCAAATCATCCCAGCATCAAGAAAAAGGTTGATATGTTGTGCACCACTGCTTCACAACCTGAACCATCCAGCACCAAAGGTAGTTCTATTCCTAAAAGGATTGCCACAACATCTGCAAAGATGAAGATGGAGAAGGAAAGTTATCAAGTTCATCCTTGTTCTCAAAAGAAGATTCTTAGGAAGAAGAAAATGGATTGTGTCATGTGTGGGAGTATCTCTCATCTTGCTAAGGATTGTCTCTACTATCCAGAGAGTATTGTCCACGTGATCAAGAAAAAAACTTCTAAGAGTTTGAAGAAAAGGAAAGCTTCGGAAGGAAGTTATTTTTTCGGAAGCTCCAAACTGAAGATGAAGACAAGTGAAAAATTTCCTTTGGAAGAAACTTTGGTCTCAGAAGAAAGGAATACTTCTAAAGTAGTGAAGCCTACTGCAGTGTTAGCAAGATCTTCCAACAGTCCAGTCATCAATACTTCCAAAGTCATCAAAACTTCCGAAGTGTTGAAGGTCAAATCTAAACTGCCAAAGGTGGTGTGGAAGACAAAGAAAGACCAAGTAGCTGAAAGCTCTTCATCAACATAAGCAAATGATCCTCAAAACATGACAATAGGATCAATTACTGTTGCATTGTCTTCAAAATTCTTTTGATGAGCCCAAGACCAATAAGGATTGGGTTTCAAACTGTAACTAACCATCTCTTTTGTGCAGGAACAACTCAAGACAAACAGATATGTATGGATCATTGATAGTGGCTGTTCCAGGCATATGACAGGCAATAGGTTACTACTCCAAAATTTCGAAAGGATTGATGGAGGACCAGTTGCTTTTGGAGGAGATGTTGGAGGTTACATAACTGGAATGGGCAGGGTCAGAAATAGAAAGCTCAACATTGAAAATGTAAACTTTGTTAAGGAGCTTGGATACAATCTTTTAATTATATCTCAATTTTGTGATCAGAATCATAACATGCTCTTTAGTGAGCATGAGTGCATTGTTCTAAGACCCGGGGTGGTCATTCTTCATGAGCATATCTTGCTCAGAACTACTAGGAAATGGAACATGTACAAGATGGATTTGCAAGAAACATCTCCCTCAAGAGAAGTTCCATGCTTTCTATCTAGAGCCAATAGTGATGAGTCTTTTCTCTGGCATAAAAGAATATGACATGTAAACTTTAAAAACATGAATAAATTAATTAAGTATGACATGGTAACTGGAATGCCAAAGAAAGAGTTTACAAGTGATGACCACTGTGTTGCATGCCTCAAAGGGAAGCAACACAAGGTATCTCACAAGCTAGAGGAAATAAACTCCATCACTACTCCCCTACACTTGTTACATATGGATCTCTTTGGCCCCACCAGTGTAATGAGTCTAGGAAGGACCTCTTATGGCTTGGTGATCACAGATGACTTTACAAGATTCACTTGGGTCTTCTTTCTTAGAACTAAGTATGAGACCCTTGAGATTCTGTAGAATTTCATCTTAAAGACTGAGAATCAATGTTATCACAAGGTCAAAACAATAAGATGTGATCAGTGAACTAAATATAAGAGTCAAATCCTTGATACATTTTGTGATGAAAAGGGTATTACAAGACAATTTTATGCTCCCAGGACTCCTCAGCAAAATGGTATTGTTGAGAGGAGAAGCAGAACACTAATTGAAGCTGCAAGAACTATGTTGCTTTCTATGTGCAAAACAGATTTTTAGTAGTTAAGACACATGGTAAGACTCCTTATGAACTTTGGAACAAGAGAAAAACTTTCATTGGTTTTCTCAGGTCATTTGGATGTCCTTGCACCATCTTGAATACTAAAGATCAAATTGCCAAGTTTGATGCGAAATCAAACAATGGATGTTTTTTGCATACTCTTCCCAAGCTAAGGCTTATAGAGTATACAATCTCAGAACTAAAGTAGTTGAGGAGTCAGCCAGTGTGATTTTCAATGAGCAACCCCCAGTGTGAAAGGTTCCGTTCCTATTGGCTATTTGATCTTGATGTATTTACCAACTGTTAACAAATCTTATGAGCATGTTTCAAGGTCTAAAGATATATTATCAACAGGTGATCCTGATCCATGATTTGAGCTAAGAAGACCATCAAGTTGTACTACTTCAGCTGCAGTTGTAACTGACCTTGCAAATGGAGTTTCTATCAACACAACAATGACAAATCCAGCTGATACTTCTGGGGTGCCTTCAAATTCCAGCTTAGAGGCACAAAACTCAGATGAAGGAGCTTCAAACGTATGAGGAAATGGTAGTGGTGAAAGTGATCAAAAATTTCTTGATGCTGAAACCACTCCATTGAAGACAACATTAATGATGTCACACACTTATTGGATCAAGCTTCTCTTGATAAGTGTGATGATGTGGTGGGTGAAACCTCATTACCTAAGGATCCAAACTACTTTAGGATCCATAACTTGCTGTGATCCCTCGACTAAGGATCCACAAGTCTTACGCCACCACAAACATCATTAAAAATGTTGACTCAGGGGTGAGAACAAGAGGACAAACCCATGATACAAATGTTTTTCTTCACTCTTGTTTCTTATCCCAGATAGAGCCAAAGAAAGTTGATGATGCTTTAAAGGATGGAAGATGGGTTTAAGCTATGCAAAAGGAGCTACTTCAATTCAAAAAACAAAAGGTTTGGAACCTATGTCCTCTTCCTCAAGGGAAGACTACCATAGGAACCAAATGGGTGTTCAGGAATAAGAAGGGTGATAGAGGACTTGACATCAAGAATGAGGCAAGACTAGTGGTTCAAGGATACACACAAGAAGAAGGAATTGACTACACAGATGTATTTGGTCTAGTAGCAAGACTTGAAGCTGTTAGGATATTCCTAGCTTTTGCTGCATCCAAGGATTTCAAGGTCTACCAACTTGATGTCAAAGGTGTTTTTCTTATGGGGTGATTGATGAAGAGGTGTATGTCAGACAACCACTTGGATTTGCAGATCCTGATCATCCTGATTATGTCTACAGGCTTGATAAAGCTCTTTATGGGTTGCACCAAGCACCAATAAAGTGGTATGAGACTCTATCTCAGTATTTCTATCAGAATGGCTACAAAAAGGGTACTATAGATGGAACTCTCATCTTCAAAGGAATAGGAAATGACTTAATGCTAGTTCAAGTGTATGCAAATGACATTATCTTTGGGTCAACTAATCCAAAGCTCTGCAAAGACTTTAAGAAGCTGATGAAGGATAGATTTCAAATGAGTCCCATGGCGGAACTCAATTTATTTCTAGGAATTCAAGTGAAGCAAGTTGAAAATGGTATCTTCATAAGCCAGTCAAAGTATGTACAAGACATACTTAAAAGATTCAACATGACTGATTGTAAAGTTACTAAGACACCCATAGCCAGAAAGCACTCCCTTGAACCTGATCTTGAAAGGGAGTGTATAGATGAACATCTCTACAAGGCTATGATTGGGTCTCTTATGTTCCTCATAGCTAGTAGGCCTGATATCATGTTTGCCACATGTATTTGTGCAATATATCAAGCAAACCCCAAGATGTCACACCTGGTCGCAGTCAAGAGGATATTAAGATATCTCAAAGGTACTTCAACTCTTGGACTTTGGTATCCAAAGAATTTTGACTTCAATCTGTATGCCTATACAGATAGTGACTATGGTGGCTGCAACATGGCTATAAAGTCTACATCAAAGGGATGTCAATTTCTTGGTGGAAGAATAGTCTTTTGGCAATGCAAGAAACAATCTTGTGTGTCTGCATCAACTGCTGAAGCTGAATACATTGCTGCTACTAGCTACTGTGCTCAAGTGCTTTGGATTCAGAATCAGATTGTGGACTATCGATTCAACATCAAGGAGACTCCTATCCACATAGACAACAACAGTGCTATCTCTATCACAGAGATTTCTGTGCAGCACTCAAGGACAAAGCACATCAATATCAGGTATCATTTGATTAGAGATAATTTTAAAAATGAATTAGTCAAACTAGTCAAAGTTAACACAAATAAACAATATGTTGATCTGTTCACCAAAGCTTTTGATGAGCAAAGATTTAAATATCTTGTATCAGCTATTGGGATGATTAACTTTGAGTAGCTTTTCTTAAAACTTAATCATATTATTTCTAAAACCCATGTGTCCTAAGTTGTCTATTTTATCACCTTCATAAGTTGTTTACTATGGAAGAAAAATCTTTTTGAAAGACATTCCTTAGATTTTTGAAAATTTTGATCTTTTTATTCTTCGAAAGACAGGTTATTTACCTTCGAAAGAAACTTATGTTTTAGAAAACGAATAACTACTTTAGTAGATTTACCTTCGAAAGAAGTTTTAGAAATATCTTCTGAATCTTAAATTTGACTTGAGTACTTGTATGTTTTCGAAGAACAATTTTCTTCCAAAAGCAATTTAATTTCAGAATTTTTTATTCTCCTTGGAATAAAATCCGTGAGTATTAATCTCTTCCGAAGCAAAGTTTTCTTAACTCTTTGGAATATCTTTCGAAGTCATTTTGGCTTCGGAAGCTTTTCATCAAAACTTCCGAAGCAAAGTTACCTTTGGAAGATTTTTAGACTTCTAAGTAAACTACCTTTTTAGGCCCTTTTTCAAAGGTGGAACCGACATCCGAATTTCCAAGTTTATCCTCTTTCATTAACTTTGTCTTAAATCTATTTCATATATATACCTAATGGTTGCCCCTCCTTCACTCTCTTTTTCATCTGAACTATTCTCAAAACCTAGATTCACCCACAAACCGCCTTTCTTCTTCACTTTTTTCACCCTTAATCTTTCTAAAATGGCCAACCTAAACCGCAGAAACAACCCTGATTTCTCCATGCAACTTCACAGGCAACACAATCAAGTTTCCCTGTTGAACTCTAAGAAAGATGCTAGTTTCTCAGAGGTTTGTCACTTCTTGACTCTATCCAACTACTTCACCTCCCTTACCATTGATCCTCCTCTCAATGAGGATTAGTTGTTACAATTCTAGAAAACCTGTCAAGTGGTCATTATGGATGGGCAGAAAGCACTGTCTGCCACAGTGCAGGGGAGGACAATCTTCAAAACTCCAGCAATCATCAACGCTCATCTTCAGGTGCATGATGAAGAAAGGGAGTTGTCCTTTCCAAAGGAAGCTTTAAATTATTCCTTTGAGCAGATAGGCTATGAGGGGGATTTCTCTGTAAAGACCTTCAGGAAAGGGAAGGTCTCATCTCAGTGACAGTACCTTCCTTCATGTGGTCATTCACAGCTTGTCCAACAAGCATGGGGAGGGACTAGATTCCTGAAGATCTCTCCTTCATTGTCTACGGAATGGTTCAGGGGGTCAAATTTAGGTACTCTTAATTTTTTTATAGAAATTTACTAGCTAATTTGGACTCCTTAGAGTATTATATGTTCCCTAGATATGTTTAACACATTCTTAATTCTAAACTGGGCTCACAGTTAAGGGGAACAGGTAATGTTCTTAAATTGAGACTAATGAAGCCCGGTCTTTAAAATAATGAAGAAGCCAACTGTAGGCTTCTTTGGGGTAGAAGCGGCCCTTGTCCCAAAAATGTTAGAGATCATTGCTCAAGGTGACAACCTAGCAAAACAAGCTAGTGTTAAACCCATACCTTCTACCTCTCAACCACCTAAACAACCACAAATCATCCTCACCTACCAAAGAAAATCCAAACGAACCCCTACTCAAGATATTGAGCTTGTGCAGGCCCCCATGTCATCACCCATACAAGAAGAAGTGGACACTGGACCTCCCACTTCTCCTGAGGAGCAAACCACTCCCATCTCATCAAGAATCAGTGTTGAGGTTCCTCATGCTCAGCCTGATAAGCTCATTAGCCCATTAGCCTTAAGCCTTCACTCTGAGTCTCAACACTCAAGTGAACAACCTTTAGGGGATGAAGATCATGTTAGGTTGGACTCACTTTAGTATAGATGTTTACTTTACATTGTAATAGGACTTTTGTTAGTTTCATTTTGTATTTTGTTAGTAATTAGCATTTTTGGCAGTCCAGCGAAACTGTGAGCGAATCTATACATTCGCTCACAGTTTGTTGTTTTGGTTTACCCGGCGAACTTGTGTTCTGCCGGGCGAAACTATAGTTTCCGCATGACAGTTTCGGTAGCGAAACTGTGCGAAACTATGACTGCTATATACTATTGTCATTTCACTTTGTATGGTAAGCTTGCAAAACCCTAATCGTGGAATTCTGTTGCAAGCTACCATTTCTAAGCAGTTACTTCATTGAAATACAATTGTGCTTGTTGTTATTGAGTGAGATTGTTCATTTGAGTACCATTATGTCTTGATTCATCTTATTCACTTCTCAATTGTTGTTATTTGAATTGTGTGTTTGATATTGATCAAATTATCCTATCAATTGTACTGTTCATCGATCACATGGACCAACAATATGGTATCAGAGCCTTAGTGCTCTTGATTTGTTGAGTTTTTGTGGTTTTGGTCAATATCTATTTTCAATCAATTTTCATTGGATTATCAGCTGTTTTTGGCATGGAAATTGATTGAATTATGCTTGTTCTTGATTGAGGAAGATTCTACAATCATCAGATCTCAAATTCATTGAGTTTTGGATGATTTCAGATTGATTTTGAGGTGAAAAAGGGTTTTGAGATCGACCGGCGAAATTACTGTTCTTACAGCGAAACTGTCATCTTCATTCAGCGAAATTATGAGTTATTTTTGATCAGAAGTTGTTTTCTAGAGTTTCAGCGAAAGTATTCCCTTGAACGAAAGTTCATTAGTGTTTTTGACCAATCATCAAGCGAAATTGCTGCCGAATCTATTTCTGAACGAAAGTTCAAGCTTGTTTCCTGCGAAGTTAGCAGCGAAACTAAGCAATTGTTGTCTCTGTTCAAGCGAAAGTGCTGCTGAAATTGCAAGCGAAAGTGTCTATTTTTTGCGAAAGTATCTGCGATAGTATTGTTTCAGCAAAACTGTTAGCCAAGTCACCTCTTTCAGCGAATTTGTTAGCGAATTTGTCAGCGAAATTATCAATTTTTCTGCCGAAACTATCATGTCGAAATTAACTACTCTTACACTTGCGGATCTTGAAAGTGTTGATCCTAATAGACCTCCAAGACTCATTAATGGAGATAATTTTGAAGATTGGAAGAGATGTCTCAAAGCTTTCTTTTTCTACACAGATCATAATCAATGGGAATCGATTATTTCAGGTCCTCATATACCTACGGTTACGGTTGGTGATGTCGTTTCTCAGAACAAAGACCCATCTTCTTATACTGAAAGAGATCTGAAACTGATTGATCGTGATCAAAAAGCTTTTGGTGCTCTAACTCTCTGCTTGGCTCCAGATATCTACAATCGTTTTGCAGAGCATAAAAATGCTAAATCCCTTTATGATGCTCTCTGTGAATTCTATGATGGGAATGCAGATCTGGTGAAAGACAAGAGTATTCAAGCTGAAAAGGAGTTCAATTCGTTTGTAGGATACAAGAATGAAAGTTTGACAGATCTTACAAATCGTTTCTTAACCGTCTCAAGCACTCTGAAGAAGTATGATGAAAGACTCTCCAACAGTGAACAAGTTAACAGGCTTCTCGATTCTCTTCCACCACAGTGGAGTCTTCAAGTGAGGATGCTCAAACAAGAAAGAGGTTTTACAGATTATAAGCTGATGGATATCATTAACAAGTTGAAATCTTTTGAGTTGGATATGAAAAGAAGAGAATTTAACCAGACTATGATGCCCACATCTGGTTTTTCTCAAAATACTGCTTTGTTGTCATCCGCTGCAAACTCTCACATTCAAAATCCAATTCAAGGAGGGAGCAATACAAGTAATTTCTCGAGTGGTAGTAATCATGTTGGAAAAGAATTGGGAAATTCTAAGGTGAATGCTGAAACTTCAATTCCATCTAAAACAATGGCTCTTTTTGGAATGTTTGTTCAGAGCTATGAAGCTCTTGTTGCTGGTGAATTGAAAGGTAAAGGAATGACTATGGAGGATATGTATCAGGTTGATCCTGATGATCTAGAAGAAACTGACATTCAATGGCAAATGGCGATGTTAACTTTAAGAGCCCGGAGATTCATGGAAAGAACAGGAAGAAAGAACTTTGGTGGTCAATCATCTACCTCAAAACTAGGATTTGATAAGTCAAAATTGAGGTGCTTTAATTGTAAACAATGGGACATTTTAAACGTGAATGTCCATTACCAATTGTCACAGATCCTAGTAACACTGGAGTACCAAGATTGACAGCAGAGAAAGAAAAGGAAGAAGGAAATTCAAAAAAGGAGTCAGCCTTGATCTCAAACTTTGACTGGAGTGCGGAGGTGGAAGAAACAAGATCTGAAATAAATCACGCGTTAGTTGCTGAGGTTGTGGAAAGTGATGAGATGGAAGTTGATAAAGATGGATTTGTGCTGTTCAAGGAATTCAAAGGAGAAAATGAATCTTCAGTAAAGAAAAGAAGAGAAGGCAGATGGAGAGAGAAAGAGGAAATTACAGGTTCAGATGAAGAAAGAAATTCAAAAGCTGCGAAAGGAAAGAGAAGGATGATGCGGCCGCTACTGTTGAGGAAAGGAAATCAAGTACTCCAGTATGCATGTGCGATAAAGCTTTAGCTGCCAAAAGGATGGTAATGGGACTTCCTTATGAGGTAATACAGGATATGTGCTCATCTGCTTGCAAAATTAGACTTTTTGGGATTTATAAGGCTAATCGTTTGTCAATTGATAATGAAAAGGATTTAAAACGAATTAATGATGAACTTAAAATGAATGAATCAAAATATTTTGTGAAATTAAATGAGGCTTTAAAAAAACTGATCATTTAAAAAGAATTGTTTTGGAAAGAAATGTAGAGGTTAATACTTGACTGAACGGGTTGCTCTTGCTGAATTTGAAGCAAGCAAACTTCAGTCAAAGTTAGATAAATGGACTATTTCTGGAATGAAACATGATGATCTTTGTAAATCTCAACGGGGAGCAAGAATTAAAACAGGTTTGGGTTATGAAATGTACAGGTTTATCCTCCTCCTAGTACATACTGTTATTCTCCTATGCCTGTTCCTCATCCTTCAAATGATTTAATCAAATCAGATACTGACAGTATGTCTGCAGGTTTAGTTGGGAATAACTCTAAGTACATTCGTGAAGACTACGACTATGGACCAACTAGTGGGCTTGGATGCACTAGTTCTAGTACACTTGAAAATCAGCAGTCTATTTTAGATAATAAGTCTAGTTTAAATTCAGTGTTTGTTTCTAGTTCAAATGTAACAGACTTGAATGTCTCATGTTCTCTTGATAGTTCTATTTCATCTTGTACTTCAAATCATGATAGTGATGATTTTTGTTCTGGTAATGAATGTAATGAATCTGATGTTTCTCCTAAAACAACTGAGCAACTTAAAATTAATTCTTTCGAAAAGTTCTTTTCTCAACCTATTCCATCTTTCATACCATTAAATATGACATCATCAGAAAAATGCAGTTCGTCTTTATCTGACACTGGTACCAATGGTACGAGTTTTACTGATTTGTCAGAAGAATCACGTTCTGATTTTGTAAAGAAGAACTCTAATTCAAATAAACAAAAACATCATGAGATGTATGAGACATTCAGTGATGTTGATTCTAGTTTGTCTGAATGTGATGAGGAGATTATTATTGATCCTATTTTTACCTCATCACATCATCGACCTAAATTCAAACATCATTGTTTCAGGTGTGGTGAAGATGATCATCTTATCAAAAATTGCCCTTTGATTCAAAGATCCTCTAATAGGAATTGTTTTGGGAATAAATTGACAAAATTGGTTAATAATTTCTTTTGTAAAAAATCAGCTTCTTCTTTAAACAAAAGTTGTTCAATCTTGGGTCCCTATTGCTCCTGGTTAAATGATTTGTTAATTCATTTCAGGGATCCTCTTCAAAGATTGTACCAGTCTGTGGCATGTTGATAGCGGATGTTCCAAGCATATGACGGGATTAAAGGATTTGTTGACCAATTATCGGATTATAGATGGAGGATATGTGGCATTTGCTGGAAATAAGAAGGGTGGAAAAATGATTGGACAAGGAGAAGTTACCAATGGTTCTCTTACTCTAGAAAAAGTGAACCATGTTCCTGAATTGGCTTTTAATCTTCTGAGTGTCTCTCAAATTTGTGATAAAGACATTCCTGCTCTATTTAAATCTGACGAATGTTTATTTTTAAAATCAGAGATAGCTATTCCGGAGGATTTAATTCTCATGCGTGCTCCAAGGAAACATGATACGTATCTTCTTGATATGAATTCAAATGAGTCAAAGGCTACTGCAACTTGTCTTCTCTCAAAAGCATCAACCTCTGAGTCACTCTTGTGGCATCGTCGCTTAGGCCATGTCAATTTTAAGATAATTAATAAATTAGTAAAGAACAATCTTGTTAGAGGACTTCCTTTAAAAGATTTTTCTGTTACTGAAAAATGCATGGCTTGTGCCAAAGGGAAACAACATAAGAAACCTCATAAGCCCAAACTTTTAAATAGCATATCAAGTCCTCTTGAGTTGTTACATACTGATTTATTTGGGCCAATTAGTGTTAAATCAATTGCTAAAAAATCCTTTTGTCTTGTTGTTACAGATGATTTCTCACGTTATTCATGGGTGAGGTTTCTTGCACACAAAAGTGAAGTTGCAGAGGAATTGCAGAAATTAATCATTTCTATTGAATCAGTCAGTAAGAGAAGAGTTATGGGATTAAGAAGTGACAACGGCACTGAATTTAAAAATCAGATTCTTGATTCATTTTGTGCTCAAAAAGGGATTGTGAGACAATTAGTGCTGCAAGAACACCCAGCAGAACGGTATTGCAGAAAGAAAGAATCGCACTCTGTGGAAGCTGCTCGTACATGTTGATAGAATCCTCATTACCCATTATTTTCTGGGCTGAAGCTGTTAATTGTGCATCTTATGTCTAAAACAGGGTGTTAATTGTGAAAGATAAAGTGAAGACTCCTTATGAACTTTTTCATAAGAGGAAGCCACTAATTGATTTCTTTCGACCATTTGGCTGTTCTTGTACTCTTCTGAATACTCAATCTCAAAAGAACAAAATTTGGTGCTGTTTCTGACGAGTGTTATTTTGTTGGATACTCTTCTTCACAAAAGGCGTACCGAGTTTATAACAAGAGAACACGTATTGTTCAGAGTCATTCTTGTTGAATGGCAAGAATCCAATCCTTCTGAAGTGAAATCTGAACCTGGCATGGTTCTTTGACTCCAATACTGTGTTCAATTCATTTAATTTGCCAGTTTTCGATGATGATACATCAATTCCAAGTACTCAAACGAATATTATTCCATCATCTTCATCGTCTGTTCCATCAATCCTGCTAGTAAATGATGTTGTTTCAACTGATGTCAGCTCTTCGTCTCCAATGCATGATCAAGCTCCATTATCTGATTCTTTATCTCCTACATCTCCTAATTTACCTGATTCAACACCTGTCATTGATTCACCTTCATCTACTCTTTCTCCGGCAATGGCTGATACTTCTTCAACTATCTTTCCTTCTTCAAGTGATTATAAAACTTTGAAAGATCATCCGCTTGATAATGTGATTGGATCTGTTTCTAATGGTGTTCGCACGCGAAGTCAATCCGGTCTGATTAATGTTTGTCTTTTCTCATGCTTCATTTCTCAAATTGTTCCAAAAAATGTTCATGCTGCTCTACAAGATCCTTGTTGGTAGAGTCTATGCAATTGGAACTTCAACAGTTCAGAAGCTTTAGGTTTGGACCTTAGTTGATTTACCTCCCAACAATATCCAATTGGTACAAATGGGTATTTAAGAACAAACCAATGATCGGGGTGTGGTGGTGCGAAACAAATCTAGACTGTAGTGCAAGGCTTTGCTCAAGAAGAAGGAATTGATTATACAGAAGTCTTTGCTCCAGTTGCTCGTCTTGAAGCAATCAAATATTTCTTGCTCATGCTGCTCATAAACAGTTCAAAGTGTACCAGATAGATGTGAAATGTGCTTTTCTCTACGGAGACATTGATGAGGAGATATATGTGTGTCAACCACCAGGCTTTGAAGATCCTGATTTTCCTGATAAGTGTAATAAGCTATAAATCTTTGTATGGTCTTCATCAAGCACCCAGAATCTGGTATGAGACTCTTACGCAATATCTTCTAAGCAATGGTTATTCTCGTGGTACATTGATATGACCTTATTTAAAGAGAGGTGAATGGTGAAATGATCTTTGTTGAAGTGTATGTCGATGATATTATTTTTGGATCTACAAACTCTCAATTGTGTAGAGAGTTCGAAGAAGTGATGAGCCAAAGGTTTGAAATGAGTATGATGGGTGAAATGTGTTTCTTTCTTGGATTGCAAGTTGAACAACAAAAAGAAGGAATTCTTATTCATCAAGAGAAGTACATTAAAGATATTCTAAAGAAATTTAAGATGGATGATGCGTCTACGGAGATGACTCCTTTTACTGCACTGCTCAGACCTGTATAACTCCGGATGAAAATGGAAAACCAGTTGATCCTCATCTTTTTCGGTCTATGATTGGCTCTCTCATGTATCTTACTGCAAGTCGTCCTGATATCACTTTCGCTGTTGGTTACTGTGCTAGATATCAGTCGGCTCCAAGGAATCTCATGAGAAAGCTGTCAAACGAATATTTCGTTATCTCAAAGGATCGTCTCGTCTCGGACTGTGGTATCCATATGGTGGAAATTTTGATTTACATGCTTACTCTGATAGTGATTCCATGGTTGCAGGTTAAACAGAAAATCTGTGTCTGGAGGTTGTCAATATTTGGGAAATTGTCTGGTATCCTGGCAGAGCAAGAAACAAACTACTGTTTCTCTTTCTACAGGGGAAGCTGAATATATTGCTGCATCCAGCTGCTGCTCTCAAGTTCTCTGGATCCAACACCAAATGATTGATTATGGAATTAATTTCCTTCATACACCTTTATTCTGTGACAATGAGGCTGCCATTGGAATTGCTAAAAATCCCATCATCATTCCCGCACAAAGCATATTGACACGAATTCATGCGATTCGTGATGCTCAAGAGAAGGGTTTCATTAATATTATACCCATCGATACAAAAATCAAAAAGCTGATCTTTTTACAAAAACATTTGATAAACCTCGTTTTTATGAATTGATTTCTATGCTTGGGTTAATATCTTTTTAAATTTTCATTTTCTATTTCTTTGATATTAAAAAAACATAAAAAAGACTATAATAAAAAAAATTAAAATTAAAATTCATTTATAATAATAGAAATATGAAAATAAAAATTTGGGGAGTAATAATCATTATTCTGAGATCGGAATTTAACATGATGAGAAATGATTGTATATTCTCTAAATATTTTTATTTACTGACCTAGTACTTCTATGAGAAATGATAGAACTGTTACTTGATTCTGTTCACATTAAAAAAAAGAAATGGATCAGATTCTTTAATGATAGGCTTGATAGACTCAGCCTGATGAATGAAGTAGACAGCAGCTTTATGATTAAATTAACTCTTCCATGTTGAAGAATGTCTTATTGATACTCAATCATTTTGGATTGCACAAAAACTGAGTCCTGACAAAAATTGGATTGAGAATGAATCTTTCGTTCATTTTGCTTTGTTATGTCATCACCCTCTGCTGGTTTATTTAGTGTTAAGATGTCTTGTGTCTGTGCTTATCTCCTCTGCTGTACGTGAGTACTGACCTGGAGTGATGATCTCCTCTGCTGTACGATAGTACTGACCTGGAGCTCTCATCAGCACATGATCAAATGGTTATCTCCTCTGTTATACGTGAGTATAGATCTGGAGCTCTCACCATTTTGATATAATTATGTCAAATCATCTTATCGATGAATTTCTCTCAGAATCAAATATTCTGTTTATAATCATTTGCACACTAATCCACAAACCTTGTTCTATGAAGATTGATTCATAATTCAAGAAATCCTGAGGTTGGGTGAGGGTTTTTACCAAATGATTGTGGGGTCTTAGCATTCTAAAGCATCTAATCGAACCTTAATTGAATCATAAGCTGTTGGTCAAAAAAGGATAAGGCATGAGTTTAAGTGGACAATCATATCTGCAATCGTTATTGATTTGTTCTAATTTCAGTTGTTTCTGTGCAGATTGTGATCAGATCTTGTATTCAGTATGATCTCATGACTGGTAGATGATTTTTTTTATCATCTTTATGTTCTAAAATATTTAGAGAATGTGATCTCTGATTATTTTAGATCTCATTATTAGATGTGCTTCCTTTAAGTATTATAATTTAAAAAAATTTTAATTTAAAAAAAATTAATAAAAAAAATAAATAATAATAAAAAATAATAAATAAAAATAAAATAATAATAAATTAAAAAAAAAAAGGGGTGCGAAATTATTCTTTCGCTAACAATTTCGCAAAGCGAAACTGCAATTTCGCTAGGTTGGCTAATAAGTTGTTAATCAGTTACCTCCTAGCGAAATTACAGTTTCACTGGGCGAAACTGTAAATTCGCCAGACGAATTTATAGTTTCGCTGTCTGCGAAACTATTTGCTATATAAGTCATGTTTGCGAATTTTCTCTCATAATTTGGCACAAACGCTCAGTTTCACTTTTAGGGTTTATCCGTAACTTTTAAGGCGATTTTGACTTGTGTTTGTGATTTGGACTGATTTTTCGTGAGATTCACTTCGTATGTGAGTTTCGAACACTGATTCACTCTCTAATCTAGATTAAATCATCTATTCTTAAGTAATCTAGATTGTGTCTCTTCGGTGGTTTCGCTGTTCGTTCAGCGAAACTACTAATTTCTCTGCGAAATTGAACGAAAGTTCACATCTTTTCTGCGAAACTGTAAAGTTATGCTGTCCGAGCGAACTTAACAGTTTCGCCATATCTTCTCTAATTTCGCAATGACTGATCTTTAATTTACACAGTTTCGCTTATATTTTATTATGTCAGCGAAACTAATTTGTAATAGCGAAACAAAATTAATATTTGGTGAAACTAATTGCGAAACTACTTTAATTCATTCTAATCTTGTCGAAACTACCTTTTGTTCTGCGAAAATAACAAGTTTCAATGAGCGAAATTATAGTTTCGCTTGTCGAAACTGTTTGTTTTCCTTGTCGAAATTGTCTTTGATTCAGCGAAACTATCATGTCTTAGTGAGCGAAACTATTGTTTCGCTTGCCGAAACTGATTGTTTCTTATGTTTTTTTGTCTTATTTTCTTATTTTCAGTATTTCTTATTCATATTTATTTGTTGTTCTTTTCAGGTTATCATGGCGAATCTCAAGTTTGATGAGAGGAATAACATCACTGCCATATTAGACGATACTCTTCCAAAGGCGGCCGGATTTCGTGACTGCATTAGATGGCTTCAGAGATCACCCATTGCATATGCTATCACTCACTCACCCACTATCTATGATCTTCATATTAGAGATTTTTGGAGATCAGCAGAATACAACACTGGAGGAGATGTACAGAGAATCACAGCTAGAGTGATTGATCATGATATAACTATTACTGCTGAGAGCGTGTCGAGGATTCTTAGACTAGAAGATGATACTGGTGATGAAGTGGATATGACGGAGTCTAAAGTATTCCAAGCTTTCAGACGAATGGGGTATGAGGGGCCAGCTTTTGGTTCGAGGAAGGAGATTAAAAAGTCTTTTTTATCTAAGGAATGGAGATATATAGCTCATGTTTCTATTATGTGCTTAGATCACCGTAAGGGTGGATCCGATGGACTTAATCTCGACTGGGCCAAAGCTATGGTGATATGTTGTAAAGGGGAGAAAGCAAACATTGCTAGACTGATCTTTGCGTGTATGGCAGAGAATGTGATGGCTGTGAAGAAGGATAAATGGTTGTTATATCCTCGCTTTATTCAGATGATTATTGATGATCTTATTCCTGATGTTCCTAAACATGGTGAAGTCAAGAGATTAGTGCAGATGAACCCTCGGATATTTGCTGATTGTTGTGCTATCCGCCATGATTTCAGTGGTAAAATCACCCATCTGTGGGAAAATATGTACCCTCCAGAACACTGGAATTATATCAGACGGGTCGATGAGTCTGAAAACAAAAGGGCTGAGGAAACAAGAGTGCAACAAGCTGATGCAGCTAAGAAGAGAAAGAGATATGCAAAAGAGAAAGATTTTGATTTCGAAGAAGATATAGATGCACAAGCAGATGAGATAAGGGTGGAGAAAGAACGGAGATCTAAAAAGAAAACTGACTTCGTTGAGCCTGAACGGAGGACAAAACATCGACACGAGGGATTCACAGCCAAGAAAGAGGCTAGTGCTGGTATTGATGAGGATGTGATTCATAGTCTAAATACTTCATTGGCAAATGAGTTGAGTATGATAAAGACTAAACTGACGAATCAGGAGATTAGGGAAAAGCAGAAGGATGAGGTTATTGAAGGAATGAAAAAGATGTTGGTTGACCAGAATAATTTGATTAAGAGATTGTTTGAAGAAATTTCTCAGATGAAAGCTGCAGCTGGCCTACCTAGTCAACTAACTCAATCTGAGTTAGATGATATGCTGATATATCTAAGTACTCATTCTTGAATGTGGGTATTTCATCCAAGGTAGGAGAGGGCACTTCTGGAGCAGCTAATACTGAAGCAGGGGAACAAGAGATCCCAAGAGAAGATGCTGGAAGAAATGAGGATGATGATATTATTGAAGCAGGGTTTGTTAATCTACAGTTTGATTTTGGTAAGGATATTGTGGGTGAAGAAGTGGTTGTTACAGCTACCACTGAAGGAGTGTCTGATAAAGGAAAAGGATTGGTTGATGAAGATGAGGAGGATGAGCAATTGGTTGATTATGATTCTGAACTAGAGTTTTATGAAGTAGATGAGCGACCACTGGTGTATGTTGCTAAGAAGGGAGAAGATGAGGCTGATGTGTTTGAGATGGATAAGAATGACTGGTTGGTGAAGGAGAAGGAGGCTGAAGAACTTACTCCTTTGTTTCAAAATATAGAAGGTTTAAGCAGGAAAGAGGCAGACAAGAAGATAATTAGCTGGTGCTATAATCCTAGCTTAAAGATGTTTATGATTAAAAGAAGAGGAGGTAATATCAGCTACATGCTCAAGAGGAAGGCTTTTAAGACCTTGCCCAAATGGGATCTGAGACGGTTGGCCACTTTGCCTTTGATTAATGCTCATTTAAGTGAAAGGGCAGTATTTCTTGAGAAGGAAATTAAAAATGGACTTAATGATAATTTTGAGTCATTTGGATACATGAAGGCTGAACGAAAAAGATCAAAGAAAGATAAAGACTGGGAGACTGGCAAAAGGAGGATTGTTTTGAGAGTCAAACCACCAAAGACTGTAAACAGGGTAAGATTGGCTGATCCTCTTCCCCAACGTTTACAGGACTTTGAAAAGTGGTTTTATGATAATAACACTGGCGAGGCGGTGATTAGAGCCAAACACGGAAAAGAGTTTAGGGTGTTTGACCCGATGGAGTTATTCAGCTTCAGTGATGAAGATCTCTTGACTCTTTGTGAAAATCATATTAAGGCTGGGGCAGGAGAGGAAACACGAAAAGAGGCAAGCTTGTTTATGAATGTGGCAAACAAAATAAGAGGAGTACGGGCGGAGGTAAAGAGTTTTGCTGAAAAGGTGAGAGCACAAGATGACTTTGCCATGGATGTTCAAGACATGACCAGGCAGTTTGCTAGAGCTAGTGGTCATTCTGAGGAAGCTGGTGATGCAGGAACTAACCTTGGAGGATCAGTGGCTGAAGCTTCTAAAGATGTTGCTGCGGGAGGTGATGAAGATAGACCAACAGCAGCAGAGGAAACCGGAGCCGACGAGTCAAATCAAGAGAAGTGAAGATAGTGAGGTCCAACCTAGGGGGAGTATTGAAGATCATGTTAGGTTGGACTCACTTTAGTATAGATGTTTACTTTACATTGTATAGGACTTTTGTTAGTTTCATTTTGTATTTTGTTAGTAATTAGCATTTTTGGCAGTCCAGCGAAACTGTGAGCGAATCTATACATTTGCTCACAGTTTGCTGTTTTGGTTTACCCGGCGAACTTGTGTTCTGCCGGGCGAAACTATAGTTTCGACATGACAGTTTCGCTGGTAGCGAAACTGTCAGCGAAACTATGACTGCTATATATACTATTGTCATTTCACTTTGTATGGTAAGCTTGCAAAACCCTAATCGTGGAATTCTGTTGCAAGCTACCATTTCTAAGCAGTTACTTCATTGAAATACAATTGTGCTTGTTGTTATTGAGTGAGATTGTTCATTTGAGTACCAAATATGTCTTGATTCATCTTATTCACTTCTCAATTGTTGTTATTTGAATTGTGTGTTTGATATTGATCAATTATCCTATCAATTGTACTGTTCATCGATCACATGGACCAACAGGGGAAAGTTACCATCCCTAGACTCTAGATATAAACCAACCCATTCCCAACTTAGAATTCTATGATGATGAAGACATAGAATTCAATGAGTACCATGAGTCTTTCTACTCCTCCCCTACTCAAAGAGAAATGAGTGCTTCTGCCTCTCCTATGTCTAGCCTACATCATTCACCCATCACTGAGGTGGATCTCCCTGAACCTGTTCACGAGTCCATATGGAAGAGGCTCTCACTTTGGCAAGTGATTACATCATTCAGACCTTAACCATGGCAACTCAGCCATTGACACTTCAACTGAAGTTGTCATTGAGCAGGGGAAATCCAGCAGCCAAGAACCCTATGCTGCTGGTGAGAGTGAAGACTTTGGTCCAATTCTCTCACCCCCCCTACGAATCTTCTAATGAAGATGAGGGGAACATGAGACTAAAGGTGCAAAGATTGTCACAAACCTTCTTTTATTTAGTCTCTAAGGTTAGTCATCTTCAATTTCAGGTGACTACCTTGCAAAATAGGGTCAACGATCAGCAACTTGAGATATCTTATCTTAAGGAACAACTAGCTGGGATACCTTTAAGGAGAGCTCATCCAGGAACACAAGAACCTGTGGATATGATTGACCTAACTCCTAGCTCACTTGTGAAAGTGGGTGATGCTACCAAAAAGGGGGAGAAAGTCATAACAATCACAGAACCCGGGAGTTGTTCAAAGAGTATGGACATTGAGGACTCACCATCCTCACTTGCAATTGTCCATACTCAGTAACTTCCTCAAATTCACATTTTGTGGATTCACTAGACTCACTCATTCAGAGTCTCTTTGAGGAATGTATACTAAGGGCTATGTCATCCCCACCTCAAGGATCTTCAACTATATAATTGGGTGGAGGTATGATGTCGGCAGAAGAGCCCTTATACTTCAAAAAGTTTAAGGACAGCAAGAAGTCTTCAATTTTCAGACCTTGAACTACTATAAAGGTCTTGATCTGGTCAACAAGCCACTTGCCAATCCAAGCCAATCTAGGCAAGATGACAGAATGGCTCAAATGATTCAAGACTGGATTGCTGAAGTTTTTAAAAGAAAAAGATAAATGCAAGCAGGCAATGTCATTGGTCAACTGGATGTTGAGGTGGACCCTAAGATTAGCTTCAAAGGGAAAACCTTTACTGAAGGCCCAGTGACAGAAGCTGTAAGCTCTGTCTCACAACCAACAACTTCAACAATCCATCCCTTTTATGAAACGCCTGCTGGTGCAGGTGTCTCACATCCTCTCTCTGGCCAGTGCTTGGATGTTACACCAGGCATTGAAGGCCAAAGATCTCTCCACCCTTTGTCACAAAGGTCTGTGGGTGACAAAGGGAAAAGGAAAATGACTCCTGAGGAGATTGAGGAGGCAGAGAGAGAGAGAAAGAGGAAGCTAAGGGGAGAAAGTTCCTTTGGGTGTTCAGGCTTCATGCAAGCTGCAAGCAGGGCTGCCCCTAGACCAAACACTCAAGATGATGAGTTTAAGGACATACAGTTTAGGATTACTTAGCTACGAACCAGGAACTATAACATTGATGAGATCATTTCTCTCCCCTTAGAAGAACTAAATAAACTGGCAGATATGGAATTGTCAAAAGATAGGAAGGAAGCAGAGGATGCAAGGTTGTCCTCTAGATCAAAGAAGAAAGAAGAAAGAAAAAGTTGTACGAACATGTTCCTACTCTCTCTCCAGTTCAAGAAAGCCTTGTGCAAGAGACTGTGGCAACTCCACAACCTCAGGTAGATAAAGAAGCTGATAGGAAAAATATGATCAGTTACCTGACTGCCACAAGACTCTACTTGGCAGCTGCACTTCTTCCCTTGTCCTTTGAGTATATCGAGTGTGAGTATCTCAAACAACTTGAACTTCAAGTACTCAAAGAACAAAAGGCAAGAAAGAGAAAGATGAGAGAAGAGGCTTTAAAGTCAAGAGTCATCATCCTAAAGAGTATGAAGAAGTCTGGTGACAGACAAAGGATGATGAGCTTCTTAAAGTTGTATGGATTCTTCGGAAGGACTCTTGGCCGAATGTCTCTATCCACAATGGATGAGCACATTAGGGTGATCAAGCAGAATATCAAGAGAGGAGAGCTCATTGACTTACACTCCCCACCAAGTCAAGCCCCACCTGAAGTGGAGGTTAAGGTTGAACAATTTGAGATAACGTAACCTGGACTTCCTGCTGAGTCTCAGCAAGCTTCATCTTTTGATCCACAGCAGGGTCAAACTCCCTTTCCTTCTGAACTTGTGAGGGAGGTAGACCCAACTGAGAAAGACAAGACTGAATAACAAGGTGCTGCAGGCCAGTCTTCTCAGTTGAAGTTTCCAAAGAGGAGCACATCAGGGTGATCAAGCAGAAGATCAAGAGAGGAGAGCTCATTGACTTACACTCCCCACCAAGTCAAGCCCCTCCTGAAGTGGAGGTTAAGGTTGAACAATTTGAGATAACGTAACCTGGACTTCCTGCTGAGTCTCAGCAAGCTTCATCTTTTGATCCACAGTAGGGTCAAACTCCCTTTCCTTCTGAACTTGTGAGGGAGGTAGACCCAACTGAGAAAGACAAGACTGAATAACAAGGTGCTGCAGGCCAATCTTCTCATTTGAAGTTTCCAAAGAGGAGGAAAAGGATGGCCTCTAGACCCAAGTCAAAGAAGAAGAAGAAGTCAGAGTCATCCACCTCGAAGCCTTAGGATGAATCAGATCATCCCGAGAGAATGCATGAAGAGGCAGCTCAATCAACTCCAATTCAAGTAGCTCCTCTTGTATCAGGAAGACCCATCTTATACTGGACCTTCACTACTAATCTAGAAATATGGCATGTAATTAGAATCAAAGAGGTGAAGATGTTTATTTTTGGCAAGACGTTTTCAACTTACCTCTGCATGATCTCTTTGATATGAGAAGACAATTTGAGAGTTTGAGTGATCCTGACCATCTAATGAAGAAGGGTATGGTCATCATCATGATGAGGACTTCCAACATCTAAGATCTTCAAATGTTTTGGTTGTGTCAGCCTAGGGGCAGTTTGTAAGGTTTCATGTAAGGCTGATGCACCTAAAACATTTAAAGTCTTTCATGCATGCATGCGCTGAAGTGCATAGTAGAAATGCTTTTTACACTCTGAATCAGAATTACTCTAAGTGTAAAATCTTCCGAAGCCAAAAGTGAAGTCATCTGAAGCTTCAAAGAGAAAGTTTGTCGAAGCCAATAAGTGAAGACTGATTTCTTCCAAATACTTTTGAAAAATGCTGTATCTGATGTATTGTTCCATAAAGCTGGACCACTTTCCGCTGCAACTCTGTTTACTCACCAACTTTCACAAGTTGGTGAAAAGGTCCACGCTTTTGATAACTGTACATTAAGGTCTTGAGTCTGTGCTTTCTACTTTATGTACTTTATCATTTTTGTAATATAGGGATGTGAGCTATGACATGTCATAGTCCCTAGTCAAAAGGCAATCTGCCTTTTCAACTCTACATTTGATTTTATTGTTGTCTAGATCATATGTTTCCTGCTGGCCTTCTAGGTATGGCCGGCTGTAGGAAGTAGTATAAAGTATCTCATGTCCTTGTATCTTTTCTTATGCTTTTATAACACTTGTAAAGAACTTGAGTGCAATATACAACATTCTTGAAAACCAATACTTGTGTTATTTGGTTATTGTTCTGTCTCATATTTACATGTGTTCTAAGTATCAAACCTTATAATTACCAATTCCCTATTTCATCTGTTAAGTGTTCTAAACTCTCTCCTCATTTTGTGTTGTGTTGTAAATTACCATCCCTTAATCGGTCCTGCAATATGTAAAAAGTTTACGGAAGAAGTGATGGAATTCATTTCCTTTGGCTAGTGAGACACTTTGTGTTGCTTTCCTTTAAAACATGCAACACATTGATCATCACTTCTAAACTCTTTCTTTGGCATTCCGGTTACCAAATAATTCTTAATTTGTTTAATCATATTCTTACAGTTTATATGGCATATGCTTTTATGCCAAAGAAAAGACTCATCACTATTGGCGTTGGACATAAAGCTAGAAACTTTTCCAGATGAGGAGGTTTCTTGCAAATCCATCTTGTACATGTTGCCTTTCCTATGGGCTCTGATTAGAATATGCAATTGAGGAATGACCATTCCAGGCTTAAGAACAATGCACTCATGCTCAATGAAGAGCATGTTATGTCTCTGGTCACAAAATTGGGATACACTCATGAGATTGTACAGAAGCTCCTTAACATACTTTACCTTCTTAATGCTAACCTTACCATTTTTGAATCTCCCCCCTCAGGTGATGTAACCACTTGGTTCACCTCCAAAACCAATTGCCCCTCTATCAATTTTCACAAAGTACTGAAGGAAACAACCATTTCGTGTCATGTGCTTGGAACAACCACTGTCAATAATCCACACATTTCCATTGGTCTTCAGTTGTTCCTATATAGAAAGAGATGGTTATTTACATGTGGAAACCAAAGCCTTATTGGTCTTAGGCTCATCAAAGTGAACTGAAAATAGTTCAACAGTTATTGATCCTATATGCAAGCTCTGATAATCATTTGCTGTTGCTGATGAAGAACCTTCAGTCACATTGCCTTCCTTCAGTCCACACCATCTTTGGAAGATTAGACTTGGCCTTCAGTACTTCCGAAGTTTTCATGAGTTCGGAAGCTTTGGAGAGTGGACCTTCAGAAGCTTTTTTAACCACTGCAGCAGACTATAATACTTTGGAAGCATCCCTTTCTTCCGGAAGCACAATTTCTTCCAAAGGTAATGTTTCACCTATCTTCTCCTTCATCTTGGATCTTCTGAAACCAAAAGTTTATCCTTCCGAAGCTATCTTCTTCATCTTCTTATCATAAGTTTTCTTCTTGGTCATATGGATGGTACTTTTAAGATTGTAGATGCAATTCTTAGCAAATTGAGAGGTACCACAACATATGATGCATTCAACTTATACACGACCGTTTAAGGGATGGTCACTTACAAGACAACACACAATGAGGAGAATGTTTTAGAACACTTAACAGATCAAATAGGAAACTAGGAACAATATGGTTTGATACTTAGAACACAAGCAAATATGAGACAAAACAACAATAAACAACACAAGGATAATGGTTTTCAATAATGATTGCAGGACCGGTGAAGGGTATGCACTTACAACACAACAAAATAATGAGGAGAGTTGTTTAGAACACTTAATAGATCAAATATGGAACTGGCTAACTTGTTAATGAAAGATGCTAAGAACACAAGTACATGTGAGACAAAACAAGATTGCAAACAACACAAGTATTTGGTTTTCAAGAATGTTGTATATTGCTTCTCAAGTTCTATTACAAGTTACAAAGCGTCGATAGAAAGTTACAAGTACTTGAGATACTTTATACTACATCCTACAGCCGGCCATACATTGAAGGCCAGCTGGATACAATTGACTAGACAACTACAAAATCAAATGTAGAGTCAAAAGGCATATCTGCCTTTTGACTTGTGACTATGACATGCCATACTCACATCCTAATATATTACAAAAAGGATAAAAGTACATAAAGTAGTAAGTATGGACTAAAGAACTCAATGTACAGTTACCAAAAGCATGGACCTTTCACCAACTCATGTAAGTTGGTAACTTTACAGAGTAGCAGCAGAAAGATGGTCTAGCTTTATGGTAAAGTACACCAGATAAAGGCATATCTCTAAAAGTCTTCAGAAGAAATCTGTCTTCACTCTTTGGCTTCAAAAGACTTTGTCTTTGAAGCTTAAGAAGACTTCACTTTTGGCTTCGGAAGATGATGGTCTTTGCTTCGAAAAATTTTACACTTAGAATATTTCTAGTGCATGGTGTAAAACTTCTGAAGCATTTCTACTTCTGTTGTTTAGTGCATGCTTAGAGTGACTTTGGATGTTTTGGATGCATCAGACTTATAGGAATCCTTACAAACTCCCCCTAGGCTGATGCTACCAAAACATTTAGAAGATCTTCAGATGTTTGTAGTCTTCAGGACAATGATGACCATACCCTTCTTCATCAGATGGTCAGGATCACTTAGACCCTCATAATATCTTCTCATCTCAAAGAGATCATGCAGAGGTAAGTTGATTATGTCTTGCCATGTATAGACATTCTCAACACCTTGATCTCTAATCACATGCCATCTCTCTGGATTAGTAGTGAAGGTCCAGGATAAGATGGGTGTCTCAGCTGCAAGAGGAGCCACTTGAATTGGAGTTGATTGGGCTACCTCTTCATGCACTTCCTCAGGTTGATCTGACTCAGCCTGAGGTGTAGTGGTGGATGAGTCAGGCTTCTTCTTCTTAGACTTTGGTTTGGAAGCCATCCTTTTCTTCCTCTTAGAAGACTTTAACCGAAAAGACTGGTCTGCAACACCTTGTTGATCATCATTGTCTTTTTCAGTTGGGTGTTCCTCCCTCACAGGTTCAGAAGGAGAGGGAGTTTGACCCTGCTATGGATCAGAAGATGAAGCTTGCTGAGGCTCAGCAGGAGGTCCAGGTTGTGTTGTCTCAGGTTGTTCAATCTTAACCTCCACTTCAGGTGGGATTTGACTTGGGGGAGAGTATAAGTCAATCAGCTCTCCACTCTTGATCTTCTGCTTGATTACCCTGATATGCTCATCCATTATGGATAGAGACATAGGGCCAAGTCTCCTTCCAGAGAATCCATACACCTTCAAGAAGCTCATCATCCTTTTTCTGTTAGCAGACTTCTTCATACTCTTTTGGATGATAGCTCTTGACTTTGTAGCATCTTCCCTCATCTTTCTTTTTGTTTCCTTTTGTTCTTTGAGCACTTGAAGTTCAAGCTGTTTGAGAAACTCAAACTCAATGTACTCAAAGGACAAGGGAAGAATTGTAGATGCCTGGTAGAGACTAGTGGCACTCAGGTAGTTGATCATGTTTTGCCTATCTGTTTCCTTGCCTACCTGAGGTTCTTGTGTAGCAGCCACATCCTCTTGCACAGGACTTTCCTGAACTGGGGAGAGAGTTGGAGCATGCTTGTATAATCTCTTCTGTCTCTTCTTCTCTTTGAATTGGAGAAGTAATCTTGCATCCTCTGCTTCCTTCATCTCTCTTGACACATCCATGTCAGCCAGTTCATTTAATTGCTCTAAGCAGAGAGATATAATCTCATCTATGTCATAGTTCCATGTCTGTAGGTAAGTAATCCTGACTGCCCTCAACTCATCTTCTTGAGTGTTTGGTCTGGGGGCAGCCCTGATTGCAGCTTGCATAAAGTGTGAAGACCCAGAGGAACTTTCTCCCCTTAGCTTCCTCTTCCTCACTCTCTCATCCACCTCAATCTCCTCAGGAGTCAAAATCCTTTTCCCTTTGTCACCCACAGACCTTTGTGACTCAGGGTGGATAGAGGTTTGGCCTTTATTACTTGGTGTAGCATCCAAGATCTGGCCAGAAAGAGGTTGTGAGACACCTTCACCAGCAGGTGTTTCGCTGAGGGAATGAATTTTTGAAGTAGTTGTTGGTGTGATATGGCTCTCAGGCTCTATCACTGGGCCTTCAGCCAAGGTTTTCCCTTTGATGCTAATCTCAGGGTCTGCCTCAGCATCCAGTTGACCAATGACATTACTTGATTGCCTTTGTCTCCTTCTAAGGCTGAACTCTTCAGTAATTCTGTCCTGAATCCTGAGTGCTAACCTGTCAGCTTGTCTTGATTTGCTTGGGTTGACAAGTGGCATGTTGATCAGGTCAAGACGTTCATAGTAGTCCAAGGTCTGAAAATTGAACACTTCTTGCTGCCCTTGAACTCTGTGAAGAATGAGGGCTCTTCTATCAGCATCATACCTCCACCCAATAATGTAGTTTGAAGTTCCTTGAGGTGGAGATGACACAGCTCTTGGAATGCCTTCCTCAAAAAGACTCCTAATGACAGAGTCTATAATGTCCATATTAATGTGAACTTGGGGAAGTTGTTGAGTATGCACAGTTGCAAGTGAGGATGGTGAATCCTCAAT
Source organism: Flaveria ramosissima (assembly GCA_025215565.1). Classification (NCBI taxonomy): domain Eukaryota; kingdom Viridiplantae; phylum Streptophyta; class Magnoliopsida; order Asterales; family Asteraceae; genus Flaveria; species Flaveria ramosissima. The sequence continues at coordinate 44,611,362 of CM046035.1, read as the reverse complement.
GTCCATACTCCCTGAAGAATTCCCAGGTTTTGTGACTGTAATGACTTTCTCCCCCTTTTTGGTAGCATCACCCTCTTGCATAGGTGAGCTAGAGGTTAGGTCAATCTAATTCATAGGTTTTGGTGTTCCTGGTTGAGCTCCCCTTAAAGGTCTCCCAGCTAGTTTTTCCCTAAGATAAGATATCTCAAGTTGCTGATCATTGACCCTATTATGCAGGGTAGTCACCTGAGATTCAAGGTGACTAACCTTAGAGACTAAATAGGAGCATCTTTTTGACAGTTTTTGCACCTTTAGTCTCAGATTCCCCTCCTCTTCATCAGAAGAATCATTGGGGGATGAGATGATTGGACCAAAGTCCTCTCTCTCACCACCAGCCTCAGGTTCTTGGCTGCAGGATTTCCTCTGCACATTGACATTCTCAGTTGAGGTGTCAATGGACTGAGTTGCCATGGTTGAGGTCTTAATGATGTAATCACTTGAAGAAGTGAGAGCCTCTTCCATATGGATATCCTGAACAGGTTCAGAAGTATCCACCTCAGTTATGGGTGACTAATGTGGGCTAGACAAAGGAGACCCAGGAGTACTCATCTCTCTTTGAGTAGGGGAAGAGTAGAGAGACTCATGGTACCCACTTAAACCTAAGTCTTCATCATTATAGAATGAGAGGTTGGGAATGGGTTGATTTTAAGTCTAAAGGCTGGGGATGGTAAATGTCCCCTGAAGGTTGTTCACTTGAGTGTTGAGACTAAAAGTGAAGGCTTAAGGCAGTTAGGCTTGTGAGCTCATCACAGTGAGCATGAGGAACCTCAGCCCTGATTGTTGAAGAGATTGGAGTGGTTTGCTCCTCAGGGGAAGTGGGAGCTCTAGTGTCCACTTCCTCTTGTATGGGTGAGTATATGGGGGCCTGCACAGACTCAATAGCTTAAGCAGGGGTTCGTTTGTATTTTCTTTGGCAGGTGAGGGTGACTTGGGGCCTTTTTGGTGGTTGATTGGTAGAAGGTATGGGTTCAACACTAGCTTGTGTTGCTAGGTTGTCACCTTGAGCAATGAGCTCTAACATTTTTGGGACAAGGGCTGTTTCTACCCCTGAGAAGCCTACTGTTGGCTTCTTCAAAATTTTAAAGATGTCAGGCTTCATCTGTCTCAATTTAAGAATATTATCTGTTTCCCTCAACTGTGAGCCCAGTTCACAGTTGAGAATGTGTTGAACATATCGAGGAAACATATAATACTTTAAGGAGTCCAAGTTAGCAAGAAAATTTGTATAAACAAATTGAGAGTACCTGAACTTGACCTCTTGAACCATTCCATGTACTATGAAAGAGAGCCTCAGGAATCTGGTCCCACCCTCCATGCTTGTTTGACAAGCTGTGGATAACCACTTGAAGCAGGTATTTTCACTGGGATGAGACCTTTCTTTTCCTGAAGGTCTTTACAGAGAAATCTCCCTCATAGCCCATCTGCTCAAAGGAATGATTTACATCTTCCTTTGGAAAGGAGAACTCACCTTCTTCATCATCCAGCTGGAAGTGAGTGTTTATGATGGCTGGAGTTATGAAGATTGTCCTCCCTTGCACTGTGGCAGACAGTGCCTTCTCCCCATCCATAATGACCTCTTGGCAGGTCTTCCAAAAATCAAGCAGATTTACCTCATAGAGAGTAGATCAATGGTTAGGGAAGTGAAGTAGTTTGATAGAGCTAAGAAACGGCAAATCTCTGAGAAACTTTCATCTTTCTCAAAGCTTAACAGAGCAACTTGTTTATGTTGCCTGTGAAGTTGCATGGAGAAATCTGGGTTGTTTTTGAGGTTTAGATTGGCCATTTTAGAAGCTTAAGGATGAAGAAAGATGAAGAACAAAAGGCGGTTTGAGAGAATTTAGGTTTAAGGAATAGTGTAATTTGAGGAAGATAGTGAAAGAGGGGGGGAACCGTTGGGCATTTATGTGAAAAGGATTTGAGACAAAGTTAATGAAAGAGGATAAACTTATAAATCTGGATGTCGGTCTGACCTCTGAAAAGTAGTTTACTTTTGCCCAAAAAGTAGTTTTCTTGGAAGTCGAGACATCATCCTAAGGTTATATGCTTCGGAAGTTCTGAAGAAAAAGCTTTCGAAGGCAAAATAGCTTCGGAAGAGATTTCAAAGGTTTTTGAGAATTTTTCTTTGGAAGAGAATTCACACTCAGAGATTTTTATTCTAAGAAGAATAAATACTTCCGAAGGTAAATTGCTTTCGGAAGAAACTTGTTCTTTGAAAACATACAAAGTACTTAAGTTGATTTTAAGCTTCGGAAGATATTTCAGAAATTTCTTCCGAAGGTAAAATCACTGAATCAATTATTTATTTACTAAGACATAAACTTCTTCCGAAGGTAATTTTGAATCTTTCGAAGAAATCAAGATTTTAAAAAATCTAAGAAAAGTCTTTTAAAAAGATTTTATTCCAAAGAAAACAAGGGCTTATGAACGTAATATAATAGACAACATAGGACACACAGGTTTTAGAAATAAATATTATTAAGTTTTAAGAAAAGCTATTCAAAGTTAATCATCCCAATAGCTGATACAAGATATTTAAATCTCTGCTCATCAAAAGCTTTGGTGAACATATCAGCGTATTGTTCATTTGTGTTAACTTTGACTAGTTTGATTAATCCCTTTTCAAAGTTATCACTAATCAACTGATACCTGATATTAATATGTTTTGTCCTTAAGTGCTGCACAGGATTCTCTGTGATGGAGATAGCACTATTGTTGTCTATGTGGATGGGAGTCTCTTTAAAGTTAAATCCATAGTCCAGCATCTGATTTTGAATCCAAAGCACTTGAGCACAGCAACTTGCAGCAGCAATGTATTCAGCCTCAGCAGTTGATACAGACACACAGGATTGTTTCTTTCATTGCCAAGAGACTACTCTTCCACCAAGAAATTGACATCCCCCTGATGTAGACTTTGCAGTCATGTTACAACCACCATAGTCACTATCTGTATAAACATACAGATTAAAGTCAGAATTCTTTGGATACCAAAGGCCAAGTGATGGAGCACCTTTGAGATATCTTAAAATTCTTTTGACAGTGACTAGGTGTGACATCTTGGGGTTGGCTTGATATCTTGCACAAATGCATGTAGCAAACATGATATATGGCCTGCTAGCTGTGAGGTACATGAGAGACCCAATCATTGCCCTATAGAGATGTTCATCAATACACTCCCCCTCAAGATCAGGTCCAGGGGAGTGATTTCTGGCAATGGGTGTCTTAGCAACCTTACAATCAGTCATGTTGAATCTTTTAAGTATGTTCTTGTACATAGTTTGACTGACTTATGAAGATGCCATTGTCAACTTGCTTCACTTGAATTCCTAGAAAGAAATTGAGTTCCTCCATGGCATTTATTTCAAACCTATCCTTCATCAGCTTCTCAAAGTCTTTGCAGAGCTTTGGATTAGTTGACCCAAAGATAATGTCATCTACATATACTTGAACTAGCATTATGTCATTTCCTGTTCCTTTGATGAAGAGAGTTCCATCTATAGTACCTCTTTTGTAGCCATGTTGATAGAGATACTTAGATAGAGTCTCATACCACTTTCTTGGTGCTTGGTGCACCCATAAAGAGCTTTATCAAGCCTGCAGACATAATTAGGATGATTAGGATCTACAAACCCAGGTGGTTGTCTGACATACACCTCTTCATCAATCACCCCATAAAGAAAAGCACACTTGACATCAAGTTGGTAGATCTTGAAATTCTTGGATGCAGCAAAAGCTAGAAATATTCTAACAGCTTCAAGTCTTGCAATAGGAGCAAAAACATCTGTGTAGTCAATTCCTTCTTCTTGAGTATATCCTTGAACAACTATTCTTGTCTTGTTTTTGATGACAAGTCCTCTATCATCCTTCTTGTTCCTAAAAACCCATTTTGTTCCTATGGCAGTCTTCCCTTGAGGAAGAGGACATAGGTTCCAAACCTTTTGCCTTTTGAATTGAAGCAGCTCCTCTTGCATAGCTTCAACCCAACTTCCATCCTTTAAAGCCTCATCAATTTTCTTTGGCTCTATCTGGGGAAAAAACAAGAGTGAAGACAAACATTTGCTTCATGGGTTTGTCCTCTTGTTCTCACCCTTGAATCAACATCTGCAATGATGTTTGTGATAGGATGAGACTTGTGGATCCTTAGCCGAGGGATCACAACAAGTTGCTTAGACAGATCTAGATTTGAAAATTTTTGATCTGGCAAAGAAGATTCATCCTCCACATCAGCACACTTATCAAGATTGACTTGATCCAATGAGTGTGTGACATCATTGATGTTGTCTTCAATGTAATGGTTATCAGCATCAAGAAATTCTTGATCACTTTCACCACCACCATTTTCTCAAACATTTGAAGCTCCTTCTTCCGAGTTTTGTGCCTCTAAGTTGGAATTTGAAGGCACCCCAGAAGCATCACCAGGATTTGTCATTGATGTACTGGTAGAAGCTTTATTTGCAAGAATAGTTACCACTGGAGCTGAGGATGTGTAACTTGAAGGTTTTCTGATCTCAAATCTTGGGTCAGGATCACCTGTTAGTAATATATCTGTAGATCCTTAAACATTCTCACAAGATTTGTTAAAACAGTTGGTAACTAAATCAAGATCAAATAGCCAATCCGGACCAGAACCTTTCACACTGGGAGTGTGCTCATTGAAAGTCATATTGGCTGACTCCTCAACTACTCTAGTTCTGAGATTGTATACTCTATAAGGTTTAGCTTGAAAAGAGTATCCAGTAAAATGTCCGACATCTGATTTTTTAGCAAACTTGGCAATTTGATCCTTGGTATACAAGATGGTGCAAGGACATCCAAATGACCTAAGAAAACCAATGAAAGGTTTTCTCTTGTGCCAAAGTTCATAAGGATCCTTGCCATGTGTCTTAACCACTAAAACTCTGTTTTGCACATAGCAAGCAGTGTTCACTGCCTCTGCCTAGAAGGTGATGGGCAGTTTAGAGTCAGACAACATAGTTCTTGCAGCTTCAATTAGTGTCTTGTTTCTCCTCTCAGCAACACCATTTTGCTGAGGAGTCTTGGGAGCACTATATTGTCTTGTAATACCTTTTTCATCACAAAATGTATCAAGGATTTGATTCTTGAATTCAGTTCCTTGATCACATCTTATGGTTTTGACCTTGTGATCACATTGATTCTCAATTTTTAAGATGAAATTCTTCAGAATCTCAGGAGTCTCATCCTTAGTTCTAAGAAAGAAGACCCAAGTGAATCTTGTAAAATCATCTGTGATCACCAAACAATAAGAGGTCTTTCCTAGCCTCATTACACTGGTGGGGCCAAAGAGATCCATATGTAATAAGTGTAGGGGATTAATGATGGAGTTTCTTTCCTTTGGCTTGTGAGATACCTTGTGTTGCTTCTCTTTCAGGCATGCAACACAGTGGTCATCACTTGTAAACTCTTTCTTTGGTATTCCAGTTACCAAATCATTCTTAATTAATTTATTCATGTTTTTAAAGTTTACATGGCACATTCTTTTATGCCAGAGGAAAGATTCATTATTATTTGCTTTAGATAGAAAGCATGAAACTTCTCCTGAGGGAGATGTTTCTTGCAAGTCCATCTTGTACATGTTCCCTTTCCTGGGGGCTCTAAGCAAGATGTGCTCATGAGGAATGACCACCCCAGGCCTGAGAATAATGCACTCATGCTCAGTAAAGAGCTTGTTATGACTCTGATCATAAAATTGGGATACACTTAGAAAATTGTACCCGAGCTCCTTGACAAAGTTTACCTTCTCAATGCTGAGCTTACCATTTGTGACCTTGCCCATTCCAGTAATGTAACCTCCTGCATCTCCTCTAAAAGCAATTGGTCCTCCATCAATTCTTTCAAACTTTTGGAGTAGTGACCTATTGCCTGTCATGTGCCTGGAACAGCCACTATCAATGATCCATACATTTATGTTTGTCTTGAGCTGTCCCTGCACAAAAGAGATAATTAGTTATATTTGGAAGCCTAAGCCTCATTGGTCTTGGGCTCATCAAACGAAGTTGAATACAATGCAACAGTAATTGATCCTATAGTCATGCTAGAAGGATCCTTTACTGATGTTAAAGAAGAACTTTCAGCCACTTTGTCTTTCTTTGACTTCCATACCACCTTTGGAAGCTTAGACTTGACCTTCAATACTTCGGAAGTTTTGATGACTTTGGAAGTTTTGATGTGTGGCCCTTCGGAAGATCTTGCTTTCACTGCAGCAGGCTTCAGTGCTTCGGAAGTATTCCTTTCTTTCGAGACCAAATTTTCTTCCGAAGGCAAGTTTCCACTTGTCTTCTTCTACATTTTGGAGCTTCCGAAGGAAACATATTTTCCTTCCGAAGCTTGCTTCTTCTTCTCTAAATTCTTAGAAGTTTCTTTCTTGGTCATGTGGAGAGTACTCCTTGGATTGTAGACACAATCCTTAGCAAGATGAGAAGTACTCCCACACATAACACAATCCATTTTCTTCCTTCTAGGAGTTCTTCTTTGTGAACAAGGCTGAACTTGATCACTTTCCTTCTCCATCTTCATCTTTGCAAATGTTATGGCAATTCTTGTGGGGTTAGAACTACCTTTGGACCTAGATGGTTCAGGTTGTACAGCAGCAATACAGAACTTATCAGCCTTCTTCTTGATGATGGGATGATTTGGACATGAACTAGAACTCTTGTTGATGGAGTTCAAGTTTGTGTCTTCAGCCTTTACCACTTCAAATCCTGCAGAGATGAAGACTTGTTTCCGTGCATAATTGAAGGTGGCCTTAATCTCTTAAGCTTTTTTGGACTTTCTTTTGGCCTTCCTGATCAAGTTCTTTCTTCTTGACTTGGTCATCCAAATAGCTTTGCTCTCCTCAGAGGGATGGTGACCCTTCTTAGAAAGCTCTTCTTCACTCTTCTCATAGCCATTCTCCACCATCTCCTCTTCATCATCTTCAGTCACAAGATCTATGAGGGGAAGCTCATCTTCACAAGTTCCACACCTAGGAGATATTACAGACAAGATTATGTGTGGATGAGCTATCTCACAAGATCCTAGTCCCTGCTTATTTTGATAACAAACTTTTGCATGCAATGATGAGGATATTATGTTCTTGAAGGTCTCTTCTTCAAGAACACATTTTTCTGCCTTGGCTTTGCTGGTCACAAGCTCAGCCTGACATTCAGTTAATTTAGAAATGAGATCTTTGATCTGAGTCCTGTAGTTTGTATGCTCATGTTTAATAGTTGAAATGGTTTTCTCTAAGTCCTCTATCATTAGTTTATAATCATTTTCAACTCTTTTAAAATCAACTTTTAAAATATTTAAGGACTCAAGGTCAGATCTCATTTCTAAATTATAGGACTTGTATCTATTAACTTTAGCAATGAATTCAGGAGTACAAAGATGTTCCAATACCTTGGCTTCATCATGGTCTGCCATGAGTGCTTGGTTTGGAGATACATCTTCTACATGAAGCTCCAGTCAAAGCCTCCTTCTTCAACAGCAACTGCAGCTTGCTGCTTTGGCTTCTCATTCTGGGGGGCTTTCTCAGTGTAGTTTGGTCTAGTTTGTGCTTGGCCACATTTGTCCTTGGTGCCTTACACTCTCTTACAAAGTGTCCCATCTGGTTACAGTTGTAACACTTTACTTTGCTTTTGTCCAGCCCAAACTTTCCACTGGCTGCATTGCTTGGAAACTTTCTCCCTGTCCTCTTGTAGAATTTCTTGGCTCTATGAGTGAGAAGAGCCATCTGTTGGACTATCTCCATGTACTCCAGATCATCTGGATGGATACAGTCCAAATCTTCAAGAGTGAAGTGAAAGTTGCCTGAAGTTTCATGAGCAGAGACAAAGGCATGAGAAGAACTTGTCTCTTGGAAAGGACTTCCTTGAGTGTAGCTTTTCCTTGGAGTCTCTGGGAAGGTGATGAAAGGGCTCTTTTGTGAGTTGTCAGGGAATCATATAAGATGATGTTGTGGTTCAATGCTTTCCCTTTCAACCACATGGAGGGCTAAACTCAGTTGATTACTAGAGTTACCAGATGAGTTTTACATGTTAATCTCCATCTGGTAGCCACTAAGAATACCATACAACTCTGTGAGAGTAAGAGTCTTAAGGTTCTCAGTCCTCTTGATAACAACACAATAATGTGTCCATTGTCTAGGAAGAGAGGAAATAAACTTCCTTACAATGTCCCTGTTCTCAAGAGTTACTCCAACATCAATTAGAGTATCCACAATCTCAACATACCTGAAGTTTTGTTTAGTCATGGTTTCACCTTCCTTGAAGGTGAAGTTTTCAAACTGCTGCTTCAAGAGATCCTTCTTGTTCTTCTTTGCTTCAGTAGACCCCTCATACATCAGCTTCAGTGCTTCCCATAGTTGTTTGGAAGTTTTGCACTTCTTGAAGCCTCTATAGATGGAGTTTGGAAGAGCAGTTTGAAGAACTGTCATGGCTTTCTAATCAATCTCTATCTCTTTCTATCTGCTTCAGAGTAATCAGCCACAGCCTTAGGAATCATACCACCACCAGCAGTAGACTCTAAGAAGAGTCACCACCTTCAACTTTGCACGGAAACAAGTCTTCATCTCTACATGATTTGAAGTGGTAAAGGCTGAAGACACCAACTTGATCTCCATCAACAAGAGTTCTGGTTCATGTCCAAATCATCCTATCATCAAGAAGAAGGCTGATCAGTTGCGCATCACTAGTGTATAACCTGAACCATCCAGCTCCAAAGGTAGTTCTATCCACACAAGGACTGCCACAGCATCTGCAAGATAAAGATGGAGAAGGAAAGTGATCAAATTTAGCCTTGTTCACAAAGGAAAACTCCTAGAAGGAAGAAAATGGACTGTGTTATGTGTGGGAGTAGTTCTCATCTTGATAAGGATTGTATTTACAATCCAAAGTGTACTCTCCACATGACCAAGAAAGAAAGATCTAAAAGTTTGGAAAAGAAGAAGCAACCTTCGGAAGGAAAATCTGTTTCCTTCGGAATCTCCAAAATGAAGAAGAAGACAAGTGGAAACTTGCCTTCGGAATAAATTTGGTCTCGAAAGAAAGGAATACTTCCGAAGCACTGAAGCCTACTGCAGTGAAAGTATTGAAGGTCAAGTCTAAGCTTCCAAAGGTGGTGTGGAAGTCAAAGAAAGACCAAGTGGCTGAAAGTTCTTCATCAACATCAGCAAATGATCCTTCTAGCATGACTATAGGATCAATTACTGTTGCATTGTCTTCAACTTCTTTTGATGAGCCCAAGACCAATGAGGCTTGGGTTTCCAAATGTAACTAATCATCTCTTTTGTGTAGGAATAGCTCAAGTCAAACATAAATGTATGGATCATTGATAGTGGATGTTCCAGGCACATGACAGGCAATAGGTCACTACTCTAAAAGTTTGAAAGAATTGATGGAGGACCAGTTGCTTTTGGAGGAGATGCAGGAGGTTACATATCTTCAGCTCCAGTGGTAAGTAATCCTGCAAATGAACCTTCTACCAGCACTCAATGACAAACCCCGCTGATGCTTCTGGGGTGCCTTCAAATTCCAGCTTAGAGGCACAAAACTCAGGAGAGGGAGCTTCAAATGTTGGAGAAATGGTGGTGCAAGCTACTGTGCTCAAGTGCTTTGGATTCAAAATCAGATGCTGGACTATGGATTCAACTTTAAAGAGACTCCCATCCACATAGACAACAACAGTGCTATCTCCATCATAGAGAATCATGTGCAGCACTCAAGGACAAAGCATATTAATATCTGGTATCATTTGATTAGAGATAACTTTGGAAAAGGATTAATCAAACTAGTCAAAGTTAACAAAAATGAACAATATGCTGATCTGTTCACCAAACCTTTTGATGAGCAGAGATTTAAATATCTTATTGGGATGATTAACTTTGAATAGCTTTTCTTAAAACTTAATCATAATTATTTCTTAAATCTGTGTGTCCTAAGTTGTCTATTTTTATCACCTTCATAAGCCCTTGTTTTATTTGGAAGAAAACCTTTTCAAAAGAATTTTCTTAGATTTTTGAAAATCTTGATCTCTTCGGAAGATTTAAAATTACATTCGGAAGAAATTTATGTCTTAGTAAACAAACATTTGCTTCAGAAATTTTACCTTCGAAAGAAATTTTTGAAATATCTTCCGAAGCTTACAATTAACTTAAGTACTTTGTATGTTTTCAAAGAACAACTTTCTTCCGAAAGCAAATTACCTTTTGATGTTTTTATTCTCCTTAGAATAAAAATCTTTGAGTGTTAATTCTCTTCCGAATCAAAATTCTCAAAAACCTTTGAAATATCTTCTGAAGCCAATTTGCCTTCGGAAGCTTTTTCTTCAAAACTTCCGAAGCAAATAACCTTCGGAAGATTCCTCGACTTCCAAGAAAACTACTTTTTGGGCAAAAGCAAACTACTTTTCAGAGGTGGGACCGACATCCAGATTTCAAAGTTTATCCTCTTTCATTAACTTTGTCTCAAATCCTTTTCATGTAAATGCTTAACGGTTCCCCCCTCTTTCACTATCTTTCTCAATTACACTATTCCTTAAACCTAAATTCTCTCAAACCGCCTTTGTTCTTCATCTTTCTTCATCCTTAAGCTTCTAAAATGGCCAACCTAAACAGCAGAAACAACCCAGATTTCTCCATGCAACTTCACAGGCAACACAACCAGGTTGCTCTGTTAAGCTCTGAGAAAGATGAAAGTTTCTCAGAGATTTGCCGTTTTTTAGCTCTATCCAACTACTTCACCTCCCTAACCATTGATCCTACTCTCTATGAGGATCATCTGCTTGAATTCTAGAAATCCTGCCAAGAGGTCATTATGGATGGGGAGAAGGCACTGTCTGCCATAATGCAAGGTAGGACAATCTTCATCACTCCAGCCATCATAAACACTCACTTGCAGCTAGATGATGAAGAAGGTGAGTTGTTCTTCCCAAAGGAAGCTATAAATCATTCCTTTGAGCAGATGGGCTATGAGGGAGATTTCTATGTAAAGACCTTCAAGAAAGGAAAGGTCTCATCCCAATGGAAATACCTGCTTCGTGTGGTTATCCACAGCTTGTCAAACAAGCATGGAGGGTGGGACCAGATTCTTGAGGATCTCTCCTTCATAGTACATGGAATGGTCCAAGGGGTTAAGTTCAGGTACTCTCAGTTTTTATACAAATTTGCTTGCTAACTTGGACTCCTTAGAGTATTACTTGTTTCTTAGATATGTTTAACACATTCTCAACTGTGAACCGGGCTCACAGTTGAGGGAAACAGATACTATTCTTAAATTAGGACAGATGAAGCCCGACATCTTTAACATATAAAGAAGTCAACTGTAGGCTTCTTAGGGGTAGAAACAGCCCTTGTCCCAAAAAGGTTAGAGCTCATTGCTCATGGTGACAACCTAGCAACACAAGCTAGTGTTGAACCCACACCTTCTACCTCCCAACCACCAAAAAGGCCACAAATCACCCTCACCTACCAAAGAAAATCCAAACGAACCCCTGCTCAAGCTATTGACTCTATGCAGGCCCCCATATACTCACCCATACAGGAGGAAGTGGACACTAGAGCTCCGACTTCCCCTGAGGAGCAAACTACTCCCATCTCTTTAACAACCCTGATGAGCTCCTAAGCCAAACTGCCTTAAGCCCTCACTATGAGTCTCAACACTCAAGTGAACAACCTTCAGGGGATAGTTACCATCCCCAGCCTTTAGACTTAAATCAACCCATTCCCAACCTCTCATTCTATACTGATGATGACTTAGGTTTCAGTGGGTACCATGAGTCTCTCTACTCTTCCCCTACTCAAAGAGAGATGAGTACTCCTGAGTCTCCTTTGTCTAGCCCACATCAGTCACCCATCACTGAGGTGGATACTTCTAAACCTGTTTAGGATATCCATATGGAAGAGGCTCTCACTTCTGCAAGTGATTACATCATTAAGACCTCAACCATGGCAACTCAGCCCATTGACACTTCAACTGACGCTGTCAATGTGCAGAGAAAATCCAGCAGCCAAGAACCTGAGGCTGATGGTGAGAGAGAGGACTTTGGTCCAATCATCTCATCCCCCAATTATTCTTCTGATGAAGTTGAGGGGAATCTGAGACTAAAGGTGCAAAAACTATCAAAAACATACTCCTTTTTAGTCTCTAAGGTTAGTGACCTTGAATCTCAGGTGACTACCCTACAAAATAGGGTCAATGATCAACAACTTGAGATATCTTATCTCAAGGAAAAACTAGCTGGGAGACCTTTAAAAAGAGCTCAACCAATAACACAAGAACCTGTGAATATCATTGATCTAACTCCTAGCTCACCTATGCAAGAGGGTGATGCTACCAAAAAAGGGGAGAAAGTCATTACTGTCACAAAACCTGAGAGTTCTTCAAGGAGTATGGACATTGAGGATTCACCATCCTCACTTGCAATTGTGCATACTCAGCAACTTCCTCAAGTTCACATTAATTTGGACATTATAGACTCTGTCATTCGGAGTCTCTTTGAGAAAGGCATTCCACGGGCTATGTCATCTCCACCTAAAGGAACTTCAAAATAAATTATTGGGTGGAGGTATGATGCTAATAGAAGAGCCCTTATTCTTCACAGAGTTCAAGGGCAACAAGAAGTATTTAGTTTTCAGAACTTGAACTACTATGAAGGTCTTGACCTGATCAACATGCCACATGTCAACCAAAGTCAATCAAGACAAGCTGACAGGTTAGCACTCAGGATTCAAGATAGAATTACAGAAGAGTTCAGCCTTATAAGGAGACAAAGGCAATCAGGTAATGTCATTGGTCAACTAGATGTTGAGGCAGACCCTGAGATTAGCTTCAAAGGGAAAACCTTGGTTGAAGGCCTAGTGATAGAGCCTGAGAGCCCTGTTACACCAACAACTGCTACAAAAATTCATTCCCACAGTGAAACGCCTGCTGGTGAAGGGGTCTCACAATCTCTCTCTGGCCAGAGATTGGATGGTACACCCTATGTCACAAAGGTCTGTGGGTGAGAAAGGGAAAAAGATTCTAACTACTGAGGAGATTGAGGAGGAGGAGAGAGAGAGAGGAAGAGGAAGCTAAGGGGAGAAAGTTCCTCTGGGTCTTCAGGCTTTATACAAGCTGCAATCAGGGCTGCCCCCAGACCAAACACTCAAGAAGATGACTTGAGGGCAGTCAGGATTACTTACCTGCAGACCACGAACTATGACATAGATGAGATTATATCTCTACCCTTAGAGCAATTAAATGAACTGGCTGACATGGAAGTGTCAGAGAGATGAAGGAAGCAGAGGATGCAAGGCTACTTCTCTAATTCAAAGAGGAGAAAAGACAGAAAAGGTTATAAAAGCATGTTCCAACTCTCTCCCCAGTTCAAGAAAGCCCTATGCAAGAGGATGTGGCAGCTACACAAGAACCTCAGGTAGACAAGGAAACAGATAGGCAAAACATGATCAACTACCTGAGTGCCACAGGTCTCTACCAGGCATCTGCACTTCTTCCCTTGTCCTTTGAGTACATTGAGTTTGAGTGTCTCAAACAGCTTGAACTTCAAGTGCTCAAAGAACAAAAGGCAACAAAGAAAAAGATGAGGGAAGATGCTGCAAAGTCAAGAGCCATCATCCAAAAGAGTATGAAAAAGTCTGCTGACAGACAAAGGATGATGAGCTTCTTTAAGCTGTATGGATTCTCCGGAAGGAGACTTGGCCCTATGTCTCTATCCACAATGGATGAGCATATCAGGGTAATCAAGCAGAAGATCAAGAGTGGAGAGCTGATTGAGTTACACTCCCCTCCAAGTCAAATCCCACTTGAAGTGGAAGTTAAGGTTGAATAACCTGAGACAACATAACCTGGACCTCCTGCGAAGCCTCGGCAAGCTTCATCTTCTGATCCACAACAGGGTCAAACTCCCTCTCCTTCGAACCTGTGAGGGAGGAACACCCAACTGAGAAAGACAACGATGATCAACGATATGCTGCAGACCAGTCTTCTCAGTTGAAGTCTTCTAAGAGGAAGAAGAGGATGACTTCCAAACCAAAGTCAAAGAAGAAGAAGCTTGAATCATCCACCTCTACACCTCAGGCTGAGTCAAATCAACCCAATGAAGTGCATGAAGAGGCAGCGCAATCAACTCCAATTCAAGTGGCTCCTCTTGCAGCTTAGAGACCCATCTTATCCTGGACCTTTATTACTAATCCAGAGAGATGGCATGTGATCAGAGGTCAAGGTGTTGAGAATGTGTATACATGGCAAGACATAATCAACTTACCTTTGCATGATCTTTTTAAGATGAGAAGATATTATGAGAGTCTTAGTGATCCTTAACATCTGATGAAGAAGGGTATGGTCATCATCATCCTGAAGACTACCAACATCTGAAGATCTTCTAAATGTTTTGGTAGCATCAGCCTAAGGGGAGTTTGTAAGGATTCTCGTAAGTCTGATGCAGCCAAAACATCCAAAGTGTCTCTGCAAGCATGCACTGAAGAACAGAAGTAGAAATACTTCAGAAGTTTTACACCTTGCATTAGAAATATTCTAAGTGTAAAATCTTCCGAAGCCAAGACCAATATCTTCTGAAGCCAAAAGTGAAGTCTTCCTAAGCTTCAAAGACAAAGTCTTCTGAAGCCAAAGAGTGAAGACAGATTTCTTCCGAAGACTTTTAGAGATATGTCTTTATCTGATGTACCTTACCATAAAGTTGGACCACCTTTCCACTGCAACTCTATAAAGTCACCAACTTACATGAGTTGATGAAAAGGTCCATGCTTTTGGTAACTGTACATTGAGGTCTTGAGTCTATGCTTTCTACTTTATGTACTTTTATCCTTTTTGTAATATATTAGGATGTGAGCTATGGCGTGTCATAGTCACTAGTCAAAAGGCAAATCTGCCTTTTGACTCTATATTTTATTTTGTAGTTGTCTAGTCAATTGTATCTAGCTGGCCTTCAAAGTATGGCCGGCTGTAGGATGTAGTATATGTATCTCAAGTACTTGTAAGTTTCCTTTATGCTTTGTAGTATTTTTAATAGAACTTGAGAAGCAATGTACAACATTCTTGAAAACCAATTACTTGTGTTGTTTGCCATCTTGTTTTGTTGCATATTTACTTGTGTTCTTAGCATCTTTTATTAACAAGTTAACCAGTTCCCTATTTGATCTGTTAAGTGTTCTAAGCAACTCTCCTAAATGTATTGTTGTGTTGTAAGTGCATACCCTTCACCGGTCCTGCAGTTGGCAAGTGGCATATTGACTAGATCAAGACCTTCATAGTTGTTCAAGGTTTGAAAATTGAAGACTTCTAGCTGTCCTTGAACTCGTTGAATTATGAGCGTTCTTCTATCAGCATCATACCTCCACCCAATTATGTAATTTGAAGCTCCTTAGGGTGGAGATGATATTACCCTTGGAATTCCCTCCTCAAATAGACTCTGAATGAGTGAGTCCACATCAATGTGATCTTGAGAAGGTTGCTGAGTATGGATAACTACAAGTAAGGATGGTGAGTCCTCAATGTCCATACTCTGTGATGAACTCCCAGGTTCTGTGATTGCAATGACTTTCTCCCAATGTTGTTAGGATCTGATCGGACTAGCCGGTCCGACCGCTCAGACCACCATTCGGCCAAGCGGCCGATCCGATCATGTGTAAATCATTTAAATAGCAATGAACCGGCCGGTGTAACCCGAGTCCGCGGTTGGACCCGGTTTTCCGGTTCGCTGGTTCGACCGGTTCTCTCTTTTATTTTTTTTATTTTTTTCCTACCATATATAAGATTTAAAAGCGAAGTAAAAT
This sequence comes from Flaveria ramosissima, assembly GCA_025215565.1. NCBI lineage: Eukaryota > Viridiplantae > Streptophyta > Magnoliopsida > Asterales > Asteraceae > Flaveria > Flaveria ramosissima. Next base: position 44,595,539 of record CM046035.1, on the reverse strand, counting down.
GAAGAATAAAAGCGAAGTAAAAGAAATAAAAACGATTTAGTCCAATTTGAGGGGTTAAAGGTGTAAAAAGTACAAAATAATATATTATATTTTATACAAAAGTGGGCATGGCAGCCCCCTTCCATGTTACATCAAACTTTTGGTTCGGGTTTTAGAGAGAGAAGAACATAACTCTCGGATTTTCAAAGATCAAGAAGAAGAGGTCAGATTTGAGGTGAGTTTTTAGTGTTTTAAATGTTCTTGGTTGATTATAGCCTCAATTATATGCTTATGTTGTGTTTTGTGGGTTTGTGTGTGTGTTTTTGTGGGTTTTAGGTGGTTGAACTCATTGCATACGGGTTTGAAGGAGTTCTACCTAAAAGTTGCATAAGGTGAATTCTAGAACCCCTTTTTTGCATGTTTTAACTGATTTTGGGGTTGGAAATGCATGTATGTATGTTTTTACAAAAGTGGGTGTGTACACCCGTATGTATGTTCGAATTTGTATGAGGGTGGGGTATGTTTCGGGTGAATTTGATGTTGTGAGTATGTTTCATATGTGTTTATGATGCTTAGAATGTAAGAACTAAGCATAGAACATATTTGGATTTGATTTCGGGATTGAATGATGTTTATTAGCTTAGGTTGGTTGCCCATGCGTCTGAATAGTGGTCCATGCGCCCAACGGTCGAATTGTCTAAGTGTTTCCCAAAACGCCCAAAACCCATGCGCCCAAATAGTACCCCATGCGCCTAAATTTATGCCCAGGAGACTAAGTGTTCTCATGCCCCAGCCTGCCCATACGCCTAAGTGCCCATGCGCCTAAGTCAGGCTCATGCGCCTGCATAGTGCACATGCGCTTGAAAAGTTGCCAGAATAGCTAAGTGTTGGTCATGCGCCCATATAGTGCCAATACGCCCAAAGGTTCCCATGCGCCTAAGTGTTCCCCATGCGCCTGAAAGGCCATGCGCTTGCATAGTGCCCATGCGCCTAAGACTTAGAATATTTTTCTAAATTTTTGGGAAGAAAGGAAGTTTAGGCTATGACTTGGGATGTTCCCGGGGATGATGTATGATGAATATATATGGTGATGTATAATGCTATATATGATGTTTATGATGATTTTATGGATGATTATGATGTGTGATGTTTATGTTGATGTGTGATGATGTTATGTACTATTATGATATGTTTTTTTTATGTTCCCTATTACGTATTATTCCGTGACTTATGTGGTGTGATTATGTTAACGAACATAAAGTATTATCTTAATGAAGAGAAAGATTTAAGATAATGAAAGTGGAACATAATGAAAGAATGTATGAAAGTCTTGCAAGCAAAGGTAAGGGGTTCACAACTCAATGAAAGTCGTTAGCCCGACTGTGTGTTACATCGTGCAATCATGGCTGACCCATGATGGTTCACACAGAGGAGTCAGTCTTGGTGACTGCTCCATACGTGCGATATGGGATCCTTGTCGCTTAACCCTAGATGATATGGCTTTGTGCCTAAGAGGGGGGTTAAGTATACGACGGGATCTAGATAGATGTGAAAGATAATAAAAGTGCGAAAAGTGCGAAATGTACGAAACGTGCGATATGTGCGAAATGAACGGTGATGGAAGATAATAAATATTACCTTGATGTATGTACGATGTATGATCACGTGCAATAGTAAAGAAAATGTTTTAACAAAAGAAAGGTAATATATATTTTCATAAAGGTAGAACTCACTCAGCAACGCTGACTTTTATGTATTTTTCAGTTGGCAGGTGATTGTTGTTAAGGATGGCACGGTGCAGCTACTTGGCATTTTGGAAGGCATCCATTTGTATAATTATGATGTTTTTGTAATGTAATACAAACGATGATATTTTGTAACAGTTAACTACGTTATATTGTTTTGCAAAAGCAGTCATTAATATGTGAAATGGTTTTAAGTTATTTCGTTGTGATATTTTAATGAATTTAAATATATATTTTATGTTTTATGTGCGATGAATGACCAACTGTGAGCGTCCCGGGAACGGGGCCTTACAACTTTTCTTGTTATGGGTTTGTTATATACTTAAAAACATAAGTTTTCAACTTAGAACACTATAATTTTCAGACCAAGATCGGACGTGTGCAAAATTATTTGTTTTAGACCTAAAAACACCGTTTTTACGCATTTTTAAACGTATGACATTTACAAGATTAAACCCAATCATCAAAACTTTTATTTTCAGTAAAGTTGCTAACTTTTAACTATATTTTATATGTTTTAAAGTTATTTATACAAATCTTACAAAAATATTTATCTTGTCCATTAAATTTTATGGAAAGATTCACTAGTGGTCATGTCCTAGCTATACTTGAGTACCTTTAATTCTAATTTGTTTTTATCTTTTCTTTAAATTTAATGTGAATAAAAACTTTAAAATCTCCAGATCATGATCACCATATACATGGATCATTTCAATCATCTCTAAACTTATAAGTGAACAACAAATCAAGAACAAAAGTGTAACCCATATATACATATACATATATATACACGATTTCATACATACATACATAGTCCAAACCATAGATTTTATCATGTGTTCTTAGTTTTTATTTTAAAAAATTTTTTATTTCAAAATCAAAAGATTTCAGATCATGATTACCATTATTCATGGATCATCTCAATCCTTTATGAAATCAAAGAGCAAGATGGGTTCAAAAACATCATATTTTACATACAATTTTGTATTACCCATTTTCATCATTATGATAGACTTCTTTTGGAGATGGGTTTCATATGATGTTTTAAACCTCAAATCAAAGTTTGATCATCTTGCATGCAAGAGAAAATCAACAAAATGTTAAAAGATCATCAACACACAAAATCATCATACACAAACACATACTTACGACACACACACACATTGTTTCACAACTCATTTTCTTGCTTAAAACATTTGTTGGAACCTTGGATTTCAAGAAAAACTATTTTTCTGTAAACAAAACTTGCAACAATCATCCAAAAGTCATGTTGCGTGGCATAAAAGTTCAAAGTTCCTACCTAAGATGAACAATTTTTGAAGATTCAAGAATGATTTCGTTAGGAATTTCTTCTCCTTTTAGTTGGATTTATTCAATGTTTTGCACCAAACTCATAAGGGATCCTTGAAATCTAGAAATCAAAGCTTGAAACAAGCTTGGATGATCAAAATCAAATAAAAAAGGTTGTTCCTTGATGGTTCCTGGCGAGATTTAAAAGAGAATGGAGAGGAGAGTGTGTAGGGGATTTCTAGTGAGAGAAAGGTGAGGTTGAGTGTGTGTAAAAGGTGGAGTGTTGGGTTGTATATATAGAAATGAGTAAGTGTGGTTAAGGTGTGTTAATTATGTGATTATATTTATGATATGGCTGGTGGATCTTTAAGTGAGATGCCATCCGGTATAAGGCTGGTGTCAGTCTCGTTAAATTTTTTTGTAAAAATCTTAAACGTTGGGTTTTACGCGAATATTTTCTATAAAATTAAAGTATTAATTTGAGGCTTTCCAAGGGTTCTCAAAATTTAATAATAGTGATGTAAAGTCAAGAATAAAAATATACACAGTAACACAGTATGCAACGGACTGTACGTTTCATCAAGCAATAATTAAAAAGTCTTAATTTTATGCGATCAAGGTAAATAATATTATTTATTATTTCTCATGACTAATAACATTTAAATCATAAAAATCAACATATATTGACAAAATTTAATTAACCAAATTATCACCAACGTTCATTAAACATTTTATCGCTACGCGACCGGTACTTCTCAAAATTACCAACTATAAAATTTATGCACAAAGAGGCTTTGCGAGACCTTAAATGACTTTAATTATCATCAAATTAAGTCTTATAATGCATATAATTATTTTATCATATTTTATTAACGTACGGATATTAACCTGGAAACATAGGATGTCACAAAGAGGCAGAAATGCTCTAATGCCAATTGAAGGACCGGTAGAGGGGGTTAATGCAACAGTTTCTTAAGGCTGGAGATACTTAGCACACCTAACAGATCAAATAAGAAACCAGTTTATTAAAACAATGAACACAAGATAAGAACTCAACAGAACATAATAAGATAGTTTTCAAGAATGTTGTGTATTGCTCTCAAGTGTTTTACAAAGTGTTACAAGGCTTAGTCCTATGACTGTTACATGAGATACTTTATACTACATATTATAGCTGGTCATACTTTGAAGGCCAGCTGGAAACATTAAACTAGACAACAAGATCAATATAAACTCAAAAGGCAGATTGCCTTTTGACCGGTGACTATAACATGCTATAGCTTACATCCTTATCTAATACAAAAAGGATAGAAGTACATAAGTTGAAAGGTACAACCACTATGACCATAATCTACAATTGACAAAAGTATGGACTTTTCACCAACTCATATAAGTTGGTGAGTCTTGAGAGACGAAAGCGAAAAGTGGCTCAACTATTGTCAAAAGTAAGTCAGAGAAAGCAGGTCTTCTCTGTTTTCGAAAGAAATCATTCTCTTGGCTTCGGAAGACTTTTCCTTGAAGCTTCTGAAGACTTCCTCTTTGGCTTCGGAAGAAATGGTCATTTGGCTTCAGAAGATTTGATATTTAGTGAATTTCATTGAGTTGTATCAAATCTTTCAATGTAACTATCCTTGTACTTCACGTGTGCACGTTGAGATTTCTTTGGTTGCATCAGCCTCTAAGTATAACTTTTACACACCCACAACCAAGAAAGTACGTGCAAACCATAGTCTAGGGATCCTGAAATCATAACGTAACGAGCACACATGAACAGTGAAGGAAAAAACATATCGAACGGGGTTGTTTGATTGAAGATTAAATATGCCGGAGATATCGTTGATTATTGATTATATGTGTTGTCCGGATCGAGTGGCTTATCGATCACGGTGACGGTGGCCATCGAGTGACACATAATGGCAAGTGAAAGAGTTGTCGGATATGATTTCTTGTTCAACGGTAGTGATGGTTTCGAAGGGGGCAACGGCAAGGGTTCTCAGGTGGAATTAAGTTTACAAAATAGGTGTGGTTATATTATAAGCCAAGTTAAAGAATTAACACTTAGGCCCATCGAGATAATTAAATTACATTGTCTACTATTATTAATAATGTATCAACTTGATTAAGTTAAATTTGGTAATTAAACTAGGTTATATTTGTTAGATCTAGGGTCAATAGATCTAGTCTATTTTGTATAGGCTTAGAACTTTAATCAATATTTATAATGAATACTTGTAATTCATTATTATGTATGCATTAAATATATAGGTTAACCCATATATGTGTGTTGATTGTTGTATGTTTGCAGATAAAACATTATAATTGGTGAATTTCTGAATATGACCAAGTGTAAGAAAAACATCTACGGATGAACATTTTGTTCTTCCGTAGATATGCTTCTTACAAGTAAAAATACATCCGAAGATCTTCTGTGGATAAACAACCTGCTCTGAGGATGAAAGTGAAGATTGCTTCGGAAGAACAAGATTGTTTCGGAAGAACAAGATAGCTTCGGAAGAACAAGCCTCCTGCGGAAGAACAAACATCTACGGAAGACCATAGTCCTGCGGAGTCCAAACACTAGTATTTAATAATACAAAGTGTTACAAGTCAACAAGTCAACAAGATAGTTGTGCGAATCCCAAGAAATCCGGTGTTTCCTTAAAAGAAACACATGTGCCTATATATATGGATACTAGGTTTCACATCAAGAAACGGCTTTGACGGTAAACAACCAAGCAACATTACAATCACCAAACATCACATCAAATAACACAAATCAAAACCCTAGCATCCGTCACATCATCAAACACTCAAATCAATATCATTTATTCATTCATTGTTTATTCATCTGTAATCATTAACATGTTTTATTGAAATACTTTTGAATTGAATATTTGTCTAATCATTAATTGTGTTTCATTCATTGCATTCATCCTATTCATTAATAATTATTGATTTTGAAATTTATGCAAACAATTGAACCAAGTTAACGTTGATTTCACAAACGTTGACTTGACTTGAATTAACACTGATAATTCCTGATTGCGATCCTTGGATTCACAGGTGGTATCAGAGCCAAGTGCTCATTGATTTAGATCGATTGATCTATCAGTGTTAATTGTGTTTAATTACTTACTGAATTCTCTAGATTTGTCAGTTTTTACTGATCAGATCTATTGTTTTTCTTTTAAGGAAATAGTTTTTGTGTGTGTGATCTGTGATTTGTCATTCAGCAAGTACATAGTTTGATTAACTTGGATCTATATTCAAATCAATTGAATAATAGATCTTAGTTATTGATCAACATTAATAAATTGTCCATATCCATTGAACAAATTCATTAGTTAAAGTCTTAGATCTTACTTAATCATGAGCAACTTTGGTGGATCATCTTACCGACCTCCAAAGTTAGAAACAAAAGCAGATTTTAAATCCTTGAAAAACAAGTTCAGGAATCATGTAAATTTTTCAGATTCTGACTTATGGGTTTTAATAACAGAAGGTTCTTATATTCAACCCACTCTTGGGCCGGATTATAATGACAATAATCAACTTATAAGTACAAAAGATCTGTCACCTGATGATATTAAGAAGGTTAAAGTTGATATTAAAGCATACAACTTGCTTAGTATGGCTTTACCAGAGGAAATATTAATCAGGTGTGAAAATTACAAAACAGCTAATTCCTTGTGGAAGATTCTTCATACACTCTGTGAAGGGAGTGATGAAATCTGAATCATTAGGAAGGACACCTTTCGTTCATAATATGAAACTTTTCATCATATTGAGGGTGAATCAATCCCCCAACATCTCCGTAGGTTTATGCAACTTGTTACACAGATGAACATCTAGGAGTTGAAATACACAAATAAGAAATTGAACAAGAAGATGCTCCATAATTTACCAGAAAGTTGGAAGCAAACTGTATCCATCTTCAAGAACACCATTGACCTCAAAGCAGTATGTTTAGATACTCTAGTAGCTAAAGTTGAGGCTCTTGAAATGGATGAAAAATCAAGAAACAAGAGTGTGAGAACTCATGTATCACCATATTACTTTAAAGAAACAAGAAGTGCTAGAAGTGCCTGTATTTCCAACAATAATGGTGACAACTCTTGTACTTTGAGTGAAGATGAAGAGGAAGTAAGTTTTTATGCTTCAAAACCTCCTAAGAAATCTTCTCAAAGTAAGTCAAGAAAAGAGAATGGAAGAACTGATGATCAAAGAGATACATCATCAGAAAAGCCTACAATCAGCAATCAACCAGAGTCCATCACTGGCATTATGGACTCTGAAGAACAAAGAGCAGCTTTTGCAGCTTTCAGTTCAAGTTTTGAAGCTTATCTGGGAAGCTCATTAACCTCTGCAAACATGTGCCAACAAGACTTGGAAGAATTACCTCCAGATGTAGTGGAGGAGATGGATCTACAATGACAAATGGCAATGATTGGGTATAGAGCCAAACAATATCTCAGAAGAAACAAGAATTTGGCTGCTGCAAGTAAATCATCACGGATTGGTGTTGATAAGTCCAAGGTAAGATGCTTCAAGTGCAATCTCTATGGACACTTCTCTAGAGAATGCAATCAACAAAATCCTGACTCAACACAACAACAGCAACATCAGTCTAAACAAACATCATCATCTCAAAGATCATTCAGGCAACCACAACTTGCCAACTCATCCCCACCAGCCACTATTACATCAGCGGGAACAAGCAACTCAAAAGAATCTGGGCTGATCATTCTTCAAGATGGAACATGTGACTGGAGTATGTATGAGAAGGAAGTCTTGGAAGAAAATCAAGCTTTAATGACTCACATGAAAAACAATGTTCCACCCACGGCAAGTGAGGTAAGAGAGAGGTTATGTTCATCAATATGTGTTGAGGAAGTAGAGAGATATAGAGTTCATGCTCAACAATTGGTTGATAAAGTTAAAGAAACAATGATTATGATTGAGTCTCATGTAAGAGAACATAAATTATATCAAATAAAGATTAACTCTTTACAAAAGGCTCTAGATAAAATTGTTTCTGAAAATTACAGTTTAAAAGCACAAGTTGAGCATTTGACCACTTCCTTAACTAAATCCATGGCCGATCATACATCAAATAAAGTGAAACTTCAGAAGTTTCAACTTTCATCTCAGCAGTATGAGAAATTATTAAATTCACAAATTGAATCAAAGAACAGATCTGGGTTGGGATATAATATAGTGGCACCTCCTATAAACAATAATTATGTTCCTTTGCCTGAATCAATGACAAATAACTTGTCAAATCATTTTGTGCCAAGCACCAATTTAGGAACAAGTTCTAATCAACAAAACATTAATAATAAATCTGAGGTGAATGAAAATGAGTCTTCGGAATCACACAAGATTAATCAAATGGATTCAGAATTTGACTTTGATGAGTGTGATGACTTGGATGATTCTGATGAACATGATGATGATCTTCTAAACAAGGGTAAGAATACTGTTTTTGAAACAAATATTCCAAAAGTGCTTGAAGAAACAAAGCTGCCATACCCTCCTAAACGAAAAAACATGTTGAAGATCATCTGCAAGAGAATAGCTCAATTAAATGAAGGTCTACAATAACTAAATCAGCAACAAAAATCTTCAAATGAAGTGAATGAAAAGTGTGCCTCAAATGAGGAAAGACACAAATCATCTGTGGAAAAGGAAAAGAAAAGGCTGTCAGCTGATCCTCAGCGGAAGAAGAACCTTTCTTTAGTACAAGGTAATACTAATTCAGTAGATGATCTACGGAAAAGGAAGTCAGCTACAAACAAATCAAAGCTCCATAAGCTGGAAGAGAAAAATCAACTTCAAAGCTGAAAAAGGATTCAAAGCCTCAGAAGTTGACAAATAAGCAGAAATTAACTGATTCTGACAAAGAATCAGATGAGATGTATTGCAAATGGTGTGACATGAAAAACCATAATACTGAAGATTGTTACTTCAGTAGTTATTGTTCTATTTGCAATATGAACAATCACATGACATCTGACTGTTACTTCAACAAACACTGTGCTATCTGCAACAAAAATAACCATTCAACTCAGGAATGTTATTTCAAAAAATAATAAGACAAAAGGCACAAAGAAGAAAACATCAGATAAAATTGAATCAGACACTCAATCACCTCATTGTGAAAAAGATTCAAAAATCAAGAAGTCTCAACAAAAACAAAAGCCAAAATCAAAGGAAAAGACATCCACTGATGTTCATCCTTTGAAAAAAAGAACAACTTTCTAGCAATCAAAAACACCTCATAAAAGGGTGGATTTGACTGAAAAGAAAACAAAGGCTGATGATGCATTCTTTGATAATTTTGAAAAGGGAATTCATATACTTCACTAAAAAACAAAAGACAGTGAAACATTCAATATTCAAGACTTATTTTCAAAACAAAAGTCTCAAACCAACAAAAATAAGTTGAATGAATGAGAAATTGAGAAACAAGAACGTAGTTCATCAACATCCCCATCAACAAAATCATCCTCACCTAAAACAACACAGAATGAATCAAACAAAACTAAACCTAAAACTTCAAGACTTATTCATGAAGGAGTAACTATTTTAGACACTGCTGGCAAACCCAAGATTATTAAGGCTTGGGTTGTCAATTCAAATTGATTTATTTCTGAATGCAGGAACAATCTTGGAGAGTTGACAACAAGTGGTATGTTGACAGTTGTTGTTCTAGGCATATGACAGGAAACTGTTCACTTCTCCATGACTTCAAACATAAAAATGCTTCTTATGTGGCTGATATACCTTCAATTATACATATTCCACATAAATATTCCCTCACTTTTGATTAGTTTGTGAATAGTTTTTGTTGAATATTAAGCTTAATTGATTCATATTTGAGTTTTAAGAGTTAAAAAAAAACTACTAGAAAATCGATGAATTTTATTAAACATGAAACTAATAATTAATATTATTTAACTAAACTATCTATGAGTATAAATACAAAACTTTATTAAATACTAAAACGTAAATCATTAATTTTATTTAAGTGGATTTTGATTCAAAATTATAGTTAAAAAGTTCTATTATCTGAATGGTTATCATTAAGAAACTAACGTGAATTTCAAATGCTTGCAGGCCCATTATCATATTAATTATTTGCTTGTTCAACTTCACTTGAATAACCCACGATGAGATTCCAACAAATGATGGTGAATGCTAAATATATATGTGAATTGTAGAGAATAATAAAAGGAGAAAAAAGAAAAGCCCATTATGAAGTTTGAGGGCCGAGGCGGTGCAACTTTTCAAGGTTAATACACACAAAGACCTACTTTTCGACAGAGGAGACGACAATAGAAAAACAACGACGGCAGAATTCAAAAAAAAAAGAAAAAAAGGGGAACGTAGTTTCAAGAAAACTTTTGAGTTTGGAGCACGATCGGAGAGCAAGGATTGGAACATTCAAACATTAATAATCATTCGGTTTTGTCTCGCATTCGATTATTTTTCTTTTTTTCATTGATTCTCTCATTTATGTTACTAAAGTTGCAACTTTATCATTGTTCGTAATGTATTTGATCGTTATGAGTAGCTAACTTTTTAGTACTACCTAGGTTGGGTTGAAAACTATTCATGTTTTGATTAAATATTTGGTTTTGACTTCGTATATTTGTTTATTAATCTTAGAACTTGATTATTGTCTCAATCAAATATGAACATGTGTATTGTCTTATACTTAAATGTTATTACCATGCTCGTGTATGTTTTATCTAGATTGATTGCGTGACATCTAGATTAGGCTCGCACGTTAAAATTAATTACTTAGCGTTTTTAATTTTAAGCTTTGATTAGAGATAATCTTAGGAGTATTGGTTGTGATTTGATAGTATTTTTCAATATGCTACCTTATCTAAAGCCTAGGGGTGATAGATATTGCTTAAAACCTCCTACCCATTTCTTGTTAGGTTTGGATTTCGCGAGAGCGTGTTTTGCCTTTCATTCGTGGTGTTAGTGTCTTAGGGTATTTAATTGGATTTAATCAAGTTGTCCTTTGTCTTAGGGTTAGAAAATATAATCTTAAAGACACTATGGTAGAAAACCTAGGGGTGACATTCCATTAGACATTTTAATAAACCTATCTAGTCCCTTACACGTGTCTTTGGTTTTCTTGGGGAGTAGCAACATACCTAGTTAACCCTAGATCCGTATTTTTAGAGATAGCCATACGAGTAATTACCTTTATGTCACTACATGTTAGTTAGATCCCTGCCTAGGTAGTTATTTAACATATTTGATCGTATTCAAGTTTCAAAGTTTGAATTCTTATTTGATTATTTCTTTCGTCATGTTTCCATTAATTAATCTTAGTCAAATTGTTTGTTTCGTTTATTAACATTAATTACTTAAAATATTAAAATTAATTAGGTTAGAAGTCGACAAAGGTTTATTATCGAGAGCCGCCATTAGTGTCCACGGATTCGATATCCGGACTTACCGAAACTTTAATATATCACGACCGGTACACTTGCCGTTTGTGTGAAGTTTAGTTGGGAATTCCCAATTTTTAAAACTAATTTGTGAAAAACGCTCTTATAATAATTTAATATATATATTTTTCACACATCAAGTTTTTGGCGCCGTTGCCGGGGACACTGTTTGGCGATTTTGAGAACGACCCGAGTCGGGGATCTAATCACTTGTTTTCTAGTTTAGAGTTTATTTTTTTTAGTTTAATTTTCTATTATTTGCTTAATTGTGCCTTTAGTTAGTATTTTATTTTAATTTATTTTTTATCATTTTTATTTGCCGTGCCTTAATCATTTAGGTAAATTTCTTTTTTTTTTCTCTTTTTAATTTTCTTTTAGTTTATGCGCCACACCCGTTCTGCCGGACCACCAGAGTTTCAGCCACTTGACGATCTAGAGCGTGCGTTTGATCGACAGAACGAGTCTGACACGGAGCTTGAGACCGAAGAAGATTCCTACGACAGCGAATCCACTCACACTACAGAATCCACAATGGCCGAAGAACAACCACCAGCAAGGAGAGTGATTGCCGACTATGCCAAGCCCACTGCTGCCGGAGCGAGGTCTAGTATTGCACGTCCACCAATTACCGCCAACAATTGGCAAATCCCTCCCCAAATCATTTCCATGGTCACTAATACCGTTCAGTTCCACGGGTTGCCTGCTGAAGACCCTAACTCTCATCTTGCTCGCTTCGCGAGGATGTGTGACACCTTTCAAGTGAATGGTGTTTCTGAGGATGCATGCAAGTTGCGCCTCTTCCCATTCTCACTTACTGACCGCATACACAGCTGGCTTGAGTCCCTACCCACAGGATCCATCACTACTTGGGCTGATATGCAAGACAAGTTCTTGTGTAAGTACTTTCCCCCTTCGAAGACCGCTCGTCTGAGGAGCATGATACATTCATTTCAGCAGAAGTCGGGAGAGACTTTCTACGAGACATGGGAGCGTTTCAAGGAGCTAGTGCACAAGTGTCCACATCATGGTTTAGAGGATTGGGCGTTGATTGAGAAGTTCTACAATGGAGTTACTCCTGCGACGAGGAACATGCTGGATACTACTGCCGGTGGTAATCTGATGACCACCAAGACTGTTGAGGAGTGTAACACGATGTTTGAGGACCTGGCTATGAGTAGTTATGAGTATCCTGATTCTAGAGCCCCGGTTGTTGCTCAGCGAGGAGTGCACCAAGTTGATTCTAGCACTGCTTTAGCCGCCCAGGTTGAGGCATTAGCTAAGATGGTAGCAGACCTGCAGAAGAAGAAGGAGCAGACCTGTGAGATCTGTCGGGGTGGTCATGATACGATTGATTGTCCTATTTCTGCTGATAGTTTTCAAGAACAGGTTGACTTTGTCAGCAATCCCAACCGGATGCAAGGAAATTCCTTCGGTAATTCCTATAATCCTGGTTGGAGGAATCAACAGAACTGGAGGAGTGGAAACCCACCGGGTTTTCAACCACGTACTCAGAGTTTATTTCAGAATCAGAGTTCAAGTAGCGGTCCGACTAGTGGCATAGGTCAGGGGGAGAAGAAGCCCACCCTTGAAGAGATGATGATGCAGCAATCACAGATGTTGACTCACTTCATGGCGAGGGATGACACTAGGTATAAGGAAGCGCAGGCTAGAGATCAGGCATATCAAGTTAGGTTCTAGGAGAACTAGGCCATGATCAAGAATCAGGGAGCATTATTGCAGAATATAGAAAGAACTGTGGGTCACTTATCAGATATGTTTCAGGAAAGGCAACCTGGAGGCCTACCTAGTAATGTAGTGAAGAATTCAAATGCACATGTGAAAGCTGTAACAACAAGAAGTGGTAAGTCATATGGTGTGGTTGAGCCTCCTGAAGTGATTGAAGAGGAGGTCGATGAGGAGATACAGATGGAGGCTCCTACTGGCAAGGTGCAACAGAGGCTGCGCCCAGCAAGTACAGCACAGCCAGAGGAGTCCGTAGAGAAGGTTGCTGAAAAGAAGAAAGAGAAGGAGCCACTAGTCCATTTTGATAGACTTCCATACCCAGGACGATTGGCTCAGCATCGATCTGAGGAGCAGTACGGGAAGTTCCTTGAGATGTTTAAACAACTCAAGGTGAACTTACCTTTTGTAGAGGCATTAAAGAACATGCCTAAGTATGCTAAGTTTCTGAAGGATCTGCTCACGAATAAGAAGAAGTTGGAGCAGATCTCGACTGTGACGTTGAGTGAGGAGTGTTCGGCTGCTGTGCAAAACAAACTACCACAGAAGATGACTGATCCGGGAAGTTTTACTATTCCATGTATCATAGGTAGTTTATCTGTGAGCAATGCATTGGCAGATCTAGGGGCTAGCATCAACTTGATGCCATATTCTGTGTTCGCTAAGCTAGATCTAGATGAGCCAGCACCGACACACATGAGCATCAATTGGCAGATAGGTCAGTGAAGTATCCACGTGGAATCGTAGAGAACATGCTCGTTAAGTGGATAAGTTTGTTTTTCCTGTTGATTTCGTGATCTTAGATATGGATGAGGACGAGAAGGTCCCATTGATCTTAGGACGACCTTTCCTGGCTACTGCGAGGGCATTGATCGATGTCCTTGACGGCAAGCTAACCTTACGAGTTACTGATGAGACAGTTACCTTTGATGTGAACAAATCCATGAAGAGCACACATGATCAGGATGATACCTTGTACTTCATCGATACCATTTGGACACAGGTGACTACGAGTTTTCGAGAGTTTATCAGATCTTATCATACAGACTCACAGATGTTGGTTAGGGAGAACCAGGAAATCGAGTTGACCGCTTTTGCCTTTGAGCATGACCCGGTAGATTGTGAGAGTCCGCCTATCAAAAAGGCTAACGTGTGTGAGGTGATTACAAGAGAGGAACCGATAGAGAAGCCGTCGGTTGAGACTCCCCCATCCTTAGAGCTTAAAGAACTGCCGTCTCATTTGGAGTATGCATTTCTGGATGAGGGATCTCAGTTACCTGTCATCATTTCTGCTGGATTGACAAAGGAGGAGAAGAGGAGACTGGTAGATGTGCTAAAGGCACACAAACAGGCGATTGCATGGAAGCTGATGGATATCAAGGGTATCAACCCTTCGTTTTGCACGCATAAGATACTTATGGAAGATGAGTATAAGCCTGTTAGACAGAGTCAGAGGAGATTAAATCCTAACATGCAGGAGGTAGTTAAGAAAGAAGTAATTAAGTTGTTAGATGCAGGATTGATCTACCCTATCTCTGACTCGAAGTGGGTGAGTCCCGTGCAGGTTGTTCCCAAGAAAGGGGGGATGACAGTGGTGACTAATGAGAAGAACGAGTTGATTCCGATGAGGACAGTCACCGGGTGGCGAGTTTGCATTGACTATCACAAACTGAATGATGCCACGAGGAAGGACCATTTTCCGCTTCCCTTTATCGATCAGATGTTAGAGCGTTTGTTAGGGCAACAGTTTTACTGTTTCCTTGATGGGTTTTCAGGTTATTTCCAGATCCCTATCGCTCCAGAGGATCAGGAAAAGACAACCTTTACATGCCCGTATGGCACTTTTGCGTATCGCCGCATGCCGTTTGGGTTATGTAACGCTCCAGCTACTTTTCAGCGGTGTATGGTAGCTATATTCCAGGACATGATCGAGGACTCCATGGAGGTTTTCATGGATGACTTTTCTGTGTTCGGGAGTTCATTCGATTCATGTTTGGAGCGATTGGAGAGGATGTTGGCTCGATGTGAGGAGACCAACCTTATGCTAAACTGGGAGAAGTGCCACTTCATGGTGAAGGAGGGCATTGTTTTAGGGCACAAGATTTCACATGCGGGGCTTGAGGTTGATAAGGCGAAGATTGAGACTATTAGCAAGCTTCCTTTACCCACATCTGTGAAATCTATTAGGAGTTTCCTAGGCCACGCTGGTTTTTATCGACGTTTCATTAGAGATTTCTCTAAGATCGCGAGGCCGATGACGCAACTCCTAGAGAAAGATGTGCCTTTTGTGTTTTCTGAAGAGTGTAAGAGTGCTTTTGAGCTTCTAAAGGAGAAGTTAGTGAATGCTCCAATTATGGTCGCCCCGGATTGGAGTTTACCTTTTGAGTTAATGTGCGATGCGAGTGATTATGCGATAGGAGCGGTCTTAGGTCAGCGTAAGGACAAACACTTCCACCCGATTATGCTCACTGATACGCAGGAGCATTACACCACGACAGAGAAGGAGTTGTTAGCAGTAGTCTTTGCATTCGATAAGTTTAGATCTTACCTTGTCCTTTCTAAGACTATTGTTTACACGGATCATGCTGCACTCAAATATTTGTTTAATAAGCAGAACGCCAAGCCACGATTGATACGATGGATTTTGTTGCTTCAGGAGTTTGACATTGAGATTAGGGATAAGAAAGGAACAGAGAATGTAGCAGCAGACCATTTGTCATGTTTAGAGGACTCTGGGCGTGAGAAGATTAGGGAGGACATGATTGATGATAACTTTCCTCATGAAACATTGATGTTTGTGAAAGCACATGACGAGGGTTTTCCATGGTTTGCAGATCTGGCTAATTACTTAGCAACATGGGTTCTGATGAGAGGCATGACACATCAGCAAAAGAAGAAATTCTTTGCAGATGTTAAGCATTACATTTGGGACGACCCCTACCTCTTCCGCATTGGAGCAGATCAGATTGTACGTAGGTGCGTACACGGTGATGAAGCAAGGAGGATTTTGAGGCATTGCCACTCAGGACCAACAGGTGGCCATTATGGAGCGAGTTTGACAGCGAAGAAAGTATTCGACGCTGGGTTTTATTGGCCGACGATCTTTAAGGACGCGCATGAGTTTGTGAGGAGTTGTGACGCGTGCCAGAGAGTAGGAAATATCTCATCCCGGAATGAGATGCCACAGACTGCTATTCAGGCATGTGAGATTTTTGATTTGTGGGGCATCGATTTCATGGGCCCATTTCCGCCATCTCGCGGGAACAAGTACATCCTAGTAGCCGTAGACTATGTTTCCAAATGGGTTGAGGCTCAAGCCTTGCCCACAAATGATGCTAGGGTTGTAGTGAGATTCATTAAGAAGTTGTTTTCGCGCTTTGGTACCCCCAAAGCCCTGATTAGTGATCGAGGGACCCACTTCTACAATGCGCAGATGGAGAAAGCCTTGCAACGCTATGGGGTCACCCATCGGCTAGCAACGGCTTATCATCCGCAGACTAGTGGGCAAGTTGAGGTAAGTAATCGGGGTATCAAGCGGATTCTTGAGAAAACAGTTGGATCAAATCGCAAGGATTGGTCCGATAAATTAGATGACGCACTCTGGGCTTTCCGCACGGCATATAAGACACCGACCGGTTCTACACCGTTTCGGATGATTTATGGGAAAGCGTGTCATCTACCAATGGAGTTGGAGCATCGTGCATACTGGGCATTAAGGACAGTGAATTTAGACATGTCCACGGCTGGAGCGAATCGATTTCACCAGTTGCACGAGTTGGAGGAATTGAGAGATCATGCGTACGTACATTCTACCCGATACAAGGAACGTACAAAAGAATTACATGATCGACATCTGAAAGGAAATAAAGAATTCAAGTGTGGGGATCAGGTGTTGCTGTACAATTCGCGATTGAAATTGTTTCCGGGAAAATTAAAATCCCGATGGTCGGGACCATACACTGTGCGCGAGGTATTTCCGTACGGAACAATTGAAATCGAGGAAAAGGACGGGGAGAAGTTTAAGGTAAACGGCCATCGTTTGAAGCATTACATTAGTGGGCCGGCGATTGAGAACGGGGAAGAGGTGGTTGACCTCGCCCCTGTAGGAACCTGATTGAGAGGTTCGAGTCTGGCTGACGACTCGTAAATAAATCAAGCGCTTCCGAGAGGCAACCCGAGGGTTTGTTTTTATTATTTTTTTACATTTTATTTTTATTTTTCATTTTTTATTTTTCGTACCGGATGCTGCTGTCTTTGTCTTTGTTTTCAGGTTATTGCTCGGAGCTAAATGATCATTTGCTTGAGGTCCTTAGTCAAGTTAAAGTGTGAGGATGACACGTATATTTTCAGTGGATCTTCTGTCATTACACACTACATATCAGGGGAGTTTCAGTTTTCCCATTTCTTGCACTTTTATTACCTTAATTGCTTATATCTATTGCTCGAACATTAGGGACAATGTTCAATTTAAGTGTGGGGCTGGGGTTAGTTGGCAAAACTGAAACATTCTGTATTTTGGTTTGATAATATTGTAAAATTTTGATGAATCCCTGAATTTCAAAAAAAAAATGAAAAAAAAAATTTCAAGAAAACAAAAAGAAAAAACAAAAAAAAAAACTAAGTGTATACTCATCCACGCATATAAAACACGACTTGCACGAATCATGATGTGATGTCAATTAGCGCTAACTAATTACCTAAAGCATAATTAACCTTTCTTTCAAGTCACATGATTAAGTTAACTTAACAAGCGGTTTTTTTAAAAAAAAAATTTATGGTATAGACGTCTAATTAAGTTAGGTAAATTGAGAGATGATAAACGTGCAATTGTCCACAACTTATACCCTTATTACCTCCGTTTCCATGTGAGATTGAGCCTTTAATTCTTGATTATTTGCATTTCACATGCATTTCTTTGTTTGAGCGTTCTATCACGCGATCACATGCATTTTAGAACTTGTCTAGGTTATACGCGTCGAGACCATGAACGTTGCACTTGCACAGAAATGATAGAGGCACCTAGGATTCAGCCTTGTTTTTAGCCTGTGACTACCCTACCCCCGAAATTATCCACTAGTTAGCCACTTTGAGCCATTTATTCACCATTTTCTTTTGTTTTACCCATGTTTGCCTAGCCTTTATCTATGTAAGCCTTTTTGTGTTAACCAGGGTGTTTTAGAAAATCCGGCTAGGTTAGTGTTTAAATAGTGTGATTCAATTGTTATGTTCGATTACTTAAAAGAAAAAAAATGAAAAAAAAAACAAAAAAAAGAAAAAAAAAGTGAAAAATATATGTCTATTAGTAGTTAGTTTGTTAAAGGATTCAATCATTCAAGTTTGGTCCTTTGTTTTGTTTATCATTTGTGTATTATGTTCATGTTTAGCCTAGCGAAGTCGGATTTCTCTAACACCTTAGCCTTGTTTTTCCCATTTTTTTCCTACCCATCACCTTAACCACGTTACAACCCATATTAAGAACTACTTGATTTGTGCAAAGTTCAATTGTTAGTTGGTGTAGATGTGATGCCTTTACAAGCTTATAACAATGTCATGTCATGTTGATATCGAGAGCATCACAGATATAAACTAGTACCTTTTATAGTAGTCCACTAAACAAACTGAGAGGAGAGAACATTGTGAGAAGTTGTGGATTATTATGTGTTTAGAGTCTTTAAATGAACTAAGCTTAGTTAGTATGCCTACTTTTCAAAATTAGTATCATGGTTGCTTGTTAAGTTGTAATCCTATTGATTGTGACTAGATAATCAATTGTGTCTTTAGGAAAATGGGTTGTGCTAATTTGGTTTTACAATTATGAATTTAAAATTGCTCATGTTGACAACAAGTGGTATGTTGACAGTTGTTGTTCTAGGCATATGACAGGAAACTGTTCACTTCTCCATGACTTCAAACATAAAAATGCTTCTTATATGGCATTTGGTGAGGAAAAGAAGGGAGGTAAAATTGTTGGTGAAGGAATAGTAACAAATGGTGTGCTCAAGTTTGAGAAAGTAAAGTATTGTGAAAATTTACAGTATAATTTACTGAGTGTGTCTTAAATTTGTGATCAAAATTATACCACAATGTTTGATAACACTAACTGTTACATTCTTAAGCCAGGTTTTTTTGTTCCAGAAGATTGGGTCCTTCTTAAAGCATCAAGAAAAGAAAACACTTATGCTTTGGACATGAACAACACCTCACTCACAAGACATGAAACATGTCTCCTATCTAAGTCATCAGAAGATGAATCTCAATTATGGCATAGAAGGCTTGTCCATTCTATCATGAAGAACATGAAAAAATTGGTGAAAAATGACTTAGTCATTGGACTGCCAAAGAAAGAGTTTCATTGCTCAACTCATTGTTCTTCTTGTTACAAAGAAAAACAACAGAGAGTGTCTCATAAATCCAAAACTATCAATACAAATACTACACCACTCAAATTGCTTCACATGGATCTGTTTGGTCCTCCCAATGTTATGAGCATTGGAAAGAGACAATATTGTTTGGTGATTGTTGATGATTTCACTAGATTTACATGGGTCTTTTTCTTAAAACAAAAGAGTGTAACATCAAAAACATTAATGGACTTTGTCATCAAGATTGAGAATCAACTTGATGTAAAAGTTAAAATTTTTAGGAGTGACAATGGTATTGAATTTGTCAATTCTGACTTGTATTCCTTTTGCAGGACCAAAGGTATTGCAAAGCAATACAGTGCACCAAGAACTCCACAACAAATTGGAGTTGCTGAAAGAAGAAACATAACACTTATTGAAGCAGCCAAAACAATGCTAGCAGACTCACAATTGCCTATCACCTTTTGGGCTGAGGCAGTGAATACTGTATGCAATGTTCAAAATTGAACATTATTTGTCAAAGAACATAATAAAACACCTTATAAGCTTTTATTTAAAAGAAAACCTTACATAGGATATTTTAGAGCCTTTGGTTGTAATGTATCTGTTTTAAACATAAAAGAAACATTGGGAAATTTTCAGAAAAAGCCTATGATAGTTTCTCTGTTGGATATTCTTCAACATCTAAATCTTATAGGATATATATTCCACAACATAACATCATGGAAGAAAGTCCTAATGTATCTTTTGATGAATCTCTATTTACTCAATCAGTTAAAGGATCATCATGGTTGTTTGATATAGATGCTTTAACAGAGTCATTTAACTATGGTTATCTTAACAATCCAGGAATTGATGATACATGTTATCCATTTGTTCCACCTAATATGAATGAAGTAACTCTATTTGCTGATCCTCCAAGGATTCACACATCTTCAGATGGAAACACTTCATCAGCAGCTGCTGAAACTGCATCCGCAGATGTACATTGTGCATTCGGAGATGTGAATACTGTCTCTGAAGCTGTTCCATGCACTCAAAATACAACAAACAATGGAAATGTCTCATCAAGTCCTCTCTTATCATCCGAAGAAGAACCTGTAACTCCTATGGAAATACAAAATGCTTCCGTAGAAGCCACTACAGCTCATACGGAAGACACCTATGATGCTACTGATTTTCAACCTACGGAAGATCATTCAACACTAAATGTTGAACAGTTTGACTACTTCATAAATTATCAATTTGGTTTGGATTAGTCTGCAACAATGGATATGACTAACTTGGAATCATCTATTCCAGTTGAACCAACTCCATCAACAAGAATTTATAATCATCTAGTCAACAACATCATTAGACTACAAAAAGAACTACAAGAAGCCAAAGTGGTACTGCCAACATTTGTCTTTTCACTTGCTTTCTTTCACAAGTGGGTCCTCCAAACATCACTGCTACTTTAAAGGACAATAGTTGGATTGAAGCTATGCAAGACGAGCTTCAACAATTTAGAAAGCAAAAAGTACGGACTCTAGTTGATTTACTTGAAGGCCAACATCCTATTGGAACTAGATGGCTCTTCAAAAATAAACTGGATGATAGAGGGAATATTGTAAGAAATAAAGCAAGGTTGATTGCTCAAGGATACACACAAGAAGAGGGAATAGACTGTGATGAAGTTTTTGCACCAGTTGCAAGAATTGAAGCCATCAGAGTGTTCCTAGCTTATGCATCATATAAGAAGTTTACTGTGAATCAAATGGATGTCAAGTGTGCCTTCCTATATGGGAAAATTGATGAGGAAGTTTATGTGTCACAACCCCCTGGATTTGAAGATCCTCACTATCCTCATAGAGTATACATACTTGATAAAGCCTTGTACGGTCTTCACAAAGCACCAAGAAAGTGGTATGAAACACTATCATCTTTCCTGCTCAAGCATGGATACAAAAGGGGAACCATTGATAAGACTCTCTTCCTCTGAAGATCATGCATAGGTTGGACTCACCTTAGATTAGAATGTTTATTTTTGCTTGTAATAGGTCTTATGTTAGTTTTCTTTATGTATGTTATTAGCTTTATATAGTTTTGCAGTCCAGCGAAATTGTGAGCAAAACTATAGTTTCGCTCATAGTTAGCTCTTTAGTTCGCCGGGTGAAACTGTTGTTTCTGCCGAGCAAAACTACAGTTTCGGCAGAACAGTTTCGCTGACAGCAAAACTGTCTGTGAAACTAAGACTGCTATATATACTTATGTTCATTTTCATTGTTTTGTAAGCTTGCAAAAACCCTAATCGTGAATCATTGTTGCAAGTTACCTTTTCAAAGCAGTTATTACACAGAAATATCATTGTGCTTGAAGTTATTGATTGTTATGATGTTCATTGTCTTATATTGAATGAGTTCTTATTGTGATCAATCTTCTTTCGTCATGTTGTCTATTGTGTTTGTTGGATATTGAATGATTCTTCATATCATTTGCACTGTAATACGATAAAATGGACCAACAATATGCTATCAGAGCCTTAGTGCTCTTGATTTGTTGAGTTTTTGGTGGTTCAATATCAAGTTTCAATCAATTTTATCAGGTGTTTTTTATATGGAAATTGATTGAGTTTTGCTAGTTTTGGGTTGTGGAAGATCTTCTAATCATGAGATCTCAAATTCATTGAGTATTTGATGATTTCATATTGATTTTGGTTGAAAAAGGGTTTTTGGTTCGACCAGCAAAACTATTGTTCTTTCTGCGAAACTACGATCATCTTTCAGCGAAACTATGGGTGTTATCACTATTGAAATCGTTTTCTAGTTGTTCTGCGAAACTAGTCTCTTGAACAAAAGTTCACCAGTGCTTGTGAAGGTTTAACAAGCAAAATTGCTGCCGAAAGTGATTTTGAATGAAAGTTCAAGCTTGTTTCGTGCGAACTTATCAGCGAAACTAAGCCTGTTGTGACAATTGGCTAGCGAAACTGCTGCCGAAATTGTTAGCGAAATTAGCCTCCTCTGCGAAAGTGTCTGCGAAATTAGCTTTTTCTGCGAAATTGTCAGCGAAATTTTCTCTTCTCTTGCCGAAACTACATCAATCCCAGCGAAACTACAATGTCAAAGTTAACATCACTCACTCTTGCAGATCTTGAAATTGTTGCTCCCAATAGACCATCAAGACTCATTAACGGAGACAATTCCGAAGATTGGTAGAGATGTCTCAAAGCTTTCTTCTTCTACACTGATCACAATCAATGGAAATCGATTATTACTGGTCCTCTCATACCAACTGTCTCTGTTGGTGATGTTGTCATTCAGAATAAGGACCCATCTTCTTTCACTGAAAAGGATCTGAAGTTGATTGATCGTGATCAAAAGGCTTTTGTTGCTTTAACTCTATGCCTGGCACCGGACATCTACAATCGTTTTGCAGAGCATAAAAATGCTAAATCTCTTTACGATGCCCTATGTGAGTTCTATGATGGTAACGATGATCTAGTAAAGGATAAGAGCATTCAAGCTGAGAAGGAATTCAATTCCTTTGTTGGATACAAGAATGAGAGTCTGAAAGATCTCACAAATCGTTTCTTGACAGTTTCAAGTACCTTAAAGAAATACGATCAAAAGCTCTCGAATAGTGAACAAGTTAACAAGCTACTAGACTCTCTCCCACCTCAGTGGAGTCTTCAGGTGAGGATGCTAAAGCAAGAAAGAGGGTTCACAGACTACAAGCTGCTGGATATTATTAATAAGCTTAAATCCTTTGAGTTGGACATGAAGAGACGGGAATTTAACCAGACCATGATGCCTACATCTGGTTTTACTCAAAACAATGCCTTACTATCATCCGCTGCAAGCTCTCAAATACAACATTCAATTCAAGGAGGAGGTAATACAAGTAATTTTTCAGGAGGAAACGTTACTGTTGGAAGAGATCAGACTCACTCTAAGGCGAATGTTGAAACTTCAGTTCCATCAGAAACAATGGCTCTTTTTGGAATGTTTGTTCAAAGTTATGAAGCACTTGTGGCAGGAGAGTTAAAAGGAAAAGGAATGACAATGGAAGACATGTATCAGGTAGATCCAGATGATCTTGAAGAAACATACATCCAGTGGCAAATGGCAATGTGGACTCTTAGAGCTCGAAGATTTATGGAGCGCACTGGATGAAAGAACTTCGGTGGTCAAACTTCTAATTCAAAATTTTGATTTTTGAAGTCAAAACTGAGATGTTTCTGTCACACCGCGACTGACGGCGGAATCATCGGGGCGGACGAATGGGAGACGATTGCTCATAGCACATGGAAATAAATAAGTTGTAATAATATTAAATATCATTTATCATTGCACATTACAAGACAAATAAGTCCATACAATACAAGAACTTCAAACAAAGAAATAACATATTTAGTTAAACTAGGTCCAAGTCTTATATGAGCACAAGAAGATCTTTAAGCATCAAACCTGAAACATGTTAAAAATAAAAGGTCAACTAGAAAGTTGGTGAGTTCCCATGGTTTAAACACACGCATATATGTATATATATAAAAGGGTTACAAGTAGCAATTCATGTCCATGGTTACAAGTTAGCAAGCTTATAGAACACATACAGTTACAACCAAACCTCGACTTGATTACAAGTATATAAGATTGGCTAAGTGTATTTGTTTCCCATGATGAACAAGCATACGTCATCAGGAGTCGGCAATACATCGACTTTAGCACCAAATAGGCTGGTCATGCCCAAAGATCTAAGACTTCGCCAGGCTAGCAATAGTTAAT
Organism: Flaveria ramosissima; assembly: GCA_025215565.1. Taxonomy (NCBI): domain Eukaryota; kingdom Viridiplantae; phylum Streptophyta; class Magnoliopsida; order Asterales; family Asteraceae; genus Flaveria; species Flaveria ramosissima. Next base: position 44,571,189 of record CM046035.1, on the reverse strand, counting down.
GATTGTAAACAAAATATGTATCTCATATAAGACTTACAATAACACAAATAACCATAACAAAAAGTAAAGATGAATTGCATGTGCATTTACAAGTATCAAGATGTTTACAAGTGTAATTTTATAAGGTTAACATGTCTCACCCCAAAAGGTGTGAAATAAAGTAAAAAGGGGCATGGAGAACTCACATGGAAAACTCACAAGTATAGTGATGGTTGTAGAGTACATAAGAAAGCTTGGATGTCAAGAGTCAAAGGTGATGTCCTAAATGATAAAAAAACAATAACTTGATGTTGGAATTCATTACAAGAAGTTAGGACGTTTAGAGAATGCTAAAAAGCGAAAGGTAGATTGAAAAAGGATTATTGCATCAATTTTAGATTCTGGACAGAATGTTTGGTATGTGTTTGAACAGGTTTTAAAAATAGCAAACGGTTTCATAAAATTATAAAAATTTATACTTGACTAGTTCAATGTCTCTCGGACAACTTTCATTCAGAAACATTTTTATGAAAACATCTTTATATAGGTCAAACAAGCAGCACAAGACAGAAGGTTCTGAAATGCGCATTTATCTTGTGAAGGCTATTGTTGAGTCGTCCGATTGAGTTTGAAGACGTATAAACTGTCGTTGAAAAGGTAATTCAATGAAATTAACATTGGATTCTGAGTTTACTCAAATTTAGTTTGTTATGATCAAGTTATGGTCGGTTGAAGTAAGATTATATTCTGCCAGAATTGTAGTAAGGCACTTATGTGCACTTTTAAAATCGTTAAAGCATGAAACGGGTTAAAACATTTTATTATGTCAATATATGGTATATTAGTCTTCATTTGACTTATAAAAATATTTTATGACTTTGGCATAGCCATCATTTAGAACAATAATCTTGTGGAATAACCGAATGCGGCGGCATAGCTGTCCATATGCAAACGGGATTCTTTGTTTATGTTAGTGTGTTTTTAGCTTAATTTAGGAATGTTAGTGATTGTTATAAGGTTAGTGAATATTATAAGGTTAATGATCTAATGATAATGATTAAAATTAAAATAGATTAGTAGAAGAAAGTATAAAAGTAAGAACATAAAGTAATGAGAACAAATGGATGTTAGGATGATTGAAATGTATAATATAAAAACAATAAAAGATTACCTTTGTATTAAGAATTCTTAGAATTTCTTGTAAAATAAAATTTTTCAAATTTATCATAACCAATGGATGAAAGAAAGATATGAGTGTGAGATTTTTAGAGAATGAGCAAATGAAAGTGAGGCCTAAGCCTTGCTTTTATACTTGAGGTTAGGAGGAGGTTATGAATGGGGTTAATGGTGATTTATAAGTCTTTTAAAAGGGGGGTTATGATTAGAATTTGAAATAAATATAAAATTAAATAATTTAAATAAATAAAAGAGTAATTATAATTTAAAATTTAAATTCTTGAGAACTCTAATATTAACAACTTTTTTTATAAAATATTTATAAACTTTATAAAACCAATTTGAATAATCAATCAAATTATTTATTTGTTAATATTTATAACTTTTATAAAACTTATAAACTTTATAATTTAATTATTTATTTTCAGTATTTAAAATTCATAATTACTAATAACACTTTATAAGTTTATTAAAATTCATTTTATAACTTTATAAGTTTTAATAAGTCTTTTTCATTTAGTTATTTGTTGTAACATGATTAATAAACTTTATAATTTTATAAACAGAATTATTTATCAATCAATAAGTTGATTACATATTTAATGTATTTGATCCATTTATTAAGTAAATTAACAATGGAAGCTCAAATTGAGTTCGGGTTTGGGTTTTAACTTGGAAAAATGGCGGATGTTACAGTTTCAACTATAAACAATTGGGACATTTCAAACGTGAATGTCCATCATCAATTGTCACCGATTCAAGTAATCTAGGAGTTCCAAGATTAACAATGGAGAGGGAGAAGGAAGATGTGAATCACAAAAAAGAGACAGCATTGATTTCTAACTTTGATTTGAGTGCAGAGGTTGAGGAAACAAAGACTGAGATAAATCATGCTTTGGTTGCTGAGTTTGTTAAAGGGAAAGAGAAGGAAGATAGTGAAGATGGATTTGATCCTTTCAAGGAATTCAAAGAGTAGTTTGTGTCCTCTGTGAATGAGAAAGAAGAGAAAGATGTTAGAATGAGGGCAAGTAAATCTGAAGGTCTAAAACAGGAAGGAAGTTCATCCACTAGGCAAGGAAAGGATTATGATGATGATTCTGTCACCGTTGAGGAAAGCAAGTCAAGTACTCCGGTATGCAAGTGCGAAAAGGCCTTAGCAGCTGAAAAGGTGGTGATGGGACTTCCATATGAGGTAATTCAGGATATGTGTTCATCTGCTTGTAAAATAAGACTATTTGAGATTTACAAATCTAATCGGTTATTAATTGTTAATGAAAAAGATTTAAAACGAATTACTGAGGAACTTAAAATCAATGAATCAAAATATTTTGTTTAATTAAATGAGGCTTTAAAAGAAAATGATCATTTAAAACGAATTGTTTTAGAAAGAATGTGGAGATTAACACTTTGACAGAAAGAGTTGCCCTTGCTGAATTTGAAACAAGCAAACTTCAGTCAAAGTTGGATAAATGGACTATATCAGGAATGAAACATGATGATTTATGTAAATCTCAACGGGGAGCTAGGATTAAAACGAGATTGGGATATGAAAATGTAAAGGTTTATCCTCCGCCTAGTGCATACTGTTATTCTCCTATACCTGTTCCTCGTCCTTCTAATGATTTAATCAAAACAGATACTGACAGTATGTCTGCAGGTTTAGAGGGTGTTAATTCTAAGCACGTTCGTGAAGACTAGGACTATGGACCAACTAGTGGGCTTGGATGCACTAGTATTAGTACACCAGATATTCAGCAATCTGTTTTAGATCATAATTCTAGTTTAAATTCTGTCTTTGTTTCTAGTTCACCTGTAACTGACACTGTCGCTTCATGTTCTCATGATGTTTCTATTTCATCTCTAAATTCTGTACACTGTGGTGATGTCTTTTGTTCTAGTGATGATAATGGTGCAACTAACCTTTCTACAAAGCTTAACAAGAAATCTAAAACTAATTGTTTTGATAAATTCTTTTCTCATCCTATTCCATCTTTTACTCCATTAAATATTTCTTTATCAAATGAAAGAATTGCTACTTCGTCTGAAGCTAGCACTAGTGGAACAAGTTCTACTGGTACTTCAGATGATCATTCATCTATTTTTGTGAATAATAATTCTTGTTCTCATAACCTTTGACCTCGTGGCATGTATGAGACATTCAGTGACATTGATTCTAGTGTGTCTGAATGTGATGAGGAAATTCATATTGATCCTATTCCTATCTCATCACATCACAGACCGAGACACAAACCACATTGTTTCAGGTGTTGTCAAGAGGATCATCTTGTGAAGAATTGTCCTACATTGCTTCATGGTCATTTAGATAGGAATTGTTTTGGAAATAAATTAACAAAATTGGTCAATAATTTCTTTTGCAAAAAATCTGCTTCTTCTAAAGATAAAGTTGTTCAAACTTGGGTTCCTATTTCACCTGGTTAATCTATTCTTTATTTAATTTCAGGAGTCATCCACTAAGATTGTAAACAGTATGTGGCATGTCGATAGTGGATGCTCCAGACATATGACGGGAGTGAAAGACTTGTTGACCAATTATCGAATTATAAATGGAGGATATGTTGCTTTTGCTGGTGACAAAAAGGGTGGAAAGATGATTGGTCAAGCAGAAGTTTCCAATGGTTCTTTAACTTTGGAGAAAGTCAACTACGTTCCTGAGCTGGCATTTAATCTCTTGAGTGTCTCTCAAATCTTTGATAAAGACATTCCAGGTTTGTTTAAATCCAATGAATGTCTATTTTTAAAATCAGAGATTGATATTCCAGATGACTTGATTCTGATGCGTGCTCCAAGAAAACATGACACATATCTTCTTGATATGAACTCAAGGGAGTCGAAGTCTACTGCAACTTGTCTTCTTTCAAAAGCTTCAACCTTTGAGTCTCTATTATGGCATCGCCGATTGGGCCACGTTAACTTTAAAATAATAAACAAATTAGTCAAAAAAAATCTTGTTAGAGGACTTCCTTCAAAAGATTTCTCTGTAAACAAAAAAAGTATGGCTTGTGCCAAGGGCAAACAACATAAAAAACCACATAAGCCCAAACTTGAAAATAGCATAACTTGTCCTCTCGAGTTGTTACATACTGATTTGTTTGGCCCAATCAGCGTTAAATCAATTGCTAAAATATCCTTTTGTCTTGTTGTTACAGATGATTTCTCAAGATTTCATGGGTGAGATTTCTTGCTCACAAGGGAGAGGTTGCAGAGGAATTGCAAAAGTTAATTCTTTCAATCGAGAGAATTAGCAAGAGAAACGTTCTGGCCCTTAGAAGTGACAACGGTACTGAGTTCAAAAATCAGATTCTTGATTCGTTCTATGCTCAAAAGGGAATTGTGAGACAATTTAGTGCTGCAAGGACACCTCAGCAAAATGGTGTAGCTGAACGAAAGAATCACACTCTCATTGAAGCCGCCCGTACCATGCTGATAGAATCTTCGTTACCCATTATCTTTTGGGCTGAAGCGGTAAATTGTGCTTCATATGTTCTAAATCGAGTGTTGATTGTTAAGGACAAAGTGAAGACTCCTTATGAACTCTTTCATATAAGAAAACCTTTAATTGATTTCTTTCGGCCATTTGGTTGTTCTTGCACTCTTCTGAATACTCAATCACAAAAGACAAAGTTCGGTGCCGTGTCTGACGAGTGTTACTTTGTTGGTTACTCTTCTTCTCAAAAGGCCTATCGGTTATATAAGAAGAGAACACGTATCGTTCTAGAGTCATTCTATGTTGATTGGCAGGAGTCCAACTCTTCTGTTGTTCGATTTGAACCAGCATGGTTCTTTGACACTGATACTGTGTTTAATTCTTTTAATCTTCCAGTTTTCTATGATGATGCGTCCATTCCCAATGTTCAAACCAATATTATCTCTTCCACTCCATCTCCTACCTATTACACCTCTTCACCACATGATGCCACTTCAGCTGATGTTGGATCATCTTCTCCATCATTTGAACCGTCACCAACACCTGTTTCCTCATCACCAACATCCGTTCCACCACCAACATCTCTTCCTTCATCACCTACATCTATCCCATCTCAGCCTGTTCCATCTTCCTCATCCTTATCTAATCATTCACAATCTGTGAGCGAAACATCTTTCCTTTGGACACAGACTTCAAAACTTTGAAAGATCATCCTCTTGATAATGTTATTGGATCAATCACTGATGGTATGCGGACGCGGAGTCAATCTGGTTTGATTAAAATTTGTCTCTTCTCTTGTTTTATCTCTCAAATTGTCCCGAAAAATGTGCATGCAGCTCTCCAGGATCCTTGCTGGGTGGAATCAATGCAATTGGAACTTCAACAATTCAGAAAGCTCAAAGTATGGACTTTGGTTGACCTGCCTCCCAACAAATGCCCAATTGGTACAAAATGGGTGTTCAAGAACAAACCTGATGATCATGGTGTGGTGGTACGTAACAAGTCTAGATTGATGGTGCAAGGATTTGCTCAAGAAGAAAGGATTGACTTTACTGAAGTCTTCGCTCCCGTCGCCCGTCTTGAAGCAATAAGAATTTTTCTCGCTCATGCTGCTCATAAACAGTTCAAGGTCTATCAGATGGATGTCAAGTGTGCTTTCCTTTACGAAAACATTGATGAGGAGATATATGTGTGTCAACCCCCAGGTTTTGAGGATCCTGATTTTCCTGATAAGGTTTTTAAGCTTGACAAGTCTCTTTATGGTCTTCATCAAGCAGCTAGGATCTGGTATGAGACTTTGACACAGTATCTCTTAAGCAATGGTTTCTCTTGTGGCACCATCGATATGACTCTTTTCAAGAGAGAAGTGAATGGTGAAATGTTATTTGTCCAAGTTTATGTCGACGATATTATTTTTGGCTCCACCAATTCACAATTATGTCAGGAATTCGAAGAGGTGATGCGTAATCGGTTTGAAATGAGTATGATGGGAGAAATGTGCTTTTTTCTTGGATTACAAGTAGAACAAAAGCCTGAAGGCATTGTCATTCATCAGGAGAAGTATGTTAAAGAAATTTTGAATAAATTCAAGATGGATGACGCGTCTCCTTAAATGACTCCCTTTACTGCTCAAACGTGTTTCACTCCTGATGAGAACGGGAAACCTGTTGATCCTCATCTCTATAGATCTATGATCGGTTCCCTCGTGTATCTTACAGCAAGTCGTCCTGATATCACTTTTGCTGTAGGATATTGTGCTCGATATCTCAAAGGCTCATCTCGTTTAGGTCTTTGGTACCCATATGGAGGGAATTTTGATTTACATGCTTATTCTGACAGTGATTCTAATTGTTGCAGGTTAAACAAAAAATCAGTGACCAGGGGGTGTCAATACCTGGGCAATTCTCTGGTGTCTTGGCAGAGCAAGAAACAGACCACTGTTTCCCTTTCTACATGGGAAGCAGAATACATTGCTGCCTCTAGTTGTTGTTCCCAGTCCTTTGGATACAACACCAAATGATTGACTATGGAATCAACTTTCTCCACACGCCATTGTTTTGTGACACGAAGCCGCCATTGGGATTGCTAAAAATCCTATTCATCATTCTCGAACCAAGCACATCGAAACACGGATTCATGCAATTCGTGATGCCCAAGAAAAGGGTTTTATAGATATTATTCCCATTGACACTAAAAATCAAAAGGCAGATCTTTTCACAAAATCTTTTGATAAACCTCGCTTTTATGAATTGATCTCTATGCTCGGGTTAATATCCTTTTAAACCTCTTTTCTTATCCTTTAAAAAAAATTCTTTTAAAATAGTATAATAACAATAATCATTTTAATAATATTATCCTTTTAAAATAAAATTTTGGGTGAGTAATTAAATAACCTGAGTGTTGAATTTGAAATGACGAGAATTGATTTTATATCTTCTGGATGTGTTCCTTTATGCATGACTGGTACTTAAGTGAGAAATGATAGTAACTGATACTGGTCTCTGTTTCACATCTTATTTTTTATTGAATATTAAAGTCAATAAAACAAACAGATTTTTTAACGATATGCTTGGTAGGCTCTGCCTGAAGAATAAAGTATACAGCAGCAATATGATTTAAATCAAAATCCCTGCTTAAGGATGTCTAGTTTTACGCGATCTTTTTGGCCTACACGAAAACTGAGTCCCAGCAAAAAGTGGATTGAGAATTGATCTTTGGCTCTTGTCATGTACATTTGTGTCTTGTACTTGTGCTAATCTCCTCTGCTATATGGAAGTACTGACCTGGAGTGATGATCTACTTTGCTGTGCGATAGTATTGACCTAGAGCTCTCATCGGCACATGATTAAATGGTCATCTCCTTTGTTATACGTGAGTATAGACCTGAAGCTCTCATCATTTTGGTCTATGTTGTGTCAAATCATCTAAATGATGAATTCATCACAGAAAGCAATTCTCTGTCAATAATTTCTTGCACACTAATACACAAGCCTTGCTCTATAAAGATCGTTGCAAAATTCAAGAAATCCTGAGGTTGGGTGAGGGTTTTTACCAAATGATTGTGGGGTCCTAACATTCTAAAGCATATAATCGAACCTTAACAAATCATACGCTGTCTGTTGAAAAAGGATAAGGAATGGGTTTAAGTGGACAAATATATCAGCAATCGTTATTGATCTGTTTCTGAATTTCAACAGTTCCTTTGCAGATTGTGATCAGATTCAGCTATGAGTATGATCTCATTACCAGTCGATGATTAAAGTCATCTTTGTGCTAATGCATATCTCGAGGATGTGATCTCTGATTGATTTAGATCTCAGTGCTTGAAGTTAATAAAAAAAAGGCGAAACTATACATTCGCTCTTTGTTTCGCTAGACGAAATTGCAATTTCGCTCAGCTCTCTCATTCTATGCAAGGTCATTTTTGATCTGTGTATCACTTGGCGAAAATGCAGCCTCGCTTGGCGAAACTGTAAATTCGTCAGGCGAATCTATAGTTTCGCTAGCTGCGAAACTATATGCTATATAAGTCTTTTTGCGAAATTATTTTCTCATTTTCGCACAATCGACCTGTGATGTCCCTTAGGGTTTCTCCGTGAACTTTTTAGGAGATTTTGTGATTTTGTGTTTTATCTTTCTGATTGATTGTTGATTCAAGTTCGCAAGTGAGTTTCGAACTTAGGACCATCCTTTAATCTTGTTAATTTCATCTCATTGTGGGTATTTTTGATCGAGACTCTTCGGTAGCCTCGCTGTTCTTCGAGCGAAACTACCGATAATCCAGCGAAACTGAAAGAAAGTTCTTGCATCCTCAGCGAAACTGTAAGGTTATGCTGTCCAAACGAACTTAACAGTTTCGCTGGCTATTTTCAGTTTCGTTGTGCCGAAACTATAGTTTCGGCTTGTCGAATCTACTTCACTGTTTGAGCGAAACTAATGTGATTTTGCTGGCAAAACTAGACTTTCGGCCGCCGAAACTATATATCATTCTGCGAAACTATAGTTTCGGCCAGCGAATTTATTTTAGTTATTGTTTATTCTTTATTCTTTTCTTATTTTTTTAATTATTTTAGTACTTAATTCTTGGTTCTAATGTATTTCATTTGTATTTCAGATATAAATGGAAAATTTAAAGTTCGACGAGAGAAACAACATCACTGCTATTTTGGATGATACACATCCGAAAGCCGTCGGGTTTAGAGATTGTATTAGATGGCTTCAAAGATCTCCCATATCTTATGCTATATCTCATTCCACTACCATATATGACCTTCATATTAGAGATTTCTAGGGATCTGCTGAATATGACACAAGAGGAAATACTCAAAGAATTACTACCAAAGTTGCACTTCACGCTCCAAATTTTTGATAATTCAATTAATTTTTCGTGGGCGAAACACTTTCGTTTTTGCTTAGTCAACTTGGCCTCAGAGACCGTTTTTCAACTGTCTGAAAGATCTCCGTTTCCTAGCAGCCATTCTTTTCGGGACCCTATCGGGGATCCCTGGGGAAGAGGATCAAGTTGGCCCTTGTCGGACATGAAAACGATTTTCCTTAGAGCACGAGGTGATTATTACTGCATAGACAGTTTCAAGGATTTTGAGGCTAGAGGAGGATTCTGGCGAAGAGGTTTCTATGACTGATACAGAGGTGTTTGAAGCATTCAGGAGCATGGGTTATGAGGGACCAACTTTTGGTTCCAGAAATGAGATCAAGAAGTCTTTTCTCTCTAAGGAATGGAGATTTATTGCTCACGTATTCATCATGTGCCTAGATCACTGTAAAGGTGGTTCAGACGGACTAAACATTGACTGGGCTAAAGCAATGGGGTTGTGTTGCAAAGGAGAGAAGGCAAACATAGCCAGAATGATTGTAAGGATTCCTATAAGTCTGATGGAGCCAAAACATCCAAAGTCTCTCTGCAAGCATGCACTAAAGAACTGAAGTAGAAATGCTTCAGAAGTTTTACACCATGCACTAGAAATATTCTAAGTTAAATCTTCCAAAGCCAAGACCAATATCTTCCGAAGCCAAAAGTGAAGTCTTCTGAAGCTTCAAAGACAAAGTCTTCCGAAGCCAAAGAGTGAAGACAGATTTCTTCCGAAGACTTTTAAAGATATGCCTTTATCTGATGTACTTTACCATAAAGCTGGACTACCTTTCCACTGCAACTCTATAAAGTCACCAACTTACATGAGTTAGTGAAAGGTCCATGCTTTTGGTAACTGTACATTAAGGTCTTGAGTCCATGCTTTCTTCTTTATGTACTTTTATCCTTTTTCTAATATAATAGGATGTGAGCTGTGGCATGTCATAGTCACAAGTCAAAAGGCAGATATGCCTTTTGACTCTACATTTGATTTTGTAGTTGTCTAGTCAATTGTATCCAGCTGGCCTTTAACGTATGGCCGGCTGTAGGATGTAGTGTAAAGTATCTCAAGTACTTGTAACTTTTTATCGATGCTTTGTAACTTGTATTAGAACTTGAGAAGCAATATACAACATTCTTGAAAACCAAATACTTGTGTTGTTTGCAATCTTGTTCTGTCTCACTTTTACTTGTGTTCTTAGCATCTTTCATTAACAAGTTAACCAGTTCTCTATTTGATCTGTTAAGTGTTCTAAGAAACTCTCCTCATTGTGTTGTTGTGTTGTAAGTGCATACCCTTCACCGGACCTGCATTTGGTATCAGAGCTTTTCAGGCTTTTGATATAAGATCTCACCATCTTAAGATCCCTCACACTCACAAAATACTTAACAACTCAAATGGCAGTTATAACCAAAGCTGATATGGAAACTGGAACTATGACAAAGTCTCCACTGATCACTCCTGAAGACTTTGATACTTGTTGTCAAAGAATGGAAGGCTTCATCAAGTCTCAAGACTCCAGAATGTGGGACTCTGTTGTTGAAGGACCTTACATACCAAGCACCACTTCTGCTACTGGTGGTGGTATGATTTTTAAGGCTATGGCTGATTACTCTGAAGCAGATAGAAAGAGAATAGAGATTGATCAAAAAGCCATGACAACCCTTCAAACTGCTCTTTCAAACTCCATCTACAGAGGCTTCAAGAAGTGCAAAACTGCCAAGCAACTATGAGAGGCACTGAAGCTAATGTATGAGGGGTCTACTGAAGCAAAGGAGAACAAGAAGGATCTCCTGAAGCAGTAGTTTGAAAACTTCACCTTCAAAGCAAGTGAAACCATGACTCAACAATACTTTAGGTATGTTGAGATTGTGGATACTCTAATCCATGTTGGAGTAACTCTTGAGAACAGGGACATTGTAAGGAAGTTTTTGTCCTCTCTTCCTAGACAATGGACACATTATTGTGTTGTAATCAAGAGGACTGAGAACCTTAAGACTCTTACTCTTACAGAGTTGTATGGTATTCTTAGTGGCTACCAGATGGAGATGAACATGCGAAACTCATCTGGTAACTCCAGCAATCAACTGAGTTCAACCCTCCATGTGGTTGAAAGGGAAAGCATTGAACAACAGCATCATCCTATATGCTTCCCTGACAATTCACAAAAGGGTCCTTTCATCACCTTCCCAAAGACTCCAAGGGAAAGCTACACTCAAGGAAGTCTTTTCCAAGAGACAAGTTCTTCTCATGCCTTTGTCTCTGCTGATGAAACTTCAGGCAACTTTCTCTTCACTCTTGAAGATTTGGACTGTATCCATCCAGATGATCTGGAGTACATGGAGATAGTCCAGCAGATGGCTCTTCTCACTCACAGAGCCAAGAAGTTCTACAAGAGGACAGCGAGAAAGTTTCCAAGCAATGCAGCTAGTGGAAAGTTTGGGTTGGACAAAAGCAAAGTAAAGTGTTACAACTGTAACCAGATGGAACACTTTGCAAGAGAGTGTAAGGAACCAAGGACAAATGGTAGCCAAGCACAAACCAGACCAAACTACATTGAGAAAGCCCCCAGAATGAGAACCCAAAGCAGCAAGCTGCAGTTGCTGTTGAAGAAGGAGGCTTTGACTGGAGCTTTCAAGTAGAAGATACATCTCCAAACCAAGCACTCATGGCAGACCACGATGAAGCCAAGGTATTGGAACATCTTTGTACTCCTAAATGCATTGCTAAAGTTAATAGATATAGGTCCTATAATTTAGAAATGAGATCTGACCTTTAGTCCTTAAATATTTTAAAAGCTGATTTTAAAAGAGCTAAAAATGATTATAAACTAAAGATAGAGGACTTAGAGAAAACCATTTCAACTCTTAAACATGAGCATACAAACTATAGGACTCAGATCAAAGATCTCATTACTAAATTAACTGAATGCCAGATGAGCTTGTGATCAGCAAAGCCAGGCAGAAAAATGTGTTCTTGAAGAAGAGACCTTCAAGAACATATATCCTCATCCTTGCATGCAAAAGTTTGTTATCAAAATAAGCAGGGACTAGGATATTGTGAGATAGCTCCTCCATACACAATCTTGTCTGTAAGATCTCCTAGGTGTGGAACTTGTGAAGATGAGCTTCTCCTCATAGATCCTGTGACTGAAGAGGATGTAGAGGAGATGGTGGAGAATGACTCTAAGAAGAGTGAAGAAGAGCATTCTAAGAAGGGTCACCATCTCTCTGAGGAGAGCAAAGCTGTTGGGATGACCAAGTCAAGAAGAAAGAACTTGATCAGGAAAGCCAAAAGAAAGTCCAAAAAGGCTCAAGAGATCAAGGCTACCTTCAATTCTGCACAGAAATAAGTCTTCATCTCTGCAGGATTTGAAGTAGTAAAGGCTGAAGACACAAACTTGAACTCCATCAACAAGAGTTCTAGTTCATGTCCAAATCATCCCATCATCAAGAAGAAGGCTGATCAGTTATGCATTGCTGCTGTACAACCTGAACCATCCTGCTCCAAAGGTAGTTTTTACCCACAGACAACAATTGTCACAGCATCTGCAAAGGTGAAGATGGAGAAGGAAAGTGACAAGTTCAGCCTTGTTCACAAAGAAGAACTCCTAGAAGGAAGAAAATGGATTGTGTTATGCGTGGGAGTACCTCTCATCTTTGTAAAGATTGTGTTTACAATCCAAGGAGTAGTCTCCACATGAACAAGAAAGAAACTTCTAAGAGTTTGGAGAAGAAGAAGCAAGCTTCGGAAGGAAAATTTTTTTCCTTCGGATAGCCTCCAAAAATGAAGAAGAAGGACAAGTGGAAACTTGCCTTCGGAAGAAAATATGGTCTCGGAAGAAAGGAATACTTCCGAAGCACTGAAGCCTGCTACAATAAAAGCAAGATCTTCCGAAGGGCCAGTCATCAAAACTTCCGAAGTCATCAAAACTTCTGAAGCATTGAAGGTCAAGTCTAAGCTTCCAAAGGTGGTATGGAAGTCAAAGAAAGACCAAGCGGCTGAAAGTTCTTCATCAACATCAGCAAATAATCCCTCTAGCATGACTATATGATCAATTACTGTTGCATTGTCTTGAACTTCTTTTAATGAGCCCAAGACCAATGAGGCTTGGGTTTCCAAATGTAACTAATCATCTCTTTTGTGCAGGGACGGCTCAAGACAAACAGAAATGTATGGATCATTGATAATGACTGTTCCAGGCACATGACAGGAAATAGGTCATTACTCCAAAAGTTTGAAAAAACTGATGGAGGACCAGTTGCTTTTGGAGGAGATGCAAGAGGTTACATTACTGGAAGGGGCAAGGTCACAAATGGTAAGCTCAGCATTGAGAAGGTAAAGTTTGTTAAGGAGCTTGGGTACAATCTTCTGAGTGTATCCCAATTTAATGATCAGAGTCAAAACATGCTCTTTACTGAGCATGAGTGCATTGTTCTCAGACCCGGGGTGGTCATTCCTCATGAGCACATCTTGCTCAGAGCCCTCAGGAAAGGGAACATGTACAAGATGGACTTGCAAGAAACTTCTCCCTCAGGAGAAATTTCTTGCTTTCTATCTAAAGCAAATAATGATGAATCTTTCCTCTGGCATAAAAGAATGTGCCATGTAAACTTTAAAAACATGAATAAATTAATTAAGAATGATTTGGTAACTGGAATACCAAAGAAAGAGTTTACAAGTGATGACCACTGTGTTCCATGCCTAAAAGGGAAGCAACACAAGGTATCTCACAAGCCAAAGGAAAGAAACTCCATCATTAATCCCCTACACTTATTACATATGGATCTCTTTGGCCCCACCAGTGTAATGAGTCTAGGAAGGACCTCTTATTGTTTGGTGATCACAGATGATTTTACAAGATTCACTTGGGTCTTCTTTCTTAGAACTAAGGATGAGACTCCTGAGATTCTAAAGAATTTCATCTTTTAGATTGAGAATCAATGTGATCACAAGGTCAAAACCATAAGATGTGATCAAGGAACTGAATTCAAGAATCAAATCCTTGATACATTTTGTGATGAAAAAGGTATTACAAGACAATATAGTGCTCCCAGGACTCCTCAGCAAAATGGTGTTGCTGAGAGGAGAAACAGGAACTATGTTGTCTGACTCTAAACTGCCCATCACCTTCTGGGCAGAGGCAGTAAACATTGCTTGCTATGTGCAAAACAGATTTTTAGTGGTTAAGACACATGGTAAGACTCCTTAAGAACTTTGGCACAAGAGAAAACCCTTCATTGGTTTTCTCAGGTCATTTGGATGTCCTTGCACCATCTTGAATACCAAGGATCAAATTGCCAAGTTTGCTAAGAAATCAGATGATGGACACTTTATTGGATACTCTTCTCAAGCTAAGGCTTATAGAGTATACAATCTCAGAACTAGAGTAGTTGAGGAATCAGCCAATGTGACTTTCAATGAGCAAACTCCCAGTGTGAAAGGTTCTGGTTCGGATTGGCTATTTGATCTTGATTTAGTTACCAACTGTTTTAACAAATCTTATGAGAATGTTTCAGGATCTACAGATATATTACCAACAGGTGATCCTGACCCAAGATTTGAGCTAAGAAGACCCTCAGGTTACACATCTTCAGCTCCAGTGGTAACTATTCCTGTAAATAGAGCTTCTACCAGCACATCAATGACAAATCCTGCTGATGCTTCTGGGGTGCCTTCAAATTCCAGCTTAGAGGCAAAAAACTTAGAAGAAGGAGCTTCAGATGTTGGAGAAAATGGGGGTCGTACAAATGATCAAGAATTTCTTGATGTTGATAACCACTACATTGAAGACAACATCAATGATGTCACACACTCATTAGATCAAGTCAATCTTGATAAGTGTGGTGATGTGGAGGGTGAATCTTCTTTTCTAAATCAAAAATTTTCAAATCTAGATCTGTCTAAGCAACTTGCTGTGATCCCCCAGCTAAGGATCCACAAGTCTCATCCTACCACAAACATCATTGGAGATGTTGATTCAGGGGTGAGAACAAGAGGACAAACCCATAAAGCAAATGTTTGTCTTCACTCTTGTTTCTTGTCCCAGATAGAGCCAAAGAAAATTGATAAGGCTCTAAAGGATGGAAGTTGGGTTGAAGCTATGCAAGAGGAGCTGCTTCAATTCAAAAGGTAACAGGTTTGGAACCTATGTCCTCTTCCTCAAGGGAAGACTATCATAGGAACCAAATGGGTTTTTAGGAACAAGAAGGATGATAGAGGACTTGTCATCAAAAACAAGGCAAGACTAGTTGTTCAAGGATATACTCAAGAAGAAGGAATTGACTAGACAGATGTTTTTGCGCCTATGGCAAGACTTGAAGCTGTTAGAATATTCCTAGCTTTTGCTGCATCCAAGAATTTCAAGGTCTACCAACTTGATGTCAAGTGTGCTTTTCTTTATGGGGTGATTGATGAAGAGGTATATGTCAGACAACCACCTGGGTCTGCAGATCCTGGTCATCCTGATTATGTCTGCAAGCTTGATAAAGCTCTATATGGGCTGCACCAAGAAAGTGGTATGAGACTCTATCTCTGTATCTCTGTCAACATGGCTACAAAAGAGGTACTATAGATGGAACTCTCTTCATCAAAGGAACAGGAAATGACATAATGCTAGTTTAAGTATATGAAGATGACATTATCTTTGGTTCAACTAATCCAAAGCTCTGCAAAGACATTGAGAAGCTGATGAAGGACAGGTTTGAAATGAGTGCCATAAGGGAACTCAATTTCTTTATAGGAATTCAAGTGAAGCAAGTTGATAATGGCATCTTCATAAGTCAATCAAAGTATGTACAGGACATACTTAAAAGGTTTAACATGACTGATTGTAAGGTTACTAAGACACCCATAGCCGGAAATCACTCCCGTGGACCTGATCTTGAGGGGGAGTGTGTTGATGAACAACGTTATAGGGCAATGATTGGGTCTCTTATGTATCTCACAGCTAGCAGGCCAGATATCATGTTTGCTACATGCATTTGTGTAAGATATCAAGCCAACCCCAAGATGTCACATCTGGTCACTGTCAAAAGAATTTTAAGATATCTCAAAGGTGCTCCATCACTTGGCCTTTGGTATCCAGAGAATTCTGTATTTAATCTGTATGCTTATACATATAGTGACTATGGTGGTTGCAACATGACTGCAAAGTCTACATCAGGGGGATGTCAATTTCTTGGTGGAAGAGTAGTCTATTGGCAATGCAAGAAACAATCCTGTGTGTCTGCATCAACTGCTGAGGCTGAATACATTGCTGCTGCAAGTTGCTGTGCTCAAGTGCTTTGGATTCAAAATCAGATGTTGGACTATGGATTTAACTTTAAAGAGACTCCCATCCATATAGACAACAATAGTGCTATCTCTATCACAAAGAATCCTGTGCAACACTCAAGGACAAAGCACATTAATATCAGGTATCATTTGATTAGAGATAACGTTGAAAATGGATTAATCAAACTAGTCAAAGTTAACACAAATGAACAATATGCTGATCTGTTCACCAAAGCTTTTGATGAGCAGAGAGTTAAATATCTTGTATCAGCTATTGGGATGATTAACTTTGAATAACTTTTCTTAAAACTTAATCATATTTATTTCTAAAACCTGTGTATCCTAAGTTGTCTATTATATCACCTACATAAGCCCTTTGTTTTCTTTGGAAGTAAAATCTTTTCAAAAGACTTTTCTTAGATTTTTGAAAATCTTGATCTCTTCGGAAGACTTTGAAATTACCTTCGGAAGTAGCTTATGTCTTAGTAAACAAATAATTGCTTCAGTAATTTTTCCTTCGGAAGAAATTTCAGAAATATCTTCCGAAGCATAAAATCAACTTAAGTACTTTGTATGTTTTCAAAGAACAAGTTTCTTCCGAATGCAATTTACCTTCGGAAGTATTTATTCTTCTTAGAATAAATAATCCTTGAGTATAAAACTCTCTTCCAAAGCAAAAATTTCAAAAACCTTTGAAATCTCTTACGAAGCCAATTTACCTTCGGAAGCTTTTTCTTCAGAACTTCCGAAGCAAATAACCTTCAAAAGATGTCTCGACTTCCAAGAAAACTACTTTTTGGGCAAACGTAAACTACTTTTTAGAGGTGGGACCGACATCCGGATTTCAAAGTTTATCCTCTTTCATTAACTTTGTCTCAAATCTTTTTCACATAAATGTCTAACGGTTCCCCCCTCTTTCACTATCTTCCTCAATTACACTTTTCCTTAAACCTAAATTCTCCCAAACCGCCTTTTGTTCCTCATCTTTCTTCATCCTTAAGCTTCTAAAATGGCCAACCTAAACATCAAAAACAACCCAGATTTCTCCATGCAACTTCATAGGCAACATAACCAAGTTGCTCTGTTAAGCTCTAAGAAAGATGAAAGTTTCTCAGAGATTTTCCGTTTCTTAGCTCTATCAAATTACTCTACTTCCCTAACCATTGATCCTACTCTCTATGAAGATCATCTGCTTGAATTTTGGAAGACCTGCCAAGAGGTCATTATGGATGGGGAGAAGGCACTATCTGCCACAGTGCAAGGGAGGACAATCTTCATCACTCTGGCCATCATAAACACCCATTTGCAGCTGGATGATGAAGAAGGTGAGTTGTCCTTCCCAAGGGAAGCTGTAAATCATTCCTCTGAGCAGATTGGCTATGAGGGAGATTTCTCTATAAAGACCTTTAGGAGAGGGAAGGTCTCATCCCAGTGGAAATACCTGCTTCATGTGGTTATCCGTAGCTTGTCAAACAAGCATGGAGGGTGGGAGCAGATTCCTGAGGATCCCTCCTTCATAGTATATGGAATGGTTCAAGGGTTCAAGTTCAGGTACTCTCAATTTGTCTATACAAATTTGCTTGCTAACTTGGACTCCTTAGAGTATTATATGTTTCCTAGATATGTTCAACACATTCTCAACTATGAACTGGGCTCACAGTTGAGGGAAATAGATAATATTCTTAAATTGGGAAAAATGAAGCCTGACATCTTTAAAATTATGAATAAGCCAACTGTAGGCTTCTCTGGGGTAGAAACAACCCAAGTCCCAAAAATGTTAGAGCTCATTGCTCAAGGTGACAACCTAGCAACACAAGCTAGTGTTGAACCCACACCTTTGACCTCTCAACCACCAAAAAGGCCCCAAGTCACCCTCACTACCAAAGAAAATCCAAACGAACCCCTGCTCAAGCTATTGAGTCTATGCAGGTCCCCATATACTCACCCATACAGGAGGAAGTGGACACTAGAGCTCCCACTTCCCCTGAGGAGCAAACCACTCCCATCTTTTCAACAATCAAGGCTGAGGTTCCTCATGCTCACCCTGATGAGCTCACAATCCCAACTACCTTAAGCCTTCACTCTAAGTCTCAACACTCAAGTGAACAATCTTCAGGGGACAGTTACCATCCCCAGCCATTAGACTTAAATCAACCCATTCCCAACCTCTCATTCTATACTGATGAAGACTTAGGTCTCAGTGGGTACCATGAGTCTCTCTACTCCTCCCTTACTCAAAGAGAGATGAGTACTCCTAGTCTCCTTTGTCTAGCCCACATCAGTCACCCATAACTGAGGTGGATACTTATGAACCTGTTCAGGATATCCATATGGAAGAGGCTCTCACTTCTGCAAGTGATTACATCATTAAGACCTCAACCATGGCAACTTAGCCCATTGACACCTCAACTGAGGATGTCAATATGCAGAGGAAATCCAGCAGCCAAGAACCTGAAGCTGGTGGTGAGAGAGAGGACTTTGGTCCAATCATCTCATCCCCCAATGATTCTTCTGATGAAGAAGAGGGGAATCTGAGACTAAAGGTGCAAAAATTGTCAAAAACATGCTCATATTTAGTCTCTAAGGTTAGTCACCTTGAATCTCAGGTGACTACCTTGCATAATAGGGTCAATGATCAGCAACTTGAGATATCTTATCTTAGGGAAAAACTAGCTAGGAGACCTTTAAAAAGAGCTCAACCAGGAACACAAGAACCTATGAATGTGGTTGACCTAACCTCTAGCTCACCTATGCAAGACGGTGATGCTACCAAAAAGGGGGAGAATGTCATTACAGTCACAGAACCTGGGAGTTCTTCAGGGAGTTTGGACATTGAGGATTCACCATCCTCACTTGCAACTGTGCATACTCAGCAACTTCCTCAAGTTCACATTAATGTGGACATAATTGACTCTTTCATTAGGAGTCTCTTTGAGGAAGGCATTCCAAGGGCTGTGTCATCTCCACTTCAAGGAACTTCAAACTACATTATTGGGTGGAGGTATGATGCTGAAAGAAGAGCCCTCATTCTTCACAGAGTTCAAGGGCTGCACGAAGTGTTCAATTTTTAGACTTTGGACTACTATGAAGGTCTTGACCTGATAAACATGCCACTTTTCAACCCAAGCAAATCAAGACAAGCTGACAGGTTAGCACTCAGGATTCAAGACAGAATTACTGAAGAGTTCAGCCGTAGTAGGAGACAAAGGCAATCAGGTAATGTCATTGGACAACTGGATGCTGAGGCAGACCCTGAGATTAGCTTCAAAGGGAAAACCTTGGCTGAAGGCCCAGTGATAGAGCCTGAGAGCCCTGTCACACCAACAACTGCTCCAGAAATTCATTGTAACACCCCGAAAAGTCGAAACGATTCATTAAGGATAATGGGCTTAATTAATGGGTATTTAATAAAAGAGGGAAATGGGTTATGGGCCAAATTGGGTTTATGGGCAAGAGCCTAAGTGATTAAGGCCCATAATCAGCCCTTAACCTACCCAAATCAGCCTCCATCTCCATCATTTGAACCCTAGCTCCCAAAATTCATAGAGAGAGAAAGTAGAGAGATAAAGTGAAGAAAACCCAAGAATTGAAGCTTTCAAGGTTAAGAGATTGAAGATCTGAGTGTTGGAGCATCAAGACCTAAGAAAGAAGCAACAAATCTAGGTTATAATCGACCTCTAAACCCTTCTTTAGATCAAACCCGGATTCTAGGGTTTTGGGTTTTGAAAAGTTGCAAAGAATCGCATAAAGGTCACATTTTTACGTATGAAAACATGTATAAAGCTTAGATTTAGCCTCATGGATGATAAACTAAGATATTGGACGTAAAAAGTTATGATTTTGGGTTAAAAACGGTCTTGTTCGTAATTTTTATGCGATCTGCGAAACTGCATATGCATCCAGCGAAATTGCATATTCAATCAGCGAAACTATGAGGACTTCCTGTGAAACTATAGTTTCGCAGGTAGTTTCGTAGACATGGTTTTCCAACGAAAGTTGGGCGAAACTGGCAGCGAAACTAGCAGCGAAACTGCTGGTGAAACTAGCAGCAAAACTATTGGCGAACCTAGCTGCGAAACTATTGATCTTGCAGCGAAATTAGCAGCGAATTTAGGCAGAAAATTAACCCCTTAAGTGTTAGCTTATCTGCAGGCTGGGTAGAGTGATCCTAGCCTTGTAAGCTTAGTTTTGAAGTTGGTCTCGGTATCCAGGTGAGTTCTAGATCCCCTATTTATAAGTTTTCCACGTTTTGGGGCTATTATGCATACTAAATTTACGTTTTCAAATGACCAAAATTTTAAGGGGTTTTAACAGGAAGAACGATTTTTTTCTATAAGTAAATGTGCTATATAAGGGGTATCAATGTTTTAACAGGTGAGTTCTAGATCCCCAGCCAGGGGCGTTGTCCCTTGGACCCCACTAAGGGCTGCTGCCCTTAGGACCCCGCTGTCAGGGGCTGCCGCCCCCGAACCCCCGCTGTCCCGCGGCGGGTCGGTTAAGTTTTATGATGATTAGTACTTGGTATGTTGTGTACTTAATAAATTAAGTACTATATATTAAAGTGGAAGGTGATATTAATGAAAAGTGAAACTTAATAAATGTTACCCCCGGGCCCGTTTGATGATGAAAAGTCTTGCAAGCACTATGATAGACTTCACTTATGTGAGTCTGATGTACGATGATGGATCTGTATTCATGAGCGGGCTATGTGCCTTGTAGTGTGGATCAACTGTCGGGGGTTAGCTACCGTATTCATGAGTACCGACAGGGATTGGCATTTATTGTCAATCAACATGGAGCTCTTGCTTTGTGCAATCTCATTTATGATGAAAGTGAAAGATAATGAAAGAATGAAAGATAATGAACATGCTTATTATGATGCAAATAATGTTATGTACTATGTTGTATGCAAGGTCATTTTATGAAGGATAAAGTTAATATTTTCTTATATTATTTAAAACTAGAACTCACTCAGCGAAGCTGACTTTTATGCATAATAGTTGGCAGGTAAGTGCTGATGTTGAGGATGGCACACGGAGCTACTTTGGGAGCTATGGACGGCTTTCCTATTTATGAAATCTTTATTGTAATTTAAGAACAAGTAATATGTTTTGTTTGCAATTAAAGGACAAATGTATGAGTACGATATAGTTTCTAAGTTTTAAATGAATGACTAATTATTTCCGCTGCAATGTTTTGTTATTAAACTGATTTTTATGCTATGATTAACCAACTGTGAGGTTTTCCGGGAACGGGGCCTTACAAGTTGGTATCAGAGCCAAAGTTTAAGAGAATTGGGTAAACTATTTTCAAAACCTAAACTTAAACTGAAAATGGGACCGAATGAAGGATGCCAATCCAAGTAGCTATGTGCCATCAGGTAAAAGTTTCAAGTAGAACCGGAATTATGTGCGTGTGCTATTTGTTTCATGTGCTTGTAGATTTGAATGCTAATATGTGTTAGGATAGTGATTGCTTGGGACAGGAGGGTAAGGTAAGTGGTTAATCACACTTGGCCACTGTAATTAAGGACTTACCATACTTATAATGATCTGAGCAATTATCTTGAATAACCATTTTGGTGTTTGAATCTTATAGGAATTAGTAATGGCTGGTAAAAAATCTGGGAAGGCAACCCGAGGAGGTGCTCGTGGTGGGCGTACTACTGAGCCACGTGTCTTCCGGAGCAAAGCTAAGGCTCCCGAGACTGTTCTTGAGGAGTCAGACCTCCATAGTCACCCGGAGGGGGAGGGATCAGCCACCTCCAAACCCATCAAACCCAAAATGTCTTACCCTCGGTGGTGACCGAGGTGATCAAAGCAGTTAAGGATGGAGAGAAAGCTGAGAAGAAAGGGAAGGAAAGTGAGAAGAATTCAGGAAAGTCCACTGGGAGGACTGAGGAATCTGAAGAGGAGCCATCAAACCCTAAGGTGGTAGTCCATGATGACGACAGTGATGAGGAGTCCAAGAGAGAGAGTACTAAAGGGTGCAACTATGGGGCATTTCAAAGGTGCAAGCCCCCAACCTTTGACGGTAACAGCACTGCTATTGCCGCTCATCGTTGGGTCAGAGAGATGGAAGCGGTACTGGAAATTAGTGAGTGCCGAGAGGATCAAAAAGTTATGTTTGCCACTCATTCCTTCGTTGACTCAGCGTTATGCTGGTGGGACAATATTGTCTAGGCTGAGGGGAAGAGATCGATAGCCAAGATGAAGTGGTCTGAGTTGAAGGAGTTAGTGCTGGAGGAGTATTGTCCCCATCGGGAATTAGACAAGATTGAAAAGGAGTTCTTGTATTTGAAGGCTGGGAACATGACTCATCAAGAGTATACCTCCAAGTTCAATGAACTTGCAAGACTTGTGCCAGACATGGTGACACCTGCGCCCAGGAAGATCAAAAGATACATACAGGGTTTGCCTGTGGATATCAGGAGGCACATGATTGCAGCCAGACCAGGCACGTTTAAGTCTGTGGTGGACTTAGATGGGAGGTTGTACGATGAGAGAGACCCAGTGCCTGTACAGAAGAAGGTGGAGAAATGGAATGGGAACAAGAATGGAAATGGGAAGAGGTTCGGAGTTGATAACTTCCGGGGTGGAGAGAAGAGGATGAGGGTTGAAGATCAGTCTGGGAGACAGGGAAATACTGGTGAAGGAGGTGCTTGTAGAAAATGTGGAAAAGGTCATTTAGGGGAGTGCAGAGTTGGGACGGGAAAATGTTTCAAATGTGGAGGCGAGGGCCACTATGCTAGGGATTGCAGGGTGGGGAAGTGTTACCAGTGTGGCGAGATGGGTCATGTGGGAAAAGACTGTAAGAAGGAAAACTAGAAGGATCAGGAACTGTTAAAGCTGGAGATAAGGGAAGGAGTGACGGTTCAAAGGCGAAGGCGAGGGCATTCAACATAACTCGCGAGGAGGCCAGGGCAGACCCAGAAGTAGTTTCAGGTATGTTTCTGGTAGACCATGAATATGCTTCTGTGCTCTTTGATTCTGGTGCTAGTAGGAGTTTTGTGTCTGCTGCCTTTTGTCGTTTGTTGCATGATAAGAGTAGAAAGTTATATGAGCCTTTCTATGTAGAAATAGCCATTGGTAAGTCCACTAAGGTAACTGAGGTGGTTGAGGATTGCCTGATTGAGTAAGAGGATTGTAAGTTCCCTGCTAGGTTGCATGTTATGGCCTTAGGAGGTTTCGATGTGGTGTTAGGCATATTATGGTTAGCTACCTATGAAGCCAATATTGTATGTAGTAAGAAGATAATTCGTCTAACAGCGCCGGACGGTAGTTCTGTTACGGTTCGTGGAGATAAGGTGTGCTGTGTACCAAAGGTCGTGTCGATGATCACAGCTGAAAAGTACTTGAGACGTGGGTGCAGCACTTACTTGGCCTACGTAAAAGATGTGGATGCACCAGATCCACAATTATCAGACGTGTCGGTAGTGCGCGAGTTTCCTGACTTCTTTCCTGAAGACCTGACCGGTGTGCCGCCTGACCGCGAAATCGAATTCCAGATTGATTTGCTACCGGGAGCACAACCCGTCGCTAAAGCACCGTATCGATTAGCTCCTTCGGAGATGGTAGAACTAAGGGACCAGTTACAAGATTTACTGGATAAAGGCTTCATCCGACCGAGTATCTCTCCGTGGGGTGCTCCGGTTTTATTCGTCAAGAAGAAAGATGGTAGCATCCGGATGTGCATTGACTATCGCGAGCTCAATAAGCTGACTGTAAAGAATCGATATCCATTACCAAGGATCGACAACCTGTTCGATCAACTTCAGGGTGCCAGCTGGTTTTCAAGGATAGACTTGCGGTCTGGGTACCACCAACTGAAGGTGAAAGAAGAAGACATTCCTAAGACAGCGTTCCGTACGCATTATGGACACTACGAGTTCCTCGTCATGTCCTTTGGTTTGACCAACGCGCCAGCTGCTTTTATGGATCTTATGAATCGGGTATGACGGCCGATGTTGGATAAATCGGTGATAGTGTTCATTGATGACATCTTGATTTATTCAAAAAATAAAGAGGAACATGCCGATCATATTCGAGAAATATTAGAGACACTCAGAAGTGAGAAGCTATATGCTAAGTTCTCTAAATGCGCATTTTGGCTTCGAGAAGTTCAGTTTCTGGGTCATGTGGTTAATCCTGAGGGGATCAGGGTGGACCCTGCAAAGGTTGAAGCGGTGATGCAATGGGAACCTCCAAAGACGCCATCCGAGATTCGTAGTTTCTTAGGCCTAGCAGGCTACTATAGGAGGTTTATCCAGGATTTCTCCAAGATAGCTTCTCCTTTGACTAAGCTGACCCGAAAGGACGTGAAGTATGAATGGGGTACTGATCAGGAGAACGCCTTCCTAGAACTAAAACTGAGGTTAACTCAAGCCCCTGTCTTGACGTTACCTAAGGGAACGAGGATCTGGTGGCCTACTCGGATGCCTCGTATGCAGGATTGGGTAGCATGTTGATGCAACGAGGAAAGGTGATAGCCTATGCTTCTAGACAATTAAAGGTTCACGAGGTCAATTATCCTACCCATGATTTGGAGTTGGCTGCGGTGGTGTTTGCATTGAAGATTTGGAGGCACTACCTGTGTGGGGTGAAGTGCACCATCTTCACTGATCATAAAAGTCTGAAGTATTTCTTTGAACAAAAGGAACTCAAAATGAGGCAGAGGAGGTGGTTGGAACTGATCAAGGATTATGACTGTGAAATTCATTATCATCCAAGCAAAGCTAATGTGGTTGCTGACGCCCTTAGCCGAAAAGGACGACCCGAACCAATTCGGGTGAGGGCTTGCCAGATAATCATGACGCCTGATGTTATGAAACAAGTGAGGGAGTTCCAGGATGAGGCATTAAGAGAGGATAGAGTCAACTCTGAAAGGATGAAAGGACAAGTTTCAGACTTGGGGGAAAACACCCTGGGTGTTAGAACCCGATATGGGAGAATGTGGATCCCTCTCTATAGGGATCTAAGGGAGAAAATCATGGATGAGGCTCACAAAACTCGATATTCCATACACCCCGGTGCCACGAAAATGTATCAGGATCTGAAGAAAGATTACTGGTGGCCGGGAATGAAGCGAGACGTGGCTAAGTACGTGAGCAAGTGTCTAACTTGCCTGCAAGTGAAGGCAGAGCACCAAAATCCATATGGGAAAATCCAGCCTTTGGATATCCCTGAATGGAAATGGGAACACATCACAATGGACTTCATCACGAAGCTGCCTCGCACGGCGAGGGGAAGCGACACAATCTGGGTGATTGTTGACCGTCTAACACAGAGCGCCCATTTCTAAGTTCTGGAAGGGACACGCGTGCCAGTGTCT
Organism: Flaveria ramosissima; assembly: GCA_025215565.1. Classification (NCBI taxonomy): domain Eukaryota; kingdom Viridiplantae; phylum Streptophyta; class Magnoliopsida; order Asterales; family Asteraceae; genus Flaveria; species Flaveria ramosissima. Next base: position 44,545,614 of record CM046035.1, on the reverse strand, counting down.
ATCGTTTCGGATAGGGACACGCGATTTACGTCTAAGTTCTGGAAGAGGTTTCACCACTCAATGGGGACTAGACTGCATATTAGTACGGCTTACCATCCCCAGACGGATGGTCAGTCGGAAAGGACGATCCAGACTTTAGAAGACATGCTACAAGCCTGTGTAATCGACTTTGGAGGAAGCTGGGATGAGCACTTACCGTTGGCGGAATTCTCATATAATAATAGTTACCTTGCCAGCATTGGTATGCCACCTTACGAAATGTTGTACGGTAGGAAGTGCAGAACGCCCGTGTGTTGGGGTGACATCGGGCAAAAGGAATTGGGGAGTCCTGAAGTGATTGAGGTCACAACTGAGAAGTTAGATAAGATTAAGGCGTTCATGAAAGCTGCAAAGGACCGCCAGAAGTCTTATGCTGATACGAGGCGTTGGCCGATAGAATTTGAGGTTGGTGACAAGGTTATGCTCAAGGTATCGCCCTGGAAAGGGATCATCAGGTTTTGAAAAAGGGGAAAGTTGAGCCCAAGATTTATAGGGCCATTCCGTATTATCGCAAGGGTAGGAGAAGTGGCCTACAGATTAGAACTACCTGATGAGTTGAGTGGAATTCACCCTACGTTCCATGTATTTCATCTCAGGAAATGTCTGGCAGATAACGATGCAGTTGTACCATTAGAAGACATTGAAGTCGATGAACGGCTGAATTATGTAGGGCAGCCGGTGGCCATCCTTGATTGGAAAGAGAAGCACTTACAGAATAAAGTGGTTCCACTAGTACGAGTACAGTGGAGACACAGAAAAGGATCAGAATCTACGTGGGAGACTGAGGAGGAGATGAGGAAACTTTACCCTCAATTGTTTAATAACTGACAGGTTTCGAGGACGAAACCTAATTAAGTGGGGGAGACTTGTAACACCCCGAAAAGTCGAAACGAGTCATTAAGGATAATGGGCTTAGTTAATGGGTATTTAATAAAAGAGGGAAATGGGTTATGGGTCAAATTGGGTTTATGGGCAAGAGCCTAAGTGATTAAGGCCCATAATCAGCCCTTAACCTACCCAAATCAGCCTCCATCTCCATCATTTGAACCCTAGCTCCCAAAATTCATAGAGAGAGAAAGTAGAGAGAGAAAGTGAAGAAAGCTCAAGAATTGAAGCTTTCAAGGTTAAGAGATTGAAGATCTGAGTGTTGGAGCATCAAGACCTAAGAAAGAAGCAACAAATCCAGGTAAGAATCGACCTCTAAACCCTTCTGTAGATCAAACCCGGATTCTAGGGTTTTGGGTTTTGAAAAGTTGCAAAGAATCGTATAAAGGTCATATTTTTACGTATGAAAACATGTATAAAGCTTAGATTTAGCCTCATGGATGATAAACTAAGAGATTGGATGTAAAAAGTTATGATTTTGGGTTAAAAACGGTCTGGTTCGTAATTTTTATGCGATCTGCGAAACTGCATATGCATCCAGCGAAATTGCATATTCAATCAGCGAAACTATGAGGACTTCCTGCGAAACTATAGTTTCACAGGTAGTTTCGCAGACATGGTTTTCCAACGAAAGTTGGGCGAAACTGGCAGCGAAACTAGCAGCAAAACTGCTGGTGAAACTAGCAGCGAAACTATTGGCGAACCTAGCTGCAAAATTGCTGATCTTGCAGCGAAATTAGCAGCGAATTTAGGCAGAAAATTAACCCCTTAAGTGTTAGCTTATCTGCAGGCTGGGTAGAGTGATCCTAGCCTTGTAAGCTTAGTTTTGAAGTTGGTCTCGGTATCCAGGTGAGTTCTAGATCCCCTATTTATAAGTTTTCCGCGTTTTGGGGCTATTTGCATACTAAATTTACGTTTTCATATGACCAAGATTTTAAGGGGTTTTAACAAGAAGAACGATTTTTTTCTATAAGTAAATGTGCTATATAAGGGGTATAAATGTTTTAACAGGTGAGTGCTAGATCCCCAGCCAGGGGCGTTGCCCCTTGGACCCCACTAGGGGCTGCTGCCCCTAGGACCCCGCTGTCAGAGGCTGCCGCCCCCGAACCCCCGCTGTCCCGCGGCGGGTCGGTTAAGTTTTATGATGATTAGTACTTGGTATGTTGTGTACTTAATAAATTAAGTATTATATATTAAAGTGGAAGGTGATATTAATGAAAAGTGAAACTTAATGAATGTTACCCCCGAGCCCGTTTGATGATGAAAAGTCTTGCAAGCACTATGATAGACTTCACTTATGTGAGTCTGATGTACGATGATGGATCTGTATTCATGAGCGGGCTATGTGCCTTGCAGTGTGGATCAACTGTCGGGGGTTAGCTACCGTATTCATGTGTACCGACAGGGATTGGCATTTGTTGTCAATCAACATGGAGCTCTTGCTTTGTGCAATCTCATTTATGATGAAAGTGAAAGATAATGAAAGAATGAAAGATAATGAACATGTTTATTATGATGCAAATAATGTTATGTACTATGTTGTATGCATGGTCATTTATGAAGGATAAAGTTAATATTTTCTTATATTATTTAAAACTAGAACTCACTCAGCGAAGCTGACTTTTATGCATAATAGTTGGCAGGTAAGTGCTGATGTTGAGGATGGCACACGGAGCTACTTGGGGAGCTATGGACAGCTTTCCTATTTATGAAATCTTTATTGTAATTTAAGAACAAGTAATATGTTTTAAAGAACAAATGTATGAGTACGATATGGTTTCTAAGTTTTAAATGAATGACTAATTATTTCCGCTGCAATGTTTTGTTATTAAACTGATTTTTATACTATGATTAACCAACTGTGAGGTTTTCCGGGAACGGGGCCTTACATTCATTCCCTTAGTGAAACACCTGCTGGTGAAGGTGTCTCACAACCTCTCTCTGGCCAGAGCTTGGATGCTACACCAAGCAATGAAGGCCAACCTCTATCCACCCTGAGTCACAAAGGTCTGTGGGTGACAAAGGGAAAAGGATCTTGACTTCTGAGGAGATTAAGGAGGAGGAGAGAGAGAGGAAGAGGAAGCTAAGGGGAGAAAGTTCCTCTGGGTCTTCAGGATTTATGCAAGCTGCAATCAGGGCTGCCCCCAGACCAAACACTCAAAAAGATGAATTGAGGGCAGTCAGGATTACTTACCTGCAGACCAGAAACTATGACATAGATGAGATTATATCTCTCCCCTTAGAGCAATTAAATGAACTGGCTGACATGGAAGTGTCAATAGAGATGAAGGAAAAAGAGGATGCAAGATTACTTCTCCAATTCAAGAAGAGAAGAGACAAAAAAGATTATACAAGCATGCTCCAACTCTCTCCCCAGTTCAAGAAAGTCCTGTGCAAGAGGATGTGGCTGCTACACAAGAACCTCAGGTAGACAACGAAACAGATAGGCTAAACTTGTTCAACTACCTGAGTGCCACAGGTCTCTACCAGGCATCTGCACTTCTTCCCTTGTCCTTTGAGTATATTGAGTTTGAGTGTCTCAAACAGCTTGAACTTCAAGTGCTCAAAGAACAAAAGGCAACAAGAGAAAGATGAGGGAAGATGCTGCAAAGTCAAGAGCTATCATCCAAAAGAGTATGAAAAAATCTGCTGACAGACAAAGGATGATGAGCTTCTTAAAGCTGTATGGATTTTCCGGAAGGAAACTTGGCCCTATGTCTCTATCCACAATGGATGAGCATATCAGGGTAATCAAGCAGAAGATCAAGAGTGGAGAGCTAATTGACTTATACTCTCCTCCAAGTCAAATCCCAACTGAAGTGGAGGTTAAGGTTGAATAACCTGAGACAACACAACCTGGACCTCCTGCTGAGCCTCAGCAAGCTTCATCTTCTGATTCACAGCAAGGTCAAACTCCCTCTCCTTTTGAACCTGTGAGGGAGGAACACCCAGCTGAGAAAGACAAGGATGATCAACAAGGTGTTGCAGACCAGTCTTCTCAGTTAAAGTCTTCTAAGAAAAAGAAGAGGATGGCTTCTAAACCAAAGTCTAAGAAGAAGAAGCCTGAATCATCCACCTCTACACCTTAGGCTGAGTCAGATTAACCTGAGGAAGTGCATGAAGAGGCAGCCCAATCAACTCCAATTCAAGTGGCTCCACTTGCAGCCGAGACACCCATCTTATCCTGGACCTTCACCACTAATCCAGAGAGATGGCATGTGATCAGAGATCAAGGTGTTGAGAATGTCTATACATGGCAAGACATAATCAACTTACCTCTGCATGATCTCTTTAAGATGAGAAGATATTACGAGAGTCTGAATGATCCTGACCATCTAATGAAGAAGGGTATGGTCATCATTGTGCTGAAGACTACAAACATCTGAAGATCTTCTAAATGTTATTGTAGCATCATCCTAGGGGGAGTTTGTAAGGATTCCTATAAGTCTGATGCAGCCAAAACATCCAAAGTCTCTCTACAAGCATGCACTAAAGAACTGAAGTAGAAATGCTTTGGAAGTTTTACACCATGCACTAGAAATATTCTAAGTGTAAAATCTTCCGAAGCCAATACCAATATCTTCCGAAGCCAAAAGTGAAGTCTTCCGAAGCTTCAAAGACAAAGTCTTCTGAAGCCAAAGTGTGAAGACAGATTTCTTCCAAAGACTTTTAAAGATATGCCTTTATCTGATGTACTTTACCATAAAGCTGGACCACCTTTCCGCTGCAACTCTGTAAAGTCACCAACTTACATGAGTTGGTGAAAGGTCCATGCTTTTGGTAACTGTACATTGAGGTCTTGAGTCCATGCTTTCTACTTTATGTACTTTTATCCTTTTTGTAATATATTAGGATGTGATCTATGGCATGTCATAGTCACAAGTCAAAAGGCAGATATGCCTTTTGACTCTACATTTGATTTTGTAGTTGTCTAGTTAATTGTATCCAGCTGGCCTTCAACGTATGGCCGCCTGTAGGATGTAGTGTAAAGTATCTCAAGTACTTGTAACTTTTTATCGATGCTTTGTAACTTGTATTAGAACTTGAGAAGCAATATATAGCATTCTTGAAAACCAAATACTTGTGTTGTTTGCAATCTTGTTCTGTCTCACTTTTACTTGTGTTCTTAGCATCTTTCATTAACAAGTTAACCAGTTCTCTATTTGATCTGTTAAGTGTTCTAAGCAACTCTCCTTATTGTGTTGTTGTGTTGTAAGTGCATACCCTTCACCGATCCTGCACTGATATTCGCTTGCATGGCTGAGAATGTAATGGCCTTGAAGAAAGATAAATGGTTGTTGTATCCTTGATTTCTTCAAATGATCTTTGACGACCTTATACCAAATGTGCCAAAACACGGGGAGGTGAAAAGGCTGGTACAAATGAATCAGAGAGGCGAACTAAACAGAGACATCAAGCATTCACTAAGAGGAGGGAAGAAAGAGGAGATCTAGATGAAGATATGATCCGTAATCTTAACAGTTCTTTGGCAAATTAACTGATTATGATAAAGACGAAGCTCATCAACCAAGAGATACGGGAGAAGCAAAAAGATGAGATGATAGTTGGACTGAAGAAGATGCTTGTTGATCAAAACTATCTGCTGAAGAAGCTGTTTGAGGAGATTAGCCAACTGAAAGCTGCTGCCGGCCTGCCCAATCAACTAACTCAATCTGAGTTAGATAATTTTAATGATACTTCTAAATACTCGTTCTTGAACGTGGGTACTTCCTCCAGGGCAGGAGAGGGCACATCTGGTGCAACATCTGCTGGTGTTGAAGATCCTGAAACCAGACGTGAAGATGAAGGTAGGGAAAATGAGGAGGAGATTATTGAAGCTGGGTTTGTCAACATGCAGTTTGATTTTGAGAAGGATTTAGTGGGTGAAGAAGTGATAGTAGAGAAAACTGCTGAAGAAGCTGCTGAGAAAGGAAAGGGACTAGTTGATGAAGAAGAGGATGATGAACAACTTGTAGACTATGATTCTAAACCTGAGTTCTATGAAGTTGATGACAGGCCGTTGACTTATGTAGCCAAGAAAGGAGAGCTTGATAACGATGTATTTGAGATGGCTAAAGATGAGTGGTTTGTTAAGAAGAAAGAGGCAAAAGAACTGACTCCCCTATTCCAACACATGAAAGGGTTGAGTAGGAAAGAGGCTGACAAGCGGATTATAAGTTGGTGCTATAACCCTTACCTAAATGGGATCCAAGGCGCCTGGCAACACTACCTTTACTAAAGGCAAATCTGAGTGAACGAACCTCTTTGTTAGAAAAGGAAATTCAGAATGGGCTCAATGACAATTTTGAGTCTTTTAGTTACATGAAGGCTGAGAGAAAACAATCAAAAAAGGACAAGGATTAGGAGACTGGGAAGGGAAAAATTGTACTAAGGGTGAAACCCCCAAGGACTCTGAATAGGGTCAGATTAGCAGATCCCCTTCCCTAAAGATTACAGAGCTTTGAAAAGTGGTTTTATGATAATAATACAGGGGAGGCTGTCATCAGAGTGAAGAAGGGTGCTGAAATCAAAATTTTTTGATCCAATGGAACTCTTTAGCTTTTGTGATGATGACCTGCTGGTTCTTTGCGAGAATCATATCAAAGCAGGTACAGGTGAGGAAACGAGGAAGGAAGCCAGTCTGTTTATGACTGTGGCAAATAAGATAAGAGGTGTTAGAGCAAAAGTCAAGAGGCTGGCAGAGAAAGTGAGGGACCAAGATGATTTAAACATGGACATACAGGATCTGGGCAGACAGTTTGGTCAAGCCAGTGCTCATCCTGACGGGGCTCGTGAAGCAGGAGGAGACCATGGAGAATCATGTGCTGAAGCCTCTGAGGAAGTCATTGCAGGAGGTGTAGAAGACAAATCAAATGAAGCAGAGGAAACTTGAGATGACAAGATAAATCAAGATGAGTGAAGGCGGTGAGGTCCAACCTAGGGGGAGTATTGAAGATCATGCATAGGTTGGACTCACCTTAGATTAGAATGTTTATTTTTGCTTGTAATAGGTCTTATGTTAGTTTCCTTTATGTACGTTATTAGCTTTATATAGTTTTGCAGTCCAGCGAAACTGTGAGTGAAAACTATAGTTTCGCTCATAGTTAGCTGTTTAGTTCGCCGAGCGAAACTGCTGTTTTTGCCGGGCGAAACTACAGTTTCGGCAGAACAGTTTCGCTGACAGCGAAACTGTCTGCGAAACTAAGACTGCATTATATATTCTTATGTTCATTTTCATTGTTTTGTAAGCTTGCAAAAAACCTAGTCGTGAATCATTGTTGCAAGTTACCTTTTCAAAGCAGATATTACACAGAAATATCTTTGTGCTTGAAGTTATTGATTGTTATGATGTTCATTGTCTTATATTGAATAAGTTCTTATTGTGATCAATCTTCTTTGGTCATGTTGTTTATTGTGTTTGTTGGATATTGAATGATTCTTCATATCATTTGCACTGTAATACGATCAAATGGACCAACATCCTCAAACAAGAACATCAAGATCTCTTGGTTGTTCAAATATATGTTGATGACATTATATTTGGATCAACAAATAAGAGATTGTGTGTAAATTTTGAAGAGTTGATGAAATCAGAGTTTCAGATGAGCTCAATGGGAGAATTAACTATCTTTCTTGGTCTTCAAGTTCATCAAAAGACAGATGGGATTTTCATCAATCAAGAAAAATACATACATCAAATATTGAAGAAGTACAATCTTGCTGATGCATCTTCATGCAAAACTCGAGCCTCAACAATTGAAAAGATTGTACCTGATCCTTGAGGAAAATATATTGATCAAAGATTATATAGATCAATGATAGGATTCCTTATGTATTTAACTGCCAGTAGACCTGACATTATGTTTGTTGTGTGTGTTTGTGCTAGGTACCAATCAGATCCAAAAGAATCTCATCTGAATGGTGTGAAAAGGATCTTCAGATATCTCAAAGGAAAACCAGGACTTGGTCTTTGGTATCCAAAAGATGGTGACTTCACACTCTACTCATATTCAGACAATGACTATGGTGGATGCAATAACAACAGAAAATCCATAACTAGTGGATGTCAATTCATAGAACCAAGACTAGTTTCATGGCAGTGCAAAAAGCAAAAAATGTATCTGTATCCACAGCTGAGGCTGAGTACATAGCTGCTTCAGCTGGTTGCTCTCAAGTCCTTTGGTTGCAAAACCAATTGCTTGATTATGGTTACAATTTCCTTCGAACTCCAATTTACATTGACAATTCAGCTGCTATGTTTATAACTGTAAATCCTATGTAACATAGTAAAACAAAGCATACTGAAATAAGATATCATTTTTTTGAGAGATTGCTTAGAAAAAGGTTTGATCAAGTTAGTCAAAATGGATACAACAAATCAGCTTGCTGATTTATTCACTAAAGCCTTTGATTCAATTAGATTTAATTTTCTAATTGAGTCTCTATGAATGATTAACTTAGATTAATCATTATTAACAAACATAGAAAAACATGTGTCTGTCTTTGTAAATAGTAATAATAAAATAAAATAATAAAAATAAATTTTTATTGTGTTTCTTCCTGTATTCTGATTCAGCATGACATATGTTTAGGAAATGATAGTACACTATGCCTTTGCTTACTTCCGAATTCTTAACTATCATTAACATTTTATCAAAGTTTCTTGATATGTGAGTAGGTTCATCTTGAGTGGAAACTACACTAAGTGCATGCCAAACATAATACAAAGTGATTGTTTATGGGAAACTTCATTTTGAGGATACAGAAAGTGAGTCTTATTCTGATGTGACCGAATAACTCATCTAAGCACACTATATACCAACACTTTATAATGTCTATCTTTGCACATCATACTCCTTCTGTTTTGTGTGAACAAATACCTGGGTGTATGATCACCATGGTATACATTAGTAACCATCTGGTGAAAAGATCATGATCCTCATCAACCCTCTGTTTTGTGTAAACAAAGACCTGGGTTAAAGGCACCTCCGTTGTACGTAAGTAAAGACCTGGTGACCCGATGATGATCATATCTAAGCTCTCAAAAGAATCCTGCGTGATCAATTGTATATTAAATCTAGAGCTTTTTACATCAATGCATTAATGATATGTCAAATGCATCTCAAGATAGAACTTATAACTTAGAGTACATAGTTTCTATGTGTGAAAAAGTTATGATTTGACTCACAAAGGGAGGACAAACTCTAAGTGATTTGAATGTGTAGTCCATAACAGTTACTCACTAATAAACATGAAAACATGATAAACAGCATGCCTAGTTGATATGTATGGATTTAAGTGTACAAACATACTTGCAATCAGAACTAAGATCAGGTATCAATTCAACAAATTAATTCATCAGGAAGATGCTTAATGTTATAGTATAATCCTATTCTATGTGTATATATGCTTATACATAGTAGTCATTTCAATTTTGTTTAGTTTAATTTCTTTTTGTGTGAATAGACATCTGTCTTTCATGATATTCTTCTTAGAAATTTATGATAAATACATTCATTCATCATTAATCAAAAATTTAGGGGGAGTAGTATCATGAAAATAAGTTAACAACAAAATTGTCAAATGAATTGTCAATATGAAGAAATTGGAACCTTAGCAATAACTTGGCTTTTGTATACATGAAGTTTTTTAAAATATAAACCTTCTTGTACACAATTGTCATGAATACTAAGTCAACAAGGTCCAATAGCGATAAATGGTTCTATCAATTGAATAGGACCATACAATAAAATAAGTTTCAATCGTGGCATTTTAAGCATCAATAGAAGTTACAATACATTTTAAGCATCAGCAGAAGCTACAGTGTATTGTAAACATCAGAAGAAGCTACAGTGCGAAACGTGAGGGGTAGTAGAATATGACTATCCATAGATTGGTAACCTACGAATATGTTAATATTTACAAGTATAATTCATTTCCATAATTGGTAACCTATGGAAAATCAAGTTATACTTCAATTCAATTTTAAAATTCAGTTTTAAGTTTAGGCATCCGCAGATGTCCTACGGATGCACTGAAATCTACGGAAGAGTAATAACAAAAGTGGGACTCACTTCATTAAATAAAGGATATTACCAGGGTCAAGTATGCATAAATGATGTTTTTGACTTTAATATTCATTATTCACTTTTTCAGAACACTTTTTCAGACCTAGAGAAACTCACTCAACAAACCTTTCCCCCTTTCACAAAAATTTAAAATTACCAAATCAAAACTTCAAACGAACACATAATCGTGATCTCAAATCATTTTCAGAAGGTAAAACATATCATAATCATAAAAAATGAACTGTTTGATTCTTGTTTGTCATTAAAATTGTTCGCATTCTCATGTCTGTAATGATGATTCTAATGCATTCTTCTTCACTCTCATGAACAGATGTATAATCGATTTGCAAGGGAGCACAATGTGTGTGCGTTCTTAAATCCCGCCAACCCTGTATCAGAAGGATGTCGAGACATCATTAGGTATTTGCGACTATCCAGGCTGTTCTATGCATTAACAGCAATGCCTGTGATTTACCAATCACATATGACTGATTTCTTGAACTCAGCTCAAATAGAAGAAGATGGAGAAGTTATCGTGGCAGAAGTAAAGAATCAAAGACTGAGGATGACTGAGCAGACCATAAGGAGGAATCTAGAATTGGGGAACAAGAAGTTGGTCACCTTGATGTGTTCGAGAATGAATACATAGAGAAAGTATTTCTACTGATGGGATATGACGGTGACTTTGAAAAGGGGAATATCAAGAAAGGAAGACTATGCAAGCTATACAGATTCCTATGTCACACTTATCTTAAGTGCATCTCCAACAGGAAGTCTGGGCTTGACAGATTCTCAAGCCACATATCATCTGGGATCATTGGCATCTTTGAGGGAAGAACAAACAATTACTCAAAGTATATTTTCAACTGCTTATGTGATCACATCAAAGTGCTGAAGGCTGACAAGATGTACATGTTCCCAAGGTTCCTACAACTGATCATCAATGGTGAATTGTCTGGAATAGCAAGAGATGGCGATGTTTTTGTGCAAGCTCATCTAGGTAGGTCTGTTCTGAACAAGATTAGTGGAAAATACCAAGGAGAAGATATGCAAATGTTTGCTCATGTGGTAGATGCTAATGTCAACATCCCACTAGAACTTGTATGGGAAGGCCAGGATGAAACTACTCCTGTTAACACTGAGGAAGCCTCATCTTCACCTCATCAAACATCCACTCATCAACAACCTCAACCATCCCTACCACATTCACCTGCCAGCCAAAACACAGAACCTATCTCTCCAATCCACCCTCTATCACCAAATCAACCACAAACACCCCAATCACAATCTCCTGCCAATCAAAACACAAAACCTATCTCTCCAAACCACCCTCTATCACCAAATCAACCACAAACACCCTAATCACAATCATCTGCAAGCCAAAACACTCAACCAATCTCTCCAATTACAGAAAAGCAATCCACGGAGAGCTTTTACATAGGGGAAACAGTCTTAGTATCTCAAGCCAGTACTGTTTAATTATCATTAACCAAGACTGAATCTCTTGTCCATTCAAATGATACTGAACCAATCTCACCTGTCATTGTCCATCAGCAGCAACAACAACCTCATCAAGAGCAAGTAGAGCAATCAGTTGAGTCATGCTCAAGCTCAGCTAGTGTAGCTCCTGAAGATGTGAATGATGGTGAGATAGCTGCTCAGCATGAGAAAGAAGAAGAAGAAGGCAACTATGTGGAGGTGATTGGTTATAATGAAGATGACATCAATGATGAGGACATCCCAGTAAGCAAAAGTTATTTGGTAGCTGAATACAACAAGCTTGTTGTGAAGTCTAACTGCAGAAAGCAAAGAATTCAAGAGCTAAAAAGGATAATAAAAGAAAAAGATGATCTGCTGATGCAGCTAGAGGCAAGTATCATACATTTAAGAGAAGATGCTTTATGCAATAATGAAGTGATTGATGCTCTTCTTCAACAAGAATCTAAGCTTAAAGAATCAATAAAGTTTGAGAAAGATGAGAATGAGAAGTTGATGTTGAAAGTTGATCAAGTAACTAACTCTCTCTCTGCTCAATCAGCTTTACTGAAAAGAAAAGAAGAAGAGGTTAAGGAACTGAAAACGAAAATATGTGTACTGGAATCAAATGCTGCTCCTGCAACAAATCAAACAAAATAAGCTTCTGAGATCACAAAGCAAATCATTCAATACAGAAGAAAAAGGAAGTACTTGGGTCTTGCGAAGAAGGAAGTGTTTGAGATACAAGATTCACCAAAAAGGAGTAAATCTATTGAATCTTCATCCTTAAAGCCCATGTCTCCTATTGAAACAACAAGTGATGATGAATGAAATGAGCTGAAAAAGATTGAATCTACCAAAGAACAGAAAGAAGAAATGTCTGATGTCATGCTGACCACTAGAGACATACTTGAGGAAAGGCCAGAATCCTCAATGTTTATGACTCTGATAAATCATGACTTTCCGTATGATATGGTGGAAAGGATGAGCATGAGTGAAATGAAAGATGTGCTAAAAGAGTTTGAAGTGGCTAGTTTCATGATTCCAAACTGCAACTATGAAACATTCACAACTTATCAATCAATTCAGAAAATCAAGAAGGAGTTGGGTCACTATGATACAGCTAAGCTCTCAAAATACAATATGATATGCTGGTTACAGGGTCACAACTACAAAAGCTATGAACTCAAGGAAAGATCAGTTGGTGAGCTAAGGAGAATGATGGAGAATGTCATGGCTGTTGAGCTTGACACAGGGGTGAGATTTAGAACTGAAGCTCCAAATTCTGCTGCTGAGCAACAAAGCAAACTCCCTGCAGATCCTATAACCGTTGTATTTAAAGATCAGCACAAAGGGCAAGATAAGCTAATAAGAGAGCCTAAGGCAGTTATCCCTGGAAAAGTGTGGCCTCTGGGCACAATAGTGAGAGAGATTACTGAGCAAAAATCTACACTGATAGAGTTGTATGACCATATCACAACTCCAAGTTCTATGGAGGAAAACAGGATTATGGCTTGGAAAATATGATCCATACCGGGATTGTGCAATCATTAAAAGAACATCTGGAAGAATCCAATACTTCCATGATGTAGAAGCATTACTGAGTCTTCCTGAGAGAGATATTAAAGATCTACAAAGCCTAATCATGACTAACTATCCAATCCATTCAAAGGGGAGAGATTTTTCTGTGTCTATGGGAAAGATAAAGACAAATTTCATAGATGATGTGCTTAAGGCGGCTAAGAGAGATGATGCTGAGCACAGAAAGAGAATTCAAGGAATCAAACGAACAACATCTAAACCCTCTTCACTTGTAGATGATGAAATGTTAAAGAGGGTTGAATACAGTAACGGAAAGGCAACACCTATCAAAAGCTTTAAGGGAAATCAATATACATCTCCCATAACAGAATGGGGTTATGTTGAGAAAACAAAAGAGCTAGTGCTGCTGAGGAATGCTGAAGGGAGGAAAGCTGATAAGATGAGAATTTTTGACCCAATAGAGATCAAATTGCTTCACCCAATCTATACATCATATCTTCATGACAAATTCTTTCCAAAGCTAACTGATGAAAGGGATCAGGATGACTTATGTCTATTGTGCATATGATTCAAGTGATTGACAAACTGCACGCAAAGGCATACAAAAAAAGACAGAAGCTGAAGCTGGCCTTTTGAAAGGAGTCAACATTGAAGAAGTCACAGAACTAAGAGTCTCAGAAGAAGATGAGTTGGAAATTGTCAATAACCAATGTGTTGTGGAAACTCTGACAATAGAAGAAGACATTCTGGGATTGAGCTTTGATACTCTTAAATATATATGCAGAATGGAGATCAAATACAAGTATGATGATCAAAAGGATGCAGTATCTTATTTCAACAAAAAGATGGTGTCAAGAGTAAAGGAACTTTTAGTTTTGCAGAACTGATTAGAAGTATCTAAGCCTAAGGGGGAGTATTGTTAGATCTAGGGTCAATAGATCTAGTCCATTTTATATAGGCTTAGAACTTTAATCAAAATTTGTAATGAATACTTGTAATTCATTATTATGTATGCATTAAATATATAGGTTAACCCATATATGTGTGTTGATTGTTGTATGTTTGCAGATAAAACATTATAATTGGTGAATTTCTGAAATTTACCAAGTGTAAGAAAAACATCTACGGATGAACATTTTGTTCTTCCGTAGATATGTTTCTTACAAGTAAAAATACATCCGAAGATCCTCTGCGGATAAACAACCTGCTCTGAGGATGAAAGTGAAGATTGCTTCGGAAGAACAAGATTCGTCGGAAGAACAAGATTGCTTTGGAAGAACAAGATAGATTCGGAAGAACAAGCCTCCTGCGGAAGAACAAACATCTACGGATGACCATAGTCCTGCGGAGTCCAACCACGTGTATTTAATAATAAAAAGTGTTACAAGTCAACAAGTCAACAAGACAGCTGTACGAATCCCAAGAAATCCGGTGAAACACACGTGCCTATATATATGGATACTAGGTTTCACATCAAGAAACGGCTTCGACGGCAAACATCCAAGCAACATTACAATCACCAAACATCACATCAAATCACACAAATTAAAACCCTAGCAGCCGTCACATCATCAAACACTCAAATCAATATCATTCATTCATTCATTGTTTATTCATCTGTAATCATTAACATGTTTTAATGAAATACGTTTGAATTGAATATTTGTCTGATCATTAATTGTGTTTCATTCATTGTGTTCATCCTATTTATTAATAATTATTGATTTTGAAATTAATACAAACAATTGAACCAAGTTAACATTGATTCCGCAAACGTTGACTTGACTTGAATTAACACTGATAATTCCAAATTGCGATCTTGGATTCACAATATTCTAATTTCACTAGGTTAATTAAAAAGAATCAGAGAGGCGAACTAAACAGAGACATCAAGCATTCACTAAGAGGAGGGAAGAAAGAGGAGATCTAGATGAAGATATGATCCGTAATCTTAACAGTTCTTTGGCAAATGAACTGAGTATGATAAAGACGAAGCTCATCAACCAAGAGATACGGGAAAAGCAAAAAGATGAGTTGATAGATGGAATGAAGAAGATGCTTGTTGATCAACACTGTCTGCTGAAGAAGCTGTTTGAGGAGATTGGCCAACTGAAAGCTGCTGCCGGCCTGCCCAATCAACTAACTCAATCTGAGTTAGATTATTTAACTGATACTTCTAAATACCCGATCTTGAACGTGGGTACTTCCTCCAGGGCAGGAGAGGGCACATCTGGTGCAGCATCTGCTGGTGTCGAAGATCCTGAAATAAGACGTGAAGATGAAGGTATGGAAAATGAGGAAGAGATTATTGAAGCTGGGTTTGTCAATATGCAGTTTGATTTTGAGAAGGATTTAGTGGGTGAAGAAGTGATAGTAGAGAAAACTGCTGAAGAACCTGCTGAGAAAAGAAAGGGACTAGTCGATGAAGAAGGGGATGATGAACAACTTGTAGACTATGATTATGAACCTGAGTTCTATGAAGTTGATGAGAGGCCGTTGACTTATGTAGCCAAGAAAGGAGAGCTTGATGACGATGTATTTGAGATGGCTAAAGATGAGTGGTTTGTTAAGAAGAAAGAGGCAGAAGAACTGACTCCCCTATTCCAACACATGGAAGGGTTAAGTAGGAAAGAGGCTGACAAGCGGATTATAAGTTGGTGCTATAACCCTAGCCTCAAAATGTTCATGATAAAGAGGAGAGGCGGTGGAATTAGCTACTTGCATAAAAGGAAGGCTTTCAATACCTTACTTAAATGGGATCTAAGGCGCCTGGCAACACTACCTTTACTGAAGGCAAATCTGAGTGAACGAGCCTCTCTGTTAGAAAAGAAATTCAGAATGGGCTCAATGACAATTTTGAGTCTTTTGGTTACATGAAGGCTGAGAGGAAACGTTCAAAAAAGGACAAGGATTGGGAGACCGAGAAGGGAAAAATTATACTAAGGGTGAAACCGCCAAGGACCGTGAATAGGGTCAGATTAGCAGATCCCCTTCCCCAAAGATAACAGAGCTTTGAAAAGTGGTTTTATGACAATAATACAGGGAAGGCTGTCATCAGAGTGAAGAATGGTGCTGAAATCAAAATTTTTGATCCAATGGAACTCTTTAGCTTTTGTGATGATGACCTGCTGGTTCTTTGCGAGAATCATATCAAAGCAGGTACAGGTGAGGAAACGAGGAAGGAAGCCAGTCTGTTTATGACTGTGGCAAATAAGATAAGAGGTGTTAGAGCAGAAGTCAAGAGGCTGGCAGAGAAAGTGAGGGACCAAGATGATTTAAACATGGACATACAGGATCTGGGCTGACAGTTTGGTCAAGCCAGTGCTCATCCTGAAGGGGCTCGTGAAGCAGGAGGAGGCCATGGAGAATCATCTGCTGAAGCCTCTGAGGAAGTCGTTGCAGGAGGTGTAGAAGACAAATCAAATGCAGCAGAGGAAACTGGAGCGGACAAGATAAATCAAGATGAGTTAAGGCGGTGAGGTCCAACCTAGGGGAAGTATTGAAGATCATGCATAGGTTGGACTCACCTTAGATTAGAATGTTTATTTTTGCTTGTAATAGGTCTTACGTTAGTTTCATTTATGTATGTTATTAGCTTTATATTGTTTTGTAGTCCAGCGAAACTGTGAGCGAAACTATAGTTTCGCTCATAGTTAGCTGTTTAGTTCGCCGGGCGAAACTGCTATTTCTGCCAGGCGAAACTACAGTTTCGGCTGAACAGTTTCGCTGATAGCGAAACTGTCTGCGAAACTAAGACTGCTATATATACTTATGTTCATTTTCATTGTTTTGTAAGCTTGCAAAAACCCTAATCGTGAATCATTGTTGCAAGTTACCTTTTCAAAGCAGTTATTACACAGAAATATCATTGTGCTTGAAGTTATTGATTGTTATGATGTTCATTGTCTTATATTGAATGAGTTCTTATTGTGATCAATCTTCTTGGTCATGTTGTTTATTGTGTTTGTTGGATTTTGAACGATTCTTCATATCATTTGCACTGTAATACGATCAAATGGACCAACATCCTCAAACAAGAACATCAAGATCTCTTGGTTGTTCAAATATATGTTGATGACATTATATTTGGATCAACAAATAAGAGATTGTGTGTAAATTTTGAAGAGTTGATGAAATCAGAGTTTCAGATGAGCTCAATGGGAGAATTAACTTTCTTTCTTGGTATTCAAGTTCATCAAAAGACAAATGGGATTTTCATCAATCAAGAAAAATATATACATCAAATATTGAAGAAGTACAATCTTGCTGATGCATCTTCATGCAAAACCCCAGCCTCAACAATTGAAAAGATTGTACCTGATCCTTCAGGAAAATCTATTGATCAAAATTATATAGACCAATGATAGGATCCCTTATGTATTTAACTTCTAGTAGACCTGACATTATGTTTGTTGCGTATGTTTGTGCTAGGTACCAATCAGATCCAAAAGAATCTCATCTGAATGCTGTGAAAAGGATCTTCTGATATCTCAAAGGAAAACTAGGACTTGGTCTTTGGTATCCAAAAGATGGTGACTTCACACTCTACTCATATTCAGAAAATGACTATGGTGGATGCAATAACAACAGAAAATCCATAACTAGTGGATGTCAATTCATAGAACCAAGACTAGTTTCATGGCAGTGCAAAAAGCAAAAAATGTATCTGTATCCACAGCTGAGGCTGAGTACATAGCTGCTTCAGCTGGTTGCTCTCAAGTCCTTTGGTTGCAAAACCAATTGCTTGATTATGGTTACAATTTCCTTCGAACTCCAATTTACATTGACAATTCAGCTGCTATGTTTATAACTGTAAATCCTATGTAACATAGTAAAACAAAGCATATTGAAATAAGATATCATTTTTTTGAGAGATTGCTTAGAAAAAGGTTTGATCAAGTTAGTCAAAGTGGATACAACAAATCAGCTTGCTGATTTATTCACTAAAGCCTTTGATTCAGTTAGATTTAATTTTCTAATTGAGTCTCTATGAATGATTAACTTAGATTAATCATTATTAACAAACATAGAAAAACATGTGTCTGTCTTTGTAAATAGTAATAATAAAATAAAATAATAAAAATAAATTTTTATTGTGTTTCTTCCTGTATTCTGATTCAGCATGACATATGTTTGGGAAATGATAGTACACTATGCCTTTGCTTACTTCCTGAATTCTTAACTATCATTAACATTTTATCAAAGTTTCTTGATATGTGAGTAGGTTCATCTTGAGTGAAAACTACACTAAGTGCATGCCAAACATAATACAAAGTGATTGTTTGTGGGCATTTTGAGGATACAGAAAGTGAGTCTTATTCTGATGTGACCAAATAACTCATCTAATCACACTATATACCAACACTTTATAATGTCTATCTTTGCACATCATACTCCTTCTGTTTTGTGTGAACAAATACCTGGGTGTATGATCACCATGGTATACATTAGTAACCATCTGGTGAAAAGATCATGATCCTCATCAACCCTCTGTTTTGTGTAAACAAAGACCTAGGTTAAAGGCACCTCCGTTGTACGTAAGTAAAGACCTGGTGACCCGATGATGATCATATCTAAGCTCTCAAAAGAATCCTGCGTGATCAATTGTATATTAAATCTAGAGCTTTTTACATCAATGCATTAATGAGATGTCAAATGCATCTCAAGATAGAACTTATAACTTAGAGTACATAGTTTCTATGTGTGAAAAAGTGATGATTTGACTCACAAAGGGAGGACAAACTCTAAGTGATTTGAATGTGTAGTCCATAACAGTTACTCACTAATAAACATGAAAACATGATAAACAGCATGCCTAGTTGATATGTATGAATTTAATTGGACAAACATACTTGCAATCATAACTAAGATCAGGTATCAATTCAACAAATTAATTCATCAGGAAGATGCTTAGTGTTATAGTATAATCCTATTCTATGTGTATATATGCTTATACATAGTAGTCATTTCAATTTTGTTTAGTTTAATTTCTTTTTGTGTGAATAGACATCTGTCTTTCATGATATTCTTCTTAGAAATTTATGATAAATACATTCATTCATCATTAATCAAAAATTTAGGGGGAGTAGTATCATGAAAATAAGTTAACAACAAAATTGTCAAATGAATTGTCAATATGAAGAAATTGGAACCTTAGCAATAACTTGGCTTTTGTATACATGAAGTTTTTTAAAATATAAACCTTCTTGTACACAATTGTCATGAATACTAAGTCAACAAGGTCCAATAGCGATAAATGGTTCTATCAATTGAATAGGACCATACAATAAAATAAGTTTCAATCGTGGCATTTTAAGCATCAATAGAAGTTACAATACATTTTAAGCATCAGTAGAAGCTACAGTGTATTGTAAACATCAGAAGAAGCTACAGTGCGAAACTTGAGGGGTAGTAGAATATGACTATCCGTAGATTGGTAACCTACGAATATGTTAATATTTTACAAGTATAATTCATTTCCATAGATTGGTAACCTATGGAAAATCAAGTTATACTTCAATTCAATTTTAAAATTCAGTTTTAAATTTAGGCATCCGCAGATGTCCTACGGATGCACTGAAATCTACGGAAGAGTAATAACAAAAGTGGGACTCACTTCATTAAATAAAGGATATTACCAGGGTCAAGTATGCATAAATGATGTTTTTGACTTTAATGTTCATTATTCACTTTTTCAGAACACTTTTTCAGAACACTTTTTCAGACCTAGAGAAACTCACTCAACAAACCTTTCCCCCTTTCACAAAAATTTAAAATTACCAAATCAAAACTTCAAACGAACACATAATCGTGATCTCAAATCATTTTTCGGAAGGTAAAACATATCATAATCATAAAAAATGAACTGTTTGATTCTTGTTTATCATTAAAATTGTTCGCATTCTCATGTCTGTAATGATGATTCTAATGCATTCTTCTTCACTCTCATGAACAGATGTATAATCGATTTGCAAGGGAGCACAATGTGTGTGCGTTCTTAAATCCCGCCAACCCTGTATCAGAAGGATGTCGAGACATCATTAGGTATTTGTGACTATCCAGGCTGTTCTATGCATTAACAGCAGTGCCTGTGATTTACCGATCACATATGACTGATTTCTTGAACTCAGCTCAAATAGAAGAAGATGGAGAAGTTATCCTGGCAGAAGTAAAGAATCAAAGACTGAGGATGACTGAGCAGACCATAAGGAGGAATCTAGAATTGGGAGAACAAGAAGTTGGTCACCTTGATGTGTTCGAGAATGAATACATAGAGAAAGTATTTCTACTGATGGGATATGATGGTGACTTTGAAAAGGGGCAGATCAAGAAAGGAAGACTATGCAAGCTATACAGATTCCTATGTCACACTTATCTTAAGTGCATCTCCAACAGGAAGTCTGGGCTTGACAGATTCTCAAGCCACATATCATCTGGGATCATTGGCATCTTTGAGGGAAGAACAAACAATTACTCAAAGTATATTTTCAACTGCTTATGTGATCACATCAAAGTGCTGAAGGCTGACAAGATGTACATGTTCCCAAGGTTCCTACAACTGATCATCAATGGTGAATTGTCTAGAATAGCAAGAGATGGCGATGTTTTTGTGCAAGCTCATCTAGGTAGGTCTGTTCTGAACAAGATTAGTGGAAAATACCAAGGAGAAGATATGCAAATGTTTGCTCATGTGGTAGATGCTAATGTCAACATCCCACTAGAACTTGTATGGGAAGGCCAGGATGAAACTACTCCTGTTAACACTGAGGAAGCCTCATCTTCACCTCATTAAACATCCACTCATCAACAACCTCAACCATCCCTACCACATTCACCTGCCAGCGAAAACACAGAACCTATCTCTCCAATCCACCCTCTATCACCAAATCAACCACAAACACCCCAATCACAATCTCCTGCCAATCAAAACACAAAACCTATCTCTCCAAACCACCCTCTATCACCAAATCAACCACAAACACCCTAATCACAATCATCTGCAAGCCAAAACACTCAACCAATCTCTCCAATTACAGAAAAGCAATCCACTGAGAGCTTTTACATAGGGGAAACAGTGTTAGTATCTCAAGCCAGTACTGTTTAATTATCATTAACCAAGACTGAATCTCTTGTCCATTCAAATGATACTGAACCAATCTCACCTGTCATTGTCCATCAACAGCAACAACAACCTCATCAAGAGAAAGTAGAGCAATCAGTTGAGTCATGATCAAGCTCAGCTAGTGTAGCTCCTGAAGATGTGAATGATGGTGAGATAGCTACTCAGCATGAGAAAGAAGAAGAAGAAGGCAACTATGTGGAGGTGATTGGTTATGATGAAGATGACATCAGTGATGAAATCCCAGTAAGCAAAAGTTATTTGGTGGCTGAATACAACAAGCTTGTTGTGAAGTCTAACTGCAGAAAGCAAAGAATTCAAGAGCTGAAAAGGATAATAAAAGAAAAAGATGATCTGCTGATGCAGCCAGAGGCAAGTATCAAACGTTTAAGAGAAGATGCTTTATGCAATAATGAAGTGATTGATGCTCTTCTTCAGCAAGAATCTAAGCTTAAAGAATCAATAAAGTTTGAGAAAGATGAGAATGAGAAGTTGATGTTGAAAGTTGATCAAGTAACTGACTCTCTCTCCGCTCAATAAGCTTTACTGAAAAGAAAAGAAGAAGAGGTTGAGGAACTGAAAATGAAAATATGTGTACTGGAATCAAATGTTGCTACTGCAACAAATCAAACAAAAGAAGCTTCTGAGATCACAAAGCATATCATTCAATAAAGAAGAAAAAGGAAGTACTTGGGTCTTGCGAAGAAGGAAGTGTTTGAGATACAAGATTCACCAAAAAGGACTAAATCTATTGAATCTTCATCCTTAAAGCCCATGTCTCCTGTTTAAACAACAAGTGATGATGAATGAAATGAGCTGAAAAAGATTGAATCTACCAAAGAACAGAAAGAAGAAATGTCTGATGTCATGCTAACCACTAGAGACATACTTGAAGAAAGGCCAGAATCCTCAATGTTTATGACTCTGATAAATCAAGGCTTTCCGTATGATATGGTGGAAAGGACGAGCATGAGTAATGAAAGATGTGCTAAAAAAGTTTGAAGTGGCTAGTTTCATGATTCCAAACTGCAACTATGAAACATTCACTACTTATCAATCAATTCAGAAAATCAAGAAGGAGTTGGGTCACTATGATAAAGCTAAGCTCTCAAAATACAATATGATATGCTGGTTACAGGGTCACAACTACAAAAGCTATGAACTCAAGGAAAGATCAGTTGGTGAGCTAAGGAGAATGATGGAGAATGTCATGGCTGTTGAGCTTGACACAGGGGTGAGATTTAGAACTGAAGCTCCAAATTCTGCTGCTGAGCAACAAAGCAAACTCCCTGCAGATCCTATAACCGTTGTATCTAAAGATCAACACAAAGGGCAAGATAAGCTAATAAGAGAGCCTAAGGCAGTTATCCCTGGAAAAGTGTGGCCTCTGGGCACAATAGTGAGAGAGATTATTGAGCAAAAATCTACACTGATAGAGTTGTATGACCATATCACAACTCCAAGTTCTATGGAGGAAAACAGGATTATGGCTTGGAAATATGATCCATACCGGGATTGTGCAATCATTAAAAGAACATCTGGAAGAATCCAATACTTCCATGATGTAGAAGCATTATTGAGTCTTCCTGAGAGAGATATTAAAGATCTACAAAGCCTAATCATGACTAACTATCCAATCCATTCAAAGGGGAGAGATTTTTCTGTGTCTATGGGAAAGATAAAGACAAATTTCATAGATGATGTGCTTAAGGCGGCTAAGAGAGATGATGCTGAGCACAGAAAGAGAATTCAAGGAATCAAAAGAACAACATCTAAACCCTCTTCACTTGTAGATGATGAAATGTTAAAAAGGGTTGGATACAGTAACGGAAATGCAACATCTATCAAAAGCTTTAAGGGAAATCAATATACATCTCCCATAACAGAATGGGGTTATGTTGAGAAAACAAAAGAGCTAGTGCTGCTGAGGAATGCTGAAGGGAGGAAAGCTGATAAGATGAGAATTTTTGACCCAGTAGAGATCAAATTGCTTCACCCAAGCTATATATCATATCTTCATGACCAATTCTTTCCAAAGCTAACTGATGAAAGGGATCAGAATGACTTATGTCTATTGTGCATATGATTCAAGTGATTGACAAACTGCACGCAAAGGCATACAAAAGAAGAAGACATGAAGCTGGCCTTTTGAAAGGAGTCAACATTGAAGAAGTCACAGAACTAAGAGTCTCAGAAGAAGATGAGTTGGAAATTGTCAATAACCAATGTGTTGTGGAAACTCTGACAACAAAAGAAGACATTCTGGGATTGAGCTTTGATACTCTTAAAAATATATGCAGAATGGAGATCAAATACAAGTATGATGATCAAAAGGATGCAGTAGCTTATTTCAACAAAAAGATGGTGTCAAGAGTAAAGGAACTTTTAGTTTTGCAGAACTGATTAGAAGTATCTAAGCCTAAGGGGGAGTATTGTTAGATCTAGGGTCAATAGATCTAGTCCATTTTGTATAGGCTTAGAACTTTAATCAATATTTGTAATGAATACTTGTAATTCATTAATATGTATGCATTAAATATATAGGTTAACTCATATATGTGTGTTGATTGTTGTATGTTTGCAAATAAAACATTATAGTTGGTGAATTTCTGAAATTGACCAAGTGTAAGAAAAACATCTACGGATGAACATTTTGTTCTTCCGTAGATATGTTTCTTACAAGTAAAAATACATCCCAAGATCTTCTGCGAATAAACAACCTGCTCTGAGGATGAAAGTGAAGATTGCTTCGGAAGAACAAGATTGCTTCGGAAGAACAAGATTGCTTTGGAAGAACAAGATAGCTTCGGAAGAACAAGCCTCATGCGGAAGAACAAACATCTACGGAAGACCATAGTCCTGCGGAGTCCAAACACTTGTATTTAATAATACAAAGTGTTACAAGTCAACAAGACAGCTGTACGAATCCCAAGAAATCTGGTGTTTCCTAAATAGAAACACACGTGCCTATATATATGGATACTAGGTTTCACATCAAGAAACGGCTTCGATGACAAACATCCAAGCAACATTACAATCACCAAACATCACATCAAATCACACAAATCAAAACCCTAGCAGCCATCACATCATCAAACACTCAAATCAATATCATTCATTCATTCATTGTTTATTCATCTGTAATCATTAACATGTTTTAATAAAATACGTTTGAATTGAATATTTGTCTGATCAAAAAATGTGTTTCATTCATTGCGTTCATCCTATTTATTAATAATTATTGATTTTGAAATTAATACAAACAATTGAACCAAGTTAACGTTGATTCCGCAAACGTTGACTTGACTTGAATTAACACTGATAATTCCTGATTGCGATCCTTGGATTCACAATATTCTAATTTCACTAGGTTAATTAAAAAGAATGACGATGACGGGGAAAATAATCAAATGACGAAAGATTAAGTTGCGGGGTTTAACCTGAAAAATATAGGTTTTCACAAAAACCAACAGAACTTTAGCCACTTGAACTTACCATTGAGCATTTTGAGAGTTGAAACATAAGCTTGTGTGTGATTTTGAGTGTGTTTTGGTACTTGAAAGCTATAATTGTGTTGTAATCAAATAAATACACACACGAACTACTTATACTAAAATCCGGGGGGTGGGGGATGTCACAAAGGAACAAGTAGAAAATAATAAATAAAAATCAGGAGATTGTTATAAATGTTGATATTAAAGGTAAAAATATTATAACGGTCGCTGGTTAACCAGTTTATATGCCGGTTAAAAACATTGGTCACAAATACCGGTAGTAACTAGTTTGGGCTTGGAAACTGGTTTGTAACCAACGTTGGACCTGATAGAAAACTTCTTACTCTAATACCCGTTTTAGTTTTAGTCAGTTAACAAGTTTTTTAGCATCTCTAATGAGAAGGGCTTAAGCTAAAATGTGGGCTAGTCAAATTAGATCTAAAAGCCACAACTACAATCTATGAGGTATTAAATGAACTCAACTTTAGTCTTTATATATTTTGATACACTACTAATAGTGATCTTTTAGGATCTTACCATGTTGATATGGTACAAAGATTACTTGAAATATAATGTAGATAACATTTCATCAATTTTTGTGTAACTAATATAAAGATAGAAGAAAAATGATATGCAAGTAGTTGATATGTGTGGTCAATTCAATCATCCAACTTCTTTATGCTTGAGATATTTGTATGTAACTCGTCATTTATGTTCTTTTGTTCTCTCTCTAACCTTGAGTTTCCACTAGAAATTCTTCCATCAATCCAGCGAATTATGTCTAGAAACACAACATTTATATTTTCATTGAACTCTCCATACGTAAGAGAATGCCACATTTCTGGATATAACTTAAATGTCTTGTCAAAGCTTGAAGAAGTTTCATATAGAAGTTTGCTCACTGTTGGGTCGGTCACCTTATCCACTTCTCCATGACAAACAAAAAATGGAAGTGTCACCTAATTAAACCAAAAGTGTCACCTTACTTCTATGACTATTTTTGGTTATATTATTCCTAAAAGTTAAAAGAAGCAATAAACTCACCTCTTGGAGCCTCTTTTCGAGGTCTAAGCTAACGTTTAGTAGTTGATTGGCTGTTTGTAGACGCAGACGACCTTTATAGCATAGAGGGTTATTACGAACCTGCCACACAAAAAAAATTATATGCATTACTCCTGAAAATGAATATGTATATAGATTTATTCTTACCTCCTCCCTAATTTTAGGATCTCTAAAAGCAACATCAACAATATCTTGACCAGGGACAATTTTCCATGTTGGGATTATTTTTGTAAGTTTCGTTAACACATCAATCACTAATTGAGGTGGCTTCATATCATCCGCAATCTAAGAAATAAAAAAAAATTAAAAAATTAAAATTAAATACAACGTTGAAAATAATGATTGAATAGCATAAATCATATATTTTATTATGGTCATGATGGATGATATAAATAAACATAAACCAACCTAGAAATCACCCTCTAACATTATTAAATATAGCTGATGACATAATCATGTTCTAATTTTATATTTTAAACTTTGATCTTGCTATGTTTCAATCTCATTTTCAGATAAGTAACATTTACCAAACGGGCTACAAATTTCGACAAACATTAAGCGTCAGGTTCATATTCTTGTCATATATGTTGACGTGATCATTTCATCCACAAATCCAAAAATGATGTTTCTGGCATATACATATCAAATATGTAAGCTTTGCTTTGCACCCTTGACACTTTTAATATGCTAGGGAATAGTGACATAAACCTATTTTTTTCTAAAAAAGATTATGTAGGAAAAGGTATGACTTTTCCTTTTACAACATATTTTTCACGTGATAACGACCCCTATTACATTAAGAAGTAACAATGTGTCATGAAATATCATAAATTATTGGATTTGATTTTTTAAAGCCTAGAAAGTAAAATTATTAACTAGTTGACTTCTAAATAATTACCTATCAAAAAATACATGTATTTGTAGTATAAATACTACCTTCATGGCAATGAGAAAGATGCACCATCTTGAACATAATTCAAGAGTTATACATTTTTTCTCATCTCTCTCTACAATTCTCTTTAAACTCTTTAAGTTAGTTTAATAATCTTGTTATAGTTAGAAGATAATTATAACACGTTATCAGCACGAGAACTCTTACGCTTTAATCAAAAAGATCAATAAAGCGCAAAGCCATCAATCAAGCAAGGTAAACACTTGATTAGTGATAATCTATAATATATTATATGGAGAAGATAATTAAGATAAATAAAATAAACATAAAGAAGATCTTATTATGGACCATGGGACTACTAACAAACTAACTTTTTATTTATGCAGCTAACTTTTGATTATGCAACTAACATTTTCTTTTATGTCTACTAACTTTTACTTATGCATTTAACTTATTATTTATGCATCTAACTTTTAATTATGCTACTAACATTTATTCTTTAATTATACAACTAGCATTTCTAATTATACAGCTAACATTTCTATTTATGTCATGAAATATCATGAATTATTGAATGTGATTTTTCAATGCCTAGAAAGTAAAATTATTTACTAGTTGACTTCTAAATAGTTATCTATCAAAAAGTACATGTATTTATAGTATAAATACTACTTTCATGGCAACGAGAAAGATGCACCATCTTGAACATAATTCAAGACTTATACATTTCTTCTCATCTCTCTCTACAATTCTCTTTAAACTCTTTAAGTTAGTTTAATAATCTTGTTATAGTTATAAGATAATTATAACACAATGCATTTTTTATAAAAAAACTAGTTTTTTTAATCCGCCGCACTATGCGGTTGTCCAAACATAAAATTTGACCCAATACGTATTCAAACAAAAGTTATATATCAAAACGTAGAAAAATTAAAGCATACACAAATAAAGCACGGAGACGATTTATATTTGACCGAATAAATTTTTAAAAAACCTTACTTACACATAAAAAAAATCTCAAAATGTATATGAAAATAAGAAGGACAAGTTTTATTTTATTTCCAGATTCATTTCCAATCATATCTTACGTTAAAACGTAGAAATGTTCATATTTATATCCACACGTACACTAGAATACGAATGTAAGTTTGTTTTAAACTAAACTTATACAAAAATCAACTAGTAATCCTAAAAATTAAGGGAGTTAAAGTTACATTATAGAATATTTTAAAACGTTAAAAGTATAAACGTAGAAAGGGGGAGAAAAGACATGCGGCAAAAGTATGATGAATGAGGGTACTACATTATTTGATATGAAAACAATTTGACACAATTCTATTGTTTTTAGGCTTTGTTATGTACTTATTTACACGAGAAATATAGAAGTAACTATTAAAGAGAAAGGAGGAAAACATTACTAATACTTTAAAATGCTTACTTCCCATGGTTTTCATTATGTTGTTTTGTTTCAAACTTCAATTACTATTTATAATTATCTTTAATTTGATTTGTACTTTATTTTTCTATTATATTTCTAAAAAATAATAAAATTTTTTAAACTTGAATACATCATTATGACATACTTATTTTTATATGTGTTCATATTTAAGTTTCATTAATTTGAAACCGACATGGTTCAAATGTAACATATTGTAAACATTTTCACAACAAGGTAATATTTTTAGAAATTTAAAAATATGCGAATACGACGTGAACATTTTTACATATGTTTTCCCTAAATATATTCAACTTTGTTTGGATGAGCATGTTTAAACATACAACTATCATCTAAATAACATACGTACGAGTCTAAACCCTTAACATTTTTTAATATTATGCGCGACTACTATTCTGGTACACGAATACTCATAAAAATGCTTTGAGTTTAGGATTTGTCCATCTCATTCCGGTATTTTGAGTATATATACATCGATACATGTCATTTATTAATTGAAAAATAGAAGAAGAAAAGAAGCACATACCTTGCACATGGGTGCAACCAAGACTCCACCATCCCAGTAATCTGGTTTCTTCCTGTGTAGTAGAAGAACCATTGCTCCTCCCATGGACTCTCCCAGCAATATTCTCATTTTTTTTGTATTTTCTTTCTTTTCTAGAGTATAAAATGCAAATTAGATGAAACATATTAGAAAAGCAAATATATCTATAATATTTTAGTTTTCAAAATAATATTATTAGCAAAAAGTGTATATTAAATGTATATATGTGATCGTAGTAATCCTACAAAACAAGAACCCAATCAATGTTCTCATCCAACTTGGTCTTAATTGACCAGTTCAAACTTTGAAAATTCAACCTTTCGAATTGAGATTAATAAATATAAGATTATTGAATAAAAAATAGATTATTTATTAATAAAATATAATTACCACAAATGCTCGTGAAAAAGTCCGAGCAATCTGTAACAAGTTCATCAAAAGAGGGGATATAACCCTGAATTCCAGGAGATTTTCCATGACCTTTGTTATCAATTCCATAAACTGCAAATCCTGCCTTCACGAGCCTTAATGCAGCCCCTGTTTAAATTCCAATTCAAAAAACCTATAAATTTTGGATTTAAAACGGAAATAAGGCGTGGGGGAAACCACCTGACCTTTCATTGAGACACTGCATTCCATGCCATAGCCGTGGTTAAGAAAGATCAAAGCTTTTGGTTCAGTATCAACAGGCAGCCATCGACACGTGAAAAGCTTTAATCCTTTCGAATTTACAATATATTCCTGAAAATTTTCATACCAACACTACAGTAAGCCACATGTGTCCATCCAAGTAAAGAGTTTTTTTTTTTTTTTTAAATGAAAGAAAACAGAGCAACACATAGCAATATCCAGATCTAAAAGTTTTGAATAATACCTCTTCATATTTGAAATCTGAAGCTTCACTCGCCTAAGAGAAGGGTAAACATCAAACCACAATAACAAAAAAGTTCAATCAATCAAGTACT
Organism: Flaveria ramosissima; assembly: GCA_025215565.1. Lineage (NCBI taxonomy): Eukaryota > Viridiplantae > Streptophyta > Magnoliopsida > Asterales > Asteraceae > Flaveria > Flaveria ramosissima. The sequence goes on along the minus strand of CM046035.1, from coordinate 44,516,072 downwards.
TCACAGTGTATAATTGAATAGAATAGAGGAGGTATGAACAGAGACGTACCATGAACCTGGATGTTCTTCAAATCGAATCACAATCTTTTGATTGTTCCTTAGATTTTGGAGATTGGAAATAAGAATTTTGTTGCGATAATAGAGGAAATCCTAGAAATTCGAGAGGACGATGTATGTGTTGAATATGAGACGTGTTCTCTACTTATATTGATGATGAATGTATGTACAGTTCAGTTGACCGGATTTAGCTAGTGGATGTTTTACTTTTAGGTTAGTATCAGTATTTCATTTATTATACAGATTGAATTAATAATATATTAAATAATTAAAAACGAAATTATGTTGATTATAAACAAAATCTTGAAATTCAATATTACTGAAATTAAAAATAACTACAAACTATAAGTAAAAAACAATCATATTATTTTTTATAAACTTTTGTTTCAAACAATTTTTATTTTTTCAAAAAGAAGTTAAACATTTTGATACAAAATAAACTGTTTTAGAAACATGTCATTTTTAGAAAAAATTTTTGTTATAACTTCAAATTTTAATTAATTTGATTTAATTTATAACAATGTTAATATTTAACACTAATTTGATTTAATTTATAACAATGTTAATTTTTAACAACACCAATTTAAAAATGTTTTGTATTTTAAAAAAAATTGATGTTATGGAAAAAAAACTGATTTTAGAAAAAAGTTATTTATTTACAAATTACATTTATAAAAGGATCACTTTCTTAGTTTATTAAAAAAGTACTCTAAATCAAAAAATAATTGTACAATATCATTACTAGTTAATATAGTTATTTAATAGAGAAGATAAAAAAAATAAAAATTATGATAACTAAAATTGACCAAGTGTCCACCAAAACGTTATTATTAAATATTATATTGTAATAGATAGTTTTCTGATTGTCTTTTCGTTAATGGTCAATGGCTTGTGGGTGTGATTACGGAAGAATCTAAAACAAATAAATGGCCCACTGGCTCACTTTTTAATATTTTTAAAAGTTTAAGTTGTTGTCATGAAATAGAGGATTACATCAACTAAAATTGTGGTCTCCTTAGCGTTTATTTCTCTCATCAATTCCAACTAAAACTATTCAAACAAAGTCTTTATCGAGTTCAAAGGAAATCTTATAGGAGCGAAGAAGGAAACTTATTTGATTCCCCCGATTTATCCAAGTGCTGATCAACAAGAATCACATTGATCTTGTTCCCAATGTGGATACTTTTGACATGTTTTCGTCAAGCCAGGGATCTACTTCAACATGATAATGAAGAAGAAGTCATCAAAAGTCAATTTTTATGGTTTATATTTGTTGAGGAAGATTGGAAAGTTATATAAGGTTGAAGATGTGTCTGCTTAGCAAGCAGTTGTTTAAAATACCTTAGTGATCGAGGAACATTATGTCCCCCACCTCAATATCAAGAAAAAGTGACAGATATTGTGTGTCGAGGAACATGGTGTCCACCCACCTCAACATTAACAAAAGGTGATAGAACCTAATGTGCTTGATTCAGACAAGCAAGAGACAAAAAATTATCTGGTAGTAAAAAGACTCTAGAACATGTACCTGTCAGTTCTTATGAGGGACAGATCATGAGAAATAGAAAAGAAGCATAGAATTCTTCTCTCTCTACTTCTTTTTGAAAATCTAAAGACAATGATGATGTTGATTATGATCTAATTTTGGATCTAGCTCATAGAAAGGGAAGCAAGAAAGAACTATGGTTGAGGGTCGAGTACCCAAAACCACAATCAAATGACCAATCGCAACATCAAACATCACTACCTAAACCGAGCACTGTTATCCTAACTCATCATTTGGTGGCTTGACTTTGAGGCCAACTCCACTATCTACCCCAACTGAATAGTTTTCATCTGATCAGTTGATTGCCACTCCACTTTATCATAGAAATGAGAAGTCTAAAAGAGATTTGTTAAGCCTATCCAATTAGAATGTGTTGATGGTCATGAATGTCAATAGCGTGTGTTTGACTAGAGCAAGAGTCAGCTACTAAGGATAAATGAATATAGGATCTTATGAGTTCTCAAATTATTTAAAATGACAAAGTATTAAAACTGGAGGCCAATCTAGGATATGTGATTGGGGATGTTATATAGTTTGAAACGAAAGGTTGAAGGAAGTGAAACACATACTATAGATGGAGATGATTGAAGGGTGATAATGATGGGGATGATAAAATAAAGGAGTTCAGGAACTAATGGTAGTCAAGGAATCATTTAAGAATCTACAAAGTCTTCAAAGCAAAAAAGATGATTCTAGTGAGGATAGAGATGGATCCAGTGGTGTTGGGACTAAGCCTACTAATCAAATTGATTTTTGGTTTTGATAGAAATATCAGAGGAAATTTTGATGATATCCTTGAATTTCAACCCAACAAGGGTTCGATTGAAGCAAGTGAACCGGATCCAGTTTTTTACCGACATGTTGCTTATATAGACGATTAAGCCAATTTGCGAGAGAATATTCTAACAAACACATATGATGAAAAACTAGAGTCTTCATCTGAACCAAAAACCGAGAAAACCAACCCTAATGGTATTCCTCATCGTGCACCATGGTTGTAAAACCTGGTTATTTATTTTGAAGCCGACGAATGAAGAAAAAGAAATAAAGTCCAAAGTCGGGGGACCAAACCCACCAACGAGAGAAAGTGGGGTTATGAGAGAGTATTTGAGGGGAGAGGGCAGCCCTCACTCTCCCCACTCTTACCAAAATCAGCCAAGAGAAGAGGAGAAGGAGAAAAAGGGTTTTCGGGCTCGTTTTCGTGATTTTGGGGGTGAAAGTTGAAGTGTAGCGTGTTGATTCGAAGCTCTTCTCCTTGTGGTCATTTTTGTGAGTTCTATGACCCCTCTTTTACGTGTTTTCAACTGATTTGGGGCTGGAACACATAGAAAACCCGTTTTTGAATGTGTGTGTGTTGAACCCGTGTGTATGTGTTGAGTGTGGTTCGTTTGGGGTTTGATTTCAGGCTTGTGTGTGCTTTCTTGGTGTTGTGGTAGATGTTTCAAAGATTTAGGAGGGTTTATTTGAGCTTAGAATGGGTTTATGAGAGCTTGAAGGCCGAAAATGGCAGATTGGATTCGGGAGTGAGCTGTATTCTACATCAGCTAGGGCTATGCGACCGAATGGCGTGCGACTGGAGGTCATGCGACCGAAAGGAATGCGACTGGAGTCCATACGCATGCTAGTCGTGCGACTGGGGTCCATACACATGCAAGTCGTGCGATTGGAGTCCATCCGCCTGTGAGTTGTGCGACTAAGGTTCATTCGCATGGAGTCGTCCGATTGAGGGTCCATTCGCCCATAGTGTCCATCCGCATTGGTTCATTCGCATAGGGATTCATTCGCCTGATGTCCATTCGCCTGGTTTACATTCGCATGGAAGGCCATGCAACTGAAGGGTGTCCATACGCCCAAATAGGGCTCGTGCACCCGAAGGAGCCTAGTTTAACCTTCTGACTTTTGGGGAGTTATGTAGAGGTAGGCCATGACATGGGAGGTTCCCAGAGGTTCCTGTAAGCTGACTTTTGAGGTCATAGTTAGTGTTTGGGGCATGTAGTCGATGTGGGTTTATTGCTTATATATGTTGTTATGTATGCTTATCTTATGCCTCGTATGATGATGTTGTACGTTTATTATGTTCCTTGTTTTATTTGATTGTCTTCCTGTGGCTTTTCTTGAATGTTAATGAATGAACGAAAAGTATTATGTAATGTAAAGTGTAAGATAATGAAAAGAGGAATGATATGAATGAATGCGAGCATAAATGAAGAAAGTAATGAAAGGCTTGCAAGCAAATGTATGGAAGGAACACGCCCAATGAAGGGTGTTAGTCCAACGGTGTGTGGGCTAGCAACCCCAGAAGGATGCACATCGGAGTCCGTCTTTGTGATCGACCATTTGTATAGAACCTCTACCGCTTATCCCGGTACTGCGGCACCACGTATAGCCTTCCCAGCCGGACAAGGAGCCTGTGTTACTAATTGGGGTAGCCAAACCGTGAGGCGAAGAACTCAACCGCTATACACGAGGGAGCAAGGTCTATTTATAGACTTTGGCACAGTAGCCATATAGTTTGGGGTGTAGAACATGGTATTGGTACGGAACATATGAAAAGTGAAAGAAAGAACAAATAATGAAGATAATAATGATATTATCTATTATGATGTGTGATCACATGCAAAAGTAACGAACGGTTTTTAATGAAAGTAAAGTATGTTTTATTATAAAACTAGAACTCACTCAGCAACGCTGACTTTTTATGTGTTTCCAGTTGGCAAGTAATGTTGCTGAGGATGGCACTGCGGGGCTACTCGACTCTTTCGGGATGGCATCCATTTATAATGCTTTTGTGATGTAATGCAACTTGGGTTTTGTAATTGGATAACGATGTATTATTTGGCAAAAGCTATTATATTGAAATGAAAGAAAGTTTTAAATGTTTCCGCTACAACGTTTTGTGAAATACAAATGTAATTATATGTTTTATGTGCAATGATTGGCCAGCTGTGAGCGTCTCGGATACAGGGCCTTACAAGTTGGTATCAGAGCCAAAGTTTAAGTGAAACGGGTAAATTTCCAAAATAAACCTAAATTTGAACTGAAAATGGGACGGAAAGGGAAGGGATGCCAGTCTGAGTAGCTACGTGCCATCAGGTATTTTCTTTAATGTTAAACGGTATTATCTGCGCATGTTATGTGGTTTATGTGCTGCTTGTAGATTTAGATACTGATGTAGTCAAGACAGGTAATGCTTGGGGTATGAAGAGCAAAGTAAGTGACTAATCACAACTGGCCACTGTAATTAGGAACTTACTATACTTGACATAAACTGAGTTGTTCCCTTGAATGACCGTGTTGGTGTTTGAATCTTTCAGTGTGTTAGAGAATGGCTGGTGGTAGATCTTCAAAAGCTTCGAGGGGTGGAGGTCGTGGTGGGCCTGGTGCTGAACCGCGACCCAAAAGAGGAAGGCCTAGAGTCGAAAAGGTGATTCCTGAAGAACCTGAGACCCCTCATCCGGAGGCCGGTGATGAGAGTGCGAATTTGAGGGCCTCAATGAAAGAGGCAGTTGCAGAGGAGGTTCACCAGGTCATGCAGACGATCTTACCGTCTGTGGTGACCGAAGTGATTAAGGCTGTAAAGAAAGGAGAGAGGAGGGATCAGAACAGGTCCACTAGAGGAAGGGAACAACCGGAGACGGAAATGATTGTCTCCGATGCCGAGGAAGAGGAAGATGAGCCTGTGCAAGAGGTGGCACGAGGCTGTAACTATGGGGCGTTTATGAGATGCAAGCCCCCTACTTTCGATGGTAACGGCACTGCTGCTGCTGCTCACCGGTGGGTGAGGGAAATAGAGGCTGCTCTTGATATCAGCGAGTGCCGGGAGGACCAAAAAGTGAATTTTGCTACCCACTCGTTTGTGGACTTGGCTCTGTATTGGTGGGACAATATTGTCCAAGCCGAGGGTAACCGGGCGATAGAAAGGATGAGGTGGGAGGAGTTGAAGAAGATGGTGATTGAGGAGTTCTGTCCTCATAAGGAGATGGATAAGATAGAGAGAGAGTTCCTGCAGCTGGAGGCGAGAACCATGACACACCAGTAGTACACCACCAAATTCAACGAAATGGCATGGCTGGTGCCTGATCTGGTGACGCCTCTGTCTCAAAAGATCAAGAGATACATTCAGGGCTTGCCGGTGGATATTCGCATGCATATGATCGCCGCCCGTCCAGGCACGTTTAGGTCGGCGGTCGATTTGGCAGGGAGGCTATATGATGAGCGGGAGGTGGTGGTGACTGAAGCGAACAAGAAGGGTGGTGGCGATCGGAACTAGAACTGGAAAAGGTTTGGTCGGGGTGATGCCTCGATGGGTAACAAGAAGACACAGGTTGATGACCGTCATGAGGCCACATCGGGTGCGGAGTCGAAGAGGTGTGGCAAGTATGGAAGGGAGCATGCGGGAGAATGTAGGCTGGGATTGAATGTGTGCTTCAAGTGTAGGAATATGGGGCATATAGCAAAGGATTGCCGTGCGGGCAGATGTTTCAAGTATGGCGCGGAGGGCCACATGAGTAAAGACTGCAAGAAGCCGAGGGCTGAGGGTTCTGGGGTGAAGAAGACTGGGGAGGAAGGATCGAGGGCGAGTGCCAGAGCGTTCACGATGACGCAAGAGGAGGCTAGGATGGACCCTGAGGTTGTGTCAGGTACGTTTCTAGTTAACCAAACTTTAGCTTCTTTGTTATTCGATTCTGGTGCTAGTAAGATTTTTATTTCTGCTGCTTTCTGTGCTAAGCTGCATGTTAGTAGTAGACGTGTTAATGTGCCCTTTGATGTGGAAACTGCCATAGGTAAGTTTACCAGAATTTCTAAGATGATAGAGGGTTGTGACGTGGAGTTAGAAGGTCACAAATTTCCTGTTAGACCATTCGTGATGACCTTAGGTGGTTTCGATGTGGTTCTCGGAATGGATTGGTTAGCAAATTATGAGGCGAACATTGTGTGTCGCAAGAAGATGATTTGTTTGACAGCGCCCGACGGTAGTTCAGTGACGGTTTATGGTGATCGGGTTACTACGATTCTGAAGGTGATTTCAATGGCGGTGGCGGGAAAGTGCATGAGGCGTGGATGTAACGCCTATCTGGCTTATGTAAAGGATGCGGATAGACCAACGCCACAACTGTCCGATGTACCGGTTGTGTGTGACTTTCCAGATGTGTTTCCCGAAGACCTACCAAGAGTGCCACCTGACCGTGAGATCGAGTTCCAGATTGACTTGATACCGGGTGCCCAACCTGTTGCTAAGGCACCGTATCGGTTAGCTTCGATAGAGATGAAGGAGTTAATGGAGAACTATAGGAGTTGCTCAACAAGGTTATTAGGCCGAGATTCTCTCCTTGGGGTGCTCCGGTCTTATTTGTGAAGAAGAAGGACGGTAGCATGAGGATGTGTATTGACTAGCGTGAGCTGAACAAGTTGACAGTGAAGAACCGATACCCGTTACAGAGGATTGATGATTTGTTTGATCAGCTTCAAGGTGTCAAATGGTTCTCAAGGATAGATCTTCGATCTGGCTACCATCAGCTGAAGGTAAATGAGCAGGATATTCCTAAAACAGCTTTTCGCACGCGTTATGGTCACTACGAGTTCCTCGTTATGTCATTTGGTTTGACGAACACGCCAGCTGCTTTTATGGACTTGATGAATCGAGTGTGTCGGCCGATGTTGGATAAATAAGTGATCGTGTTTATTGATGATATCCTGATTTATTCGAAGAGTGAGATTGAGCATGCCGGTCACATTCGAGAGATTCTGGAGACGTTGAGGAAGGAGAAGTTGCACGCCAAGTTCACCAAGTGTGCGTTCTGGTTGCGCGAAGTTCAATTCTTGGGTCATGTGGTGAATCCTAACGGGATTATGGTGGACCCGACAAAGGTGGAGGCAGTGATGCAATGGAAGTCTGCAAAGACGCCATCCGAGATCCGTAGTTTCTTGGGTTTGGCGGGCTACTACCGAAGGTTTATCCAAAACTTCTCTAAGATCGCTTCTCCACTAACTAAATTGACCTGGAAAGATGTAAAGTTTGTATGGGGTCAGGCTCAAGAGAAGGCGTTCGAGGAATTGAAGGCGAGGTTGACTCAGGCTCCAGTTCTGTCATTACCCGATGGAAGTGAAAATCTGGTGGTTTATTTTGATGCTTCCTACTCGGGTTGGGGTGTGTGTTGATGCAGAGAGGGAAGGTTATAGCCTACGCATCCCGATAGTTGAAGGTTCATGAGGCAAATTATCCTACTCATGATTTGGAGCTAGCAGCCGTGGTCTTCGTGTTCAAGATTTGGAGGCACTACCTTTACGGGACGAAGTGCACCATATTCACTGACCACAAGAGCCTGAAGTACTTTTTTGAGCAGAAGGATCTGAACATGAGGCAGAGAAGATGGTTGGAGCTCATAAAAGACTAGATTGCGAGATCCATTACCATCCGGGCAAAGCCAACGTGGTGGCGGATGCCCTTAGCTGAAAGGAGAGACCCGAGCCGATTCGGGTGAAAGCTTATCAGCTGATCATGACCTCCGATGTAATGAAGCAAGTCAAGGAGTTTCAAGATGAAGCATTGAAAGAAGATCATCTTAACTCTGAAAGAATGAGAGGTCTAGTCGCAGAGTTGGGTGAAAACACACTCGGTGTTAGAACCCGATTTGGACGTGTGTGGATTCCTCGTTTTGGGGATCTACCCGTGAAGATCATGGATGAAGCTCACAAGACTCGATACTCCATTTGTCCTGGTGCCACGAAGATGTATCAAGATATTAAAAAAGATTACCGGTGGCCGGGTATGAAGCATGATGTGGTGGAGTATGTGAGTAAATGCCTTACTTGTTTGCAAGTGAAGGCGGAACATCAGAAGCCATATGGAAAGATCCAACCCTTGGATAAACCGGAATGGAAGTGGGAGCACGTCACCATGGATTTCATTACGAAGCTACCGCGTAACCCGAAAGGGTGTGATGCTATATGGGTGATCGTTGATCATTTGACGAAGAGTGCTCACTTTCTACCGATCCGCGAGACATATTCATCTGAGATGTTGGCTGATCTATTCATCAAGGAAATTGTAACTCGTCACGGTGTGCCGGTGTCTATTGTGTCCGATCGTGACACCCGGTTTACATCCAAATTTTGGAAGAAATTCCACGATGCTTTGTGGACGAGGTTACATATTAGCACGACTTATCATCCTAAGACTGATAGTCAGTCAGAGAGGACCATTCAGACATTGGAGGACATGCTTCGGGCATGTGTTATCGATTTTGGAGGAAGTTGGGATGACCACTTACCGTTAGCCGAATTCTCATACAAAAAAAGTTATCATGCCAGCATTGGTATGCCTCCTTATGAGATGCTATACGGTAGGAGATGCAGAACACCCGTCTGTTGGGGTGATATTGGTCATAAAGAGTTAGGGATCGTCGAGGTGATCGAGGCTACGATTGAGAAGCTTGAAAGGATCAAAGCCTTCATGAAGGCAGCCAAAGATAGACAGAAGTCATATCCTGATAAACGACGTAGACCGATTGAGTTCAGGTGGGTGACCGGGTTATGTTGAAGGTCTCACCTTGGAAGGGTATCATCCGATTCAGAAAGCGAGGCAAGCTGAGCCCAAGGTATATAGGGCCTTTCCGAATCATTGCTTGAGTGGGGGAGGTGGCCTATAGACTGGAGTTACCAAAGGAGTTAAGTGGAATTCACCCGACATTCCATGTATCTCATCTAAGGAAATGTTTGGCGGACGAAGATATGATTGTTCCATTGGAGGATATAGAGGTAGATGAACGGCTCAATTATGTAGAGCAACCAGTGTCAATTATCGACCGTAAAGAGAAAAGATTAAGGAATAAAGTGGTCCCACTTGTGCGCGTACAGTGGAAGCACAGAAAGGGATCTGAGTCTACGTGGGAGACTGAAGAAGATATGAGGCAGCATTACCCACGTTTGTTCGAGGAATAACAGGTTTTGGGGACGAACCTATTTAAGGGACGTGGACTTGTAACACCCGGTTATTTATTTTGAAGCCGACGAATGAAGAAAAAGAAATAAAGTCCAAAGTCGGGGGACCAAACCCGCCAACAAGAGAAAGTGGGGTTATGGGAGAGTAATTGAGGGGAGAGGGCAGCCCTCAGTCTCCCCACTCTTACCAAAATCAGCCAAAAGAAGAGGAGAAGGAGAAAAAGGGTTTTCGGGCTTGTTTTCATGATTTCGGGCGTGAAAGTTGAAGTGTAGCGTGTTGATTCGAAGCTCTTCTTGTTGTGGTCGTTTTTGTGAGTTCTAGGACCCCTCTTTTACGTGTTTTTAACTGATTTGGGGCTGGAGCACATAGAAAACCCGTTTTTGAATGTGTGTGTGTTGAACCCGTGTGTATGTGTTGTTTGTGGTTCGTTTGGGGTTTGAGTTCAACTTTGTGTGTGCTTGCTTGGTGTTGTGGTAGATGTTTCTAATGTTTAGGAGAGTTGATTTGAGCTTAGATTGGGTTTATGAGAGCTTGGAAGCCGAAAATGGCAGATTGGGTTCGGGAGCGAGCTGTATTCTGCATCACCTAGGGCTATGCGACTGAATGGCGTGCGACCGGAGGTCATGCGACCGAAAGGAATGCGACTGGAGTCCATACGCATGCTAGTCGTGCGACTTGGGTCCATACGCATGCAAGTCGTGCGATTGGAGTCCATCCGCCTGCGAGTCGTGCGGATAAGGTTCATTCGCACAGAGTCGTGCGATTGAGGGTCCATTCGCCCATAGTGTCCATCCGCATTGGTTCATTCGCATAGGGATTCATTCGTCTGATGTCCATTCGCCTGGTGTTCATTCGCATCGAAGGCCATGCGACTGAAGGGTTTCCATACGCCCAAATAGGGCTCGTGCACCCGAAGGAGCCTAGTTTAACCTTCTGACTTTCGGGGAGTTGTGTAGAGGTAGGCCATGACATGGGAGGTTCCCGGAGGTTCCTGTAAGCTGACTTTTGAGGTCATAGTTAGTGTTTGGGGCATGTAGTCGATGTGGGTTTATTGCTTATGTATGTTGTTATGTATGCTTATCTTATGCCTCGTATGATGATGCTGTACGTTTATTATGTTCCTTGTTTTATTTGATTGTCTTCCTGTGGCTTTTCTTGAATGTTAATGAATGAACGAAAAGTATTATGTAATTTAAAGTGGAAGATAATGAAAAGAGGAACGATATGAAAGAATGCATGCATAAATGAACGAAAGTAATGAAAGGCTTGCAAGCAAATGTATGGAAAGAACACGCCCAATGAAGGGTGTTAGTCCAACGGTGTGTGGGTTAGCGACCCCAGAAGGATGCACATCCGGTTCCGTCTTTGTGATCGACCATTTGTATAGAACCTCTACCGCTTACCCTGGTACTGCGGCACCACGTATAGCTGTCTATTTATAGACTTCGGCCCAGTAGCCATATAGTTTGGGGTGTAGCACATGGTAATGGTACGGAAGATATGAAAAGTGAAAGAAAGAACGAATAATGAAGATAATAATGATATTATCTATGTGTACGTATGATGTGTGATCACATGCAAAAGTAACGAACGGTTTTTAATGAAAGTAAAGTATGTTTTATTATAAAACTAGAACTCACTCAGCAACGCCGACTTTTTATGTGTTTCCAGTTGGCAGGTAATGTTGCTGAGGATGGCACTGCGGGGCTACTCGACTCTTTTGGAATGACATCCATTTATAATGCTTTAGTGATATAATGCAACTTGGGTTTTGTAATTGGATAACGATGTATTATTTGGCAAAATCTATTATATTGAAATGAAAGAAAGTTTTAAATGTTTCCGCTGCGACGTTTTATGAAATACAAATGTAATTATACGTTTTACAATGGTTGTGTTTACCAAGACCACTAGTACAGTACCATTATGCTAGGATCGAGGATGAGCTTTATGAAAAACGAGGGGATGTATCTGAAAATAATTATTGGTTATTAGATAAAGAAAAAGGCATGCTTGTGGCGAAGAGAAATAGTAGGAGGACTTAACACTACAAGTATTAGAATAATTTTAGTTCATGAACTTAAATGGACTTTTATGAGTTAAATGATGCTTTATGGTTTAATAGAGACAATGTAAATAAAGTAGAGACTTTCAGAGATTTTCTTCATACTCAAGTAGGCTTCAACTTTAAAAATATGAAGATTGCAAAAGTGATTTTAGTTCATGAACTAAAGTGGACTGGTATGAGCTAGATGACGCTTTATGGTTTAATCGAGATAATGTGAATAAAGTAGAAACTTTCAAAGATTTTCTTCATACACAAGTCTGCCTCAACTTCAAAGATATGAAGATTGTTGAATTAAAAGTGAAAAAGGCTATGGGGGTAAAAGATCCATACACATTGATGACTATAGAGAATGTGATATGAAAAACAACAAAGAAGCAAAAGGTGATTCCCAAACACAAGATTTTGCTTGCCAACTCACTTAAAGATTTTGATAATTGCTGGTATAGTCCTTCTACTGATGAGGTTGTAACCGAAACTGAAGGTAAGATGTATACAGTCATTGACAAGATTCTCATGAAAAATTCCGTGAAAAGGGCATTGAAATGCTTGCAAGAAATCTAATATGTCACGAGATCTTCTTTGAAGAACAAGCTAAGAAATTTACAATTGTACTAGCTGAATTTTGAACAAGAGATTGTTGGATGGTAGTGGTTCACATTTAACGACAATTATCTTTTAATCAAAGCATTGATAACATCAGCCTAGTGGGAGAGTGTAAAGACCTGGATCTATAGTTTGATGTATCAAATAAATATTAAATGTTGAATGTTGTGCAAGTACAAGTATGAAAATAGAATACCCAAACCGAAACCAAGTACAAAGTACTCGGTGGGCTTTTGTGGGTTTATTCTTATACCTATAATACAAAAACTTTTGAATAAAATAGATTAGTGAAGTGTTTTGGTTAGATCTTTTGGTATTCTATCTTTAACTAACAACCAAGATTACTCAGTGTGATCATATGTGGTTAGCAATATACAACTGTTGGAAGCATTCTTAGTGTCTTTTTTTCTACTTATTTTCAAACCATATGTTGTTTAGATCCCACAAGTTAAACATACCGGATTGTGGTATTAACGTATCCGAATATCCAAGTAATTAGAGGGCCTTTACATCATAAAATACTACCCAAATTGACACATTTTCATATGAGCACCCACTACATTATAAATAAAATAAATAAACTGGTAAATTTATATCTAACACTAACGTAATTAAATTAAATTAATTAGACTTAATTAGTTATTCTTTTTACACTTATCTAATATTACTCTACCTTAAGCTAAATCTACTCAATATCTCAATTGAGGCTCCTACCCATCTCCATTCAAAAAAAGAACATACACATTTACCACTAGACTTGTATATTTAACTACTTTATTTATAAAATGTTCGAACATGGTTTCAGTTACTATTAAACCAGGCAAAAAATTTACAAGGTCTTCTATATGATTATAGATGATATGATTTAATGTTAGATTCTAATTATATTAAAAATAATAAAATATGATTTGAAGTGACCTATACTTCGAATTGAAAAACCATACACAATATTTAAATTTAGCTAGTTGAACCGTAGCTTCTTAAGTATAATTCGAATGCCGCATATGACAATTTCTTTATAAATGAAGCTTAAAAAATAAATAAATATGTGACCGTTAATTAATATATTGTAATTGCAAAACGCATGCGCAAATATTTTATTGGACTCAATAATGCCACACTAACATATTTAATTAAAAGGTAGTAGCTCATTGTTGAATCTTCGTGTCCTTTTAACTATAATTATAAAATAATCTTATACTTTTATAAGACTTTTAAATTATCGTCTAAGATATGATATTTTACTTTTTATGAAAGAGTTATTCTTCAATGTTACATATAGCCGATATTAATAATATGGAAATGTTCAAACAAAAATTTCTCTCAAAGTAAAAAATGTAAGAAGTAACTTAACAATCAATCTACTTAATCAATGGTTAAAATCAAATTGTAAGAAAAAAATTGTTAGAAGAGTATTTTAAAAACAGTTATTTTTCTTGACTTTATGCACGTTCCCCCATTTTTTTGAACTTTCATAACTTTTATGTCTGATATTTTTATTCTATAAAAAAATACACCACTAAAGCGAGTACAACATTGTTATATTAAAATATAAATTTTTTTTATGTTTTTAAGATTATATCTCGTCATTGTGAGTTTTTGTTATTTATTTTTTTTAATACTATTTTCTTTTTAGAAAAATATTAATTTAAAAAAAATGATAAAATAACATTGTTGTATATCTCTAATATGTATAACAAAATAATAAATTCACAACTAATTAATTTAATACATTAAAAATAATAACAAATTAATACAACTTATTTGTGTTTTTTAATTGTCATTGTGTTATTTTTAAGACTAAGAGTTTTTAAAAGAAAACACATTAATAAAATAACAAAATTGTGTACTTCTAATTGTAAAACTGTAATATCCGTGATCAAAATAGGTGTGTTGATCTTTGACTTTAACTTTTTGACCTTCAATTTGACTAAATTGGACTTTGATTTAAAAGTTATCTTAGTGATGATTTGGTCTAAATATTTGCATTAGACACATGTAGACATGCTAAGTATTAAAATTATGAAATGTGGGCCTAAATTATATTAATGGGCCTAGGGTGCCGATAATCTAATGTTCACTGGACTAATCATAGTACAATGATTACATGCATTGGGCTTGATCAAGGATTGTTAACACGTAAAGCATTAAAAATTACCTCAATCACAACAAGAATCAGACATAAGTGGACTTAGCCTAAAGTTTACTAAACAAACCTAATTTAATGCAAAAAATAAAAAATAAATAGATAATGTAAAATATATGACTTATAATAGTTAGTTGGAATCATAGTTGTTGGGTTTTGTAACATGTAAACAAGGTTTGTTTAACCATTTAAACTATAAAAACGCAGCGGAATATAGGTTTTAACATATGGTTTGTAATCTGAAAATTTTACCATTTTAAAGCACAAACAAAACCCAAAATCCAGGATCAACAATATATGTGAAATAGTATGCTATCAAACAAAACAAACAACCATAGGGTGTACAAAGAAATAACCTTTCTTGCACAAGTTATTAAAGGTGGAAGAGATGAAGAAGATGGTGTTCTTGAACGTTCAGCCCCCAAGAGAGAAAGCCTCAAGTAGTGATACCCACAAGCCTTTCCAAACACTTAGCTAGTTAGGGAGCTTTACACCAAAACTCTATACCAAAGCACCTTCAAAAATCCGAAATTTCAGCCTTGTTGGAGGCTATAATCCGAAAATTTCCAGCCTTCTTGAGAGTATTCTTGCTTAGAGTGTGTGAGAGAGAATGGTGTAATTGATGGAAGAGTGTTGTAGTATCTAATGAGTTGCAAAAGCCAAGACAAAAAGGGGGAAGTCCAAAGCCCCCAAGGGAGGCCGAATCCACCATTTTAAAATGGGTTTCCCCCCATTTTAATTTCATAAAATTACACTCCTTTAAACCCATAGTTTATAAAATTAAAACCAATTTTAATTTTATAACATCAACACACTTTTATTTGTTCTTATTTAACCAATTTAAATAACAAACAAATAATATCTCATGAACAATTATCCATATAATGTTGTTTTTTTACAAAAGCAAAGTTTTAAAAAACCAATTTTCTAAATTGGTGTCAATATTTATTTGTATGATCTCATCAACGAATAAACATATATTGGTGTTTGTTTAGCTTGTTATTGGGTATGACCCGACTTGGATCATAATGTATTAACCACATCAATCTTGTATGTGTCTTGGGCATACAAGATCCAACAATCTCCCACTTGCACAAGATTCATAGAAGATTGATGCAAGCAGTAAATACCGCCTAACAACGGTTTACTACCCTTAATACGTATGACTAAGTGCCATTCAATAACATCATCCTCTTCAAGTACCATACTTGAAATGTTTTAGGTGAAACAATCATCTATCCTTTTGTCGCAGATGTCATGTTAAATCCTAGAGACACAGAGTGATCATTCTCCATTGATTTAACTTTATCAGGCCTTAGACATCTTACTCTCAACGAATAAGAGGGACAAATCCCATCTTGACTACATACGTCTCTCACAATTACCTTATATCATACCTGAACTCAGACTTATGTACTGCCATGTTTCAGAACAGCGAAGAGCTAAGTCAAAGTATAATATTCGGTAAATATCAAGACCCAATATGTGTGTCAGGTCAGAGGATACCAAATGATATTCGCCTTTACTCAAAATTACTTATGATCAATCAAGAAGATTCCATGTAGTAATATTTGAGATGCAGGTCAGTCCAATATTTGCATCCCACAAATATCTATGAACTTTAGCAGCAACCTTTTGCTCTATATTCATCCATATGAATATCTACCAATCCAAGTTCATAATTGTATTATCTTCATACTTGTTCCCACAAGCATGAACAACTACGGACGTTCTGAGTAAACAATTTACTCATGGATTTTAAACATGCAAAATAGAAATATTAGTTGAATCATTATAACCAAATAATTCATTCAAGTAATAAAGGGTTACAATATCTCAATACAAAAATAAAAATAAAATCCAGTCACTAGAATATTGCAGTCCCATGGCACAAGCATGACTTTCATGCTTTGCCTTTTCAAGAAGCTTCGTGAGTGGATCCGCAATGTTTTGATCCGTGTGAACTTTGCGAATACATATTTTTCCCTTTTCAACTTCATCCCTTATGTAGCTGAATCTTCGTTCAATGTGCCTAGTCTTTTGATGTGCACGGGGTTCCTTGATTTGAGCAATCGCACCCTCATTGTCACAAAGAATTTCTAGGGGGTCCTGAATGGAAGGGACCACCCCTAGATTGGCAATGAACTTCTTTAACCATGCAGCTTCCTGAGCTGCTAATGAAGCGGCGATGTATTCTGATTCTGTAGTTGATAATGCCACCACATCTTGCTTAGAGCTCTTCCAAGAGATTGCTCCTCCATTCAAGATGAAATTTACCCCGATTGTGATCGTGAATCATCCCGATCAGTTTGGAAACTCGCATCCATGTAACCCTTTACTACGAGCTCCTCCTCACCAGATCCGTAGATTAGGAACATATCTTTGGTCCTCCTTAGGTACTTAAGTATGTTCTTAACAGCCATCCAATGACTGCTTCCAGGAATTTGTTGGTATCGGCTTATCATGCTCAAAGCGCATGACACGTCCGGTCTATTGCATATCATTGCATACATGATGGATCCTATAGCAGACGCATACGGGATTCCCTTCATTTTGTCTTGCTCATCCTTTAAGCTTGGACATTGAGTCTTACTCAATATCGTTTCTCTTTGAATAGGTACGGTACCTTTCTTAGAGTTTTCCATCTTGAACCTTTTCAAGATCTTATCAATGTATGCACTTTGATTCAAACCTATCAACCGCCTTGATCTATCCCTATAGATCTTTATTCCTAAAATATAGGCGGCTTCACCAAGATCCTTAATGGAGAAACAGCTTCCAAGCCAGGCTTTTACACCCTCCATGGTCGGAATGTCATTCCCAAATAGTAGGATGTCATCGACATACAATACTAGGAATGTGGTGATGCTCCCACTAGCCTTCTTATATACACATGATTCATCAGTGTTTTTGATGAATCCAAATTTGATTATTTCTTCATCAAAACGGTGATTCCAACTCCTTGATGCTTGCTTCAATCCATAGATTGATTTCTTTAACTTGCATACTTTATTAGGATGTTTTGAGTTGACAAAACCTTCAGGCTGAACCATATAGACATCTTCCTCAAGATATCCATTTAGAAAAGCGGTTTTGACATCCATTTGCCAGATCTCATAATCACAATGAGCAGCTATGCCAAACAATATCCTAATAGACTTTAGCATTGCAACCGGGGAGAAGGTCTCATCATAATCAACCCCTTGAGTTTGAGTGAAACCTTTTGCTACAAGTCTGGCTTTATAAGTATCCTAGTTTCCATGTATATCGGTTTTCTTCTTGAAAACCCACTTACTTCCAACTATCTTGGAGTTAAGAGGTGGTTCAACCAAGTCCCATACTTGATTGTCATACATGGATTGCATCTCAACGTTCATGGCTTCAAGCCATTTGTCACAATCCAAATTGGACATTGCATCATGATAGGTGGTTAGTTCATCGAAATCTACCACATAGCATCCATCTACGAAAAATCCATATCTTTCAGGTGGATTACTAATTCTACCAGATCTGCGAACGTTTTGTGTACATTGATTAACCACTTGATCATTCCCAACATCCTCATGTTGAGTGCTAGTGTTAACCAAACGTGTATCGGTTTGTGGTTCTTGATCCTCCTCAAGATCCACAGTTCTACTGCTAGTTCCTTCCGTAAGGAAATTAGCTTCTAAGAACTCAGCCTTCTTGGCAACAAACTCCTTTTGTTCCAATGGATCATAGAAATAATATCCCATAGAATTTCTAGGATATCCAATGAAGATACACTTGGTGGAACGGTTTTCTAGTTTGTTTGAGGTGGGAGTCTTAACATAAGCCTCACAACCCCATACCTTTAAATATGACAGTGATGGAACCCTTCCATGCCATATTTCAAAAGGTGTCGTTTCCACTTTCTTGGTTGGGGCCATATTCAAAATACAGGCCGCAGAGAGCAAAGCGAAACCCCAAAATGATAGAGGCAGTGAGCTTCTAGCCATCATAGATCGAACCATATCTAATGGAGTTCGATTTCTCCTCTCGGACATGCCATTATGTTGTGGCGTTCCAGGTGGAGATAGTTGTGAGACAATACCACAACTCCTAAGATGATCTCTGAAAGCATCACTTAGGTATTCACCTCCTCTATCGGTGCGAAGAATTTTTATTTTCTTGTTGAGTTGATTTTCTACTTCATTTTGGAAGATTTTGAACATTTCAAAAGCTTCATCTTTGTGTCTTAACAAGTACACATAACCGTGTCGACTATAGTCGTCGGTAAAGGTAATGAAGTATCTTTCATGGTACCTAGTCATTGGTTTAAAAGGACCACATACATCCGAATGTATGATGCCTAATAAATCTTTTGCCCTTTCAGATTTGCCACTAAAAGGTGCCTTAGTCATTTTACCTTGTAAACAAGATTCACATACATCGAATGAATCATATTCATTTGCTTTTAAAAGACCATTATGTAGTCATTATGTATAGGCTTAGTACTTGAATTAATATCTGTAATGAACTTTTGTATTTCATTATTGTGTATGCATTAAATATATAGGTTAACCCATTTATATAAGTGTTGGTTTATGTATGGTTGCAGGAACAAAATTATAATTGGTCAATTTGTGAAATTGACCAAGTGTAAGAAACATCTACAGATGAACATTTTGTTCTTCCGTAGATATATTTCTTACAAGTAAATACACATCCAAAGATCTTCTGCGGATGAACAACAAGACCTTCGGAAGAACACCACCTTCGGAAGAACAACACCTTCGGAAGAACAACACCTTCGGAAGAACAAGATACCTTCGGAAGAACAAGATACCTTCGGAAGAACAAGATACCTTCGGAAGAACATTATCTACGGAAGAACAAAATTACTACTGAAGACTATATTCCTGCGGAGTTCAAACACTTGTATTATCCAAATGGTACAAGTCAACAAGTCAACAAGGCGGTTATGCGAATCCCGAGAAATCCGATGATTCCTTAACAGAAACAAATCAAATCCCAAGAGATCCGGTGTTTCCTATAACTGAAACACCTTTGTCTATAAATATGGATCCTAGGTTTCGATTCAAATACGATTGAGTTAGACGATTGATTGATTGAGAACTGCAACAGCAATACAACAATCATCAAAAGTCTTTCGATCAACTTTAACATACACAACATCATAGCATTCTTTGATATCGTACATTCAATTCTTTTGTAATCATCAACACATTATAATAAAATACTGATTAATCATTAATTGTGTTTTGTTTCGTGTGTTCTTGATATTTCATTGATATTTAAAGTTGTTTAAACACAATTAAACCAAATCAACGTTAATTCCGCTAACGTTGACTTGACATCGATTCACACTGATAATTCCTGTTGACGATCCTTGGATTCACAGGTGGTATCAGAGCCAAGTGCTCATTGATTTAGATCAATTGATCTATCAGTGTTAGTTGTGTTTTAATTGTGTTTGATTTCGTTTAACAACAATCGTTTTTAATTAACTTGTGTCTATATTCAAGTCAATTGAATAGCAGATCTTGTTAACATCATGAGCAACTTCAGTGGTTCATCTTACCAACCTCCGAAGTTGGAAACAAAAGCAGATTTCAAGTCTTGGAAAATCAAGTTCAGGAATCATGTAAACTATACTGATTCTGACTTGTGGATTTCCATCACTGAAGGTCCTTATATTCCACCCACTCTTGGGCCGGATTATAATGACAAAAATCAACCAATCAGTACGAAAGATCTATCACCTGATGATGTCAAAAAGGTTAAAGTTGATATAAAAGCATACAGTTTGCTTAGTATGGCTTTACCTGAAGAGATATTAATCAGGTGTGAGAACTATAAAACAGCACACTCCTTATGGAAGATACTTCACACTCTCTGCGAAGGGAGTGATGAGATAAGAAGTATAAGGAGAGACACCCTCAGATCACAATATGAAACTTTTCATCATATTGAGGGTGAGTCAATTCCTCAGCAACTTCATAGATTCATGCAGTTAGTCACTGAGATGAATATTCTAGAGTTGAAGTATACTAGTGAGGAATTAAACAAGAAAATGCTCCACACTTTGCCAGAAAGTTGGAAGCATACTGTGTCCATGTTCAAGAACACTATAGATCTGAAAGCAACTGGCTTAGATACTCTGGTTGCAAAAGTGGAAGCTCTTGAAATGGACGAAAAATCAAGAAACAAGAGTGTGAGAACTCATGTCTCACCCTATCACTTCAAAGAAACAAA
Source organism: Flaveria ramosissima (assembly GCA_025215565.1). Classification (NCBI taxonomy): domain Eukaryota; kingdom Viridiplantae; phylum Streptophyta; class Magnoliopsida; order Asterales; family Asteraceae; genus Flaveria; species Flaveria ramosissima. Next base: position 44,495,473 of record CM046035.1, on the reverse strand, counting down.
TAATGTAGGAAGTGCATTTATTTCAAACAATGAAAGTGATAACTCTTGTGCTAGGAGTGATGATGAGGAGGAAGTTAGCTTCTATGCTTCAAAACCCTCAAAGAAATCATCTCAAGACAAGCAACAAAAGAATAAAGGAAGAACTGCTGATAGACAAGATACAACTGCAGCAACAGCTAAGTCTTCCTTTTCAGCAAATCAATCAGAACCAATAACTGTGATATTTGACTCTGAAGAACAAAGAGCAGCCTTTGCAGCTTTTAGCTCAAGTTTTCAAGCATATCTGGGAAGCTCTCTAACATCAGCCAATATCTGCCAACAAGACTTAGAAGAACTACCTCCAGATGTAGTGGAAGAGATGGATCTACAATGGCAGATGGCCATGATTGCTTATAGAGCTAAGCAATATCTCAAGAGAAATAAGAACTTGGCTTCAGCAAGCAGAACATCAAAGATTGGTGTTGACAAATCAAAAGTGAGATGCTACAAATGCAATCTCTATGGACATTTCTCAAGAGAATGCAATCAACAGTCGTATCCAGAGATGAGACAACACCAGCAGCATCAACAACATCAGATTCAAGCAAATCAACAATCTTCTCAAAGACCTCTTCACAAGCAATCTCAACTGATCAATGCTTCCCCACCAGCCACCAAAGAATCAGCAGGACCTAGCAACTCAAAGGAGTCAGGGCTGATCATACTTCAAGATGGAACGTGTGACTGGAGTTTGTATGAGAAGGAAGTTTTGGAAGAGAATCAAGCATTGATGGCCCATATGGATCAAACAGTTCCACCAATGGCAAAAGAGGTAAAAGAAAGATTGTGTTCATCAACTTGTGTTGAGAAAGTTGAATGATATAGAGTCCATGCTCAACAGTTGGCTGATAAACTAAAAGAAACAATGATTTTGAATAAATCTCATGTTAGAGAACATAAATTATATCAAATAAAAATTAATTCCTTGCAAAAGGATTTAGAAAAATTTGTTTCTGAAAATTATAGCCTAAAAGCCCAAGTTGAGCATTTGACCACTTCCTTAACAAAATCCATGGCTGATCATGCATCAACTGAAGTGAAACTTCAGAAGTTTCAATTATCATCTCAGCAATATGAGAAATTACTAAATTCTCATATTGAATCAAAGAAAAGGTCTGGGTTGGGTTATAATGCGGTTGCACCACCTATAAATGATAATTACACATCCTTACCTACAACAATGACAAACACTCTGTCAAATCATTTTGTGCCTAGCACTAAGTTTGAAAAAGATTCAACTAAAACTAAAATTAATGATAACGCTGAGGTGAGTGAAACTGAATCATCTGAATCAGAATCATTAGATCAAAATGATTCAGAATTTGATTATGATAAGTGTGATGACTTGGATGATTCTGATGAACATGATGTTGATCAAACAAGCACTGGTAAAAATGTTCAACTGAAAGCCCATATCCCAAAAGTGCTTGAAGAAACAAAGTTGCCATACCCTCCTAAACAAAGAAACATGCTGAAGACCATCTGCAAGAGGATAGCTCAATTGAATGAAGGTCTTCAAGAACTAAGTATGCAAGACTCCTCCAAGAAATTGACTGATGAATCTGTCAACACTGAGGAAAAAGTAAAATTCAAAGGAAAGAAAAAGGCTTCAGTAGATCATCAACTGAACAAGAAAACTTCAGCAGCTGATCTACGGAAGAGAAATTCAGCACCAAACAATCAAAATGTGCACAAAGTTGAAAAAGGTGAAACTCATTCAAAGATGAAGAAGAAAGAGCTACAACAAAGATTAGCAAACAAAAGGAATGATTCTGAGAAAGAATCAGAAGAAAAATATTGCAAATGGTGTGACATGACAAATCACAACACTGAAGACTGTTACTTCAGCAACTATTGTTCTATTTGCAATATGAACAATCATATGACTACTGATTGCTACTTCAACAAACATTGTTCTATCTGCAACAAAAATAATCATTCCACACAGGAATGTTATTTCAACAAAAAGAACAAGACAAAAAGTTCAAAGAATAAAGAATCAGACAAATCTGAATCAGATTCTCAATCTACGGATTCTGCAAAGAGCTCAAAACTGAAGAAGTTTGAACAAAAATCAAAAGCAAAACCAAAGGACAAATCAGCATCAAGTGTGCATATACTGAGGAAAAGACCATCTTTTCAGCAGTCAAAAACACCACACAAAAGAGTAGATTTGTCAGACAAAGAATCAAAGGATGATGATTCATTCTTTGATAAATTTGACAAAGGCATTCATATACCTCTTTCAAAAACAAAAGATAGTGAAACATTTAAAAGTTCATTATCAAAACAAAAGACTCAAACAAATGAAGTTACTCTGAGTAAAGCAGACAATGTGAATCATGAATCTACTTCATCAACATCCAATTCAGCAGAATCATCCTCATCTAAATCAAATCAGAATGAATCAATTAAATCTGAAACTGAAACTTCAAAAATTGTTCATGAAAGAGTAATTGTTTTAGATCCTGTTGATAAACCCAAGATCACTAAGACTTGGGTTGTCACTTCTAACTGATTTTCATTTCTGATTGCAGGAACAATATTGGAGAGCTGACAACATGTGGTATGTTGACAGTGGTTGTTCCAGGCATATGACAGGAAACTGTTCTCTTCTCCATGATTTTAACATAAAAATGCTTCTTATGTGGCATTTGGTGGGGATAAAAAGGGAGGTAAAATTGTTGGTGAAGGAATGATAACTAATGGTGTACTTAAATTTGATAAAGTAAATTACTGTAAAAACTTACAGTATAATTTACTTAGTGTATCTCAAATTTGTGATCAAAATTACACTACATTGTTTGATGACACCAACTGTTACATTCTTAAGCCAGGATTTAGTGTCCCTGAAGATTGGATTCTCGTCAAAGCAGCAAGAAAAGGAAGCACTTATGTTTTGGATATGAACAACACTTCTCTCACAAAACATGAAACTTGCCTTATATCTAAACTTTCAGAAGATTTGTCACAATTATGGCATAGAAGGCTTGTTCATTCTAACATGAAGAACATAAATAAATTGGTGAAAGATGACCTGGTCATTGGATTACCAAATAAAGAGTTTCAATGCTCAACTCATTGTTCTTCTTGTTACAAAGGAAAACAACATAGAGTGTCACATAAACCAAAAACAATCAATACTAATACTACACCACTCAAATTGCTTCACATGGATCTTTTTGGCCCAACCAATGTAATGAGCATTGGAAAAAGGCAATATTGTTTGGTGATAGTTGATGATTTCACTAGATTTACATGGGTCTTTTTCTTAAAACAAAAGAGTGAAACATCAGAAACATTAATGGACTTTGTCATCAAGATTGAGAATCAACTTGATACAAAAGTCAAAATTTTCAGGAGTGATAATGGTACTGAATTTGTGAACTTTGAACTAGATTCTTTTTGCAGGAGCAAAGGTATTGCAAGACAATTCAGTGCACCAAGGACGCCACAACAAAATGGAGTTGCTGAAAGAAGAAACAGAACTCTCATTGAAGCAGCAAGAACAATGCTAGCTGATTCACAACTACCTATTACCTTTTGGGCTGAGGCTGTGAATACTGCATGCAATGTTCAAAACAGAACATTAATTGTCAAAGAACATAACAAAACTCCTTATGAGCTCCTATTTAAAAGAAAACCTTACATAGGATATCTAAGAGTATTTGGATGTCAAGTAACTGTTTTGAACATAAAAGAGTCATTAGGAAAATTTTCAGAAAAAGCATATGATGGTTTCTTTGTTGGATACTCTTCAACATCAAAATCATATAGAGTGTATATTCCACAACATAACATTGTGGAAGAGACCCCTAATGTATCCTTTGATGAAAATGTGTTTACTAAGTCAGTTAAAGGTTCATCATGGTTATTTGACATAGATGCTTTGTCTAAATCTTTTAACTATGATCATTTGACAAATGCAGGATCTGATGAAGTATGCTATCCATTTGTTCCACCTATTATGACTGAAGTAACTTTATCTGCTGATCCCCCAAGGATATATCCATCTTCAGGTGAAAATACTTCAGCAGAAGCAGATATTACATGTGGAACTGAACAGCATGCATCCGAAGTTCCTTCGAAAGATCAGCATATATCCGGAGAAATTCCTTCGGAAGACCAAAATGCATCCGGAGTTCCTTCGGAAGATCAGCATATATCCGGAGAAATTCCTTCGGAAGACCAAAATGCATCCGGAGTTCCTTCGGAAGATCAGCATATATCCGGAGAAATTCATTCGGAAGACCAAAATGCATCCGGAGAGGTTCCTTCGGAAAATCAGCATACATCCGGAGAAGTTCCCTCGGAAGATCAGCATACATCCGAAGAACTTCCTTCGGAAGACCAAAATATATCCGGAGCAGCTCCTACGGAAGACCAAAATGCTTCCGCAGAAGTTCCTGCGGAAGAACAAAATCCAACTGCAGACACTGTAGCTCAATCAACAGAGACTCGATTTGATTATTTCTTGAATTCTCAAATTGAGATGAATCAGTCAGAGGCAATGGAAATGACTAATCTGGAATCATCCATTCCAGTTGAGTCAACTCCCTCAATGAGAATTCATAAGTCTCATCCACTTGACAATATCATTGGAAATCCTGAAAAGAGAACTACAAGGAGCCAAAGTGGTACAGCCAACCTTTGTCTCTTCAACTGTTTTCTTTCTCAAGTGGTGCCTCCAAACATTACAGCTGCTTTAAAAGACAATAGCTGGATTGAAGCTATGCAAGAAGAGCTTCAACAGTTCAGAAAGCAAAAAGTATGGTCTCTTGTTGATTTACCTGAAGGTCAACATCCTATTGGAACTAGATGGCTATACAAAAACAAACTGGATGATAGAGGGATTATTGTCCGAAACAAAGCAAGGTTGATAGCACAAGAATACACTCAAGAAGAAGGCATAGATTATGATGAAGTTTTTGCACCAGTTGCAAGAATTGAGGCAATAAGAGTGTTTTTGACATATGCATCATATAAGAAATTTACTGTGTATCAGATGGATGTCAAGTGTGCATTCTTATATGGGAAAATTGATGAGGAAGTTTATGTATCTCAACCCCCCGGATTTGAAGATCCTCATTATCCTCACAGGGTATACAAACTAGATAAAGCTTTGTATGGTCTTCATCAAGCACCAAGAAAATGGTATGAAACACTATCATCTTTCTTACTCAAGCATGGCTACAAAAGAGGAACTATTGATCAGACACTCTTTCTCAAACAAGAACATCAAGATCTCTTAGTAGTTCAAGTATATGTTGATGACATTATATTTGGATCAACTAATAAGAGATTATGTGTGAATTTTGAAGAGCTGATGAAATCTGAATTTCAGATGAGCTCAATGGGTGAATTAACTTTCTTCCTTGGACTTCAAGTTCATCAAAAAGCAGATGGAATATTCATCAATCAAGAAAAATACATACATCAAATACTGAAGAAATACAATCTTGCTGAAGTATCCTCATGCAAAACACCAGCTTCAACAATTGATAAGATTGCTCCTGATCCCACTGGAAAATCTATTGATCAAAAATTATTTAGATCTATGATAGGTTCACTTATGTACTTAACTGCCAGTAGACCTGATATTATGTTTGCTGTGTGTGTATGTGCTAGGTACCAATCTGATCCAAAGGAGTCACATCTCAATGCTGTCAAAAGAATTTTCAGATACCTCAAGGGAAAACCAGGACTTGGTCTATGGTATCCCAAGGATGGAGACTTTACACTCTACTCATACTCAGACAGTGACTATGGTGGATGTAACAGCAATAGAAAATCAACAACCGGTGGATGTCAATTCATTGGACCCAGGCTAGTGTCATGGCAGTGCAAGAAACAAACAAATGTTTCAGTATCCACAGCTGAGGCTGAGTACATTGCTGCTTCAGCTGGGTGCTCTCAAGTACTTTGGTTACAAAACCAATTGCTTGACTATGGTTACAACTTTCTTCAAACCTCAATCTATATAGACAATTCTGCTGCTATGTTTATCACTGCTAATCCTGTGCAACATAGTAAAACAAAACATATTGAGATTAGGTATCATTTTTTGAGAGATTGCTCAGAAAAGGGATTGACTAAGTTAGTCAAAGTGGATACATCAAATCAGCTTGTTGATTTATTCACTAAAGCCTTTGATTCAGTCAGATTTAATTTTCTGATTGAGTCTCTAGGTATGATTAACTTAGATTAAATCAAGTCTAAACAAACAACATGCTGTGTGCAATAATGCATCAGTATGACATATGCATGGGAAATGATAGTACACTATAGCTTTGCCTATTCCTGCATAAACAAATAACAATATATCTCAGCAAGTTTCTTGATATGTGAGTAGGTTCATCTTGAGTGGAAACAAACCTGAGTGCATGCAAAACATAATACTATAATAATTGTCTGTGGGAAAATTCATTTTGAGAAAACAAAGTGAGTCTTATCCTAATGTGATCAAATCATTCATCTAAACACTATGTAATACACTTTATACTATCTATCTTTGTAAATCATACTCCCTCTGTTTTGTGTGAACAAAGACCTGGGTGTATGCTCACCATACTGAATATCAGTAACAAAGGTGAAAAGATCATGATCCTCATCATCCCTCTGTTTTGTGTGAACAAAGACCTGGGTTAAAGGCACCTCTGTTTTACGTGAGTAAAGACCTGGTGACCTGATGATGATCATATCTAAAGCTCTCAAAAGAATTATAAGTGATCAACTGTATATTATTTTGAGCCTTATCAACATTGCATCAATGAGATGCCAAATACATCTCAAGATAGCTATTATAACTTAAAGTACATAGTCTTAAATGATGATTTGACTTGCAAAGGGAGGTCAACACCTTTGTGAATCAAATGTGAAGCCCATGACAGTTATTTCTAAAACAATATGAAAACATGATAAACAGCATGCCTAGTTGATACATGAGCTCTTGTATGGATTTATATGGACAATATACTTGCAATCAGAACTTGTTCTAGTATCAAATATACAACATAACTAATCAGGAAGAGGCTTAGCATTATAGTATGATCCCGTCTTATGTGTATCTGATCATTATCATATATTTAAAATTCATGTTATTCCTCTTAAAGAAATTTATGATAAATGCTTATGTTCATCATTAATCACAAATTTAGGGGGAGTAGAATTCATGAAAAAGCATCTAAATCAGCAGCAGCAATGTCTATATCATTATCAATTTGAAGAAATTGAAATTTGAGCATCATCTTAGCTGTTGGTTACATGAAATTTTTAGTAAAAATCTCTATTTTAAATTTTCTTGTACTAAATTGTCATGTATACAAAGCCAACGAGGTCCTAAAGCAATAAATGGTTCAACCAATGGAGTTGGGCCATACATACAACTGTGTGTAAATCAATATTAATGTTTTTCCGTAGATTGGTAAACTACGAATGAATAAAGATCAATAAATTAATGATTACAATTTCACATCGGTAGAAGTTGTTGATCCGTAGATGTACTACGAAAGAGTAAATTGTGGATCCCACTTAATTAATGAGAAACTACTTCTACGGAAGAATACAATGTGGGACCCACTTAATAAATCAGAGAAAATTAATATGTCTGAGGGTATAAATAATGAGGTTTGACTTGTCAAATTCATTACTCATTTTTTCAGACCTAGAAAATCTCACTCAACAAAACTTTTCCCACTTCCTCAACATTCAAAATTTATCAAATCAAAACCTTAAGCAAACATATAGTTGTGTTCTTAATCAGCGTTTATTAAGGTAAAACATGTCGTAATCATCAAGAATGAACCAGTTGATTCTTGTTTTATCTCTCAACTGTTCGTATTCTCATATCAATAATGTGATTCTAACGAAGTCTTTTCTTATGAACAGATGGATCAACGATTTGCAAAAGAACATAATGTGTGTGCTTTCTTGAACCCTGACGATCCTGTGTCAGAAGGATGCCAAGAAATTATGAGATATTTGAGAAGATCGAGGATATTCTATGCCCTATCAGCAGAGCCGACGATTTATCGCACTCATATCAGTGATTTCTGGAATTCTGCACATATAGAAGAAGATGGTGAAGGAATTATTGCAGAAATTAAGAATCGAAGGCTGAGAATTGATGAACAAACAATAAGAAGGGTTCTAGAACTGGGAGATGTTGAAGTTGGACACCCTGATGTATTTGATTATGAATACATAGAAAAGGTTTTTCTCTTAATGGGGTATGATGGAGATTTTGAAAAGGGAGAAATTAAGAAGGGAAGACTCTGTAAGCCATACAGATTTTTGTGTCACACTTATCTGAAGTGTATGTCAAACAAAAAATCTGGGCTTGACAGATTTTCAAGACATATATCATCTGGTATCATTGGCATCTTTGAGGGAAGGACTTACAACTATTCAAAGTACATCTTCAATTGTTTGTGTGATCACATTCGAGTACAGAAGGCTGATAAGATGTACATGTTTCCAAGATTCATTCAGCTCATCATTAATGCAGACCTACCTGGAACATCTGTGGAGGGTGGTGTGTTTATCCAAGCACACCTTGGCAGATCTGTGCTGAACAAAATCTCAGGAAAATATGAAGGAGGTGACATAGACATGTTTGCTCATGTGATTGATGCTAATGCAGACATACCTCAAGAGCTTGTTTGGGAAATTGGTGAAGAGAGCTCTGCTACCAGCTCTGCTCAAGACACTCCATCACCAGAAACATCACCTCAACAACAACAACCACATCAACCACCATCTCCTCACAGCCAAAATACAGAACCTATCTCTCCAATCCTCCACCTATCACCACAACAACAACAACACCCCAAACAATCACCAGCCAGTCAAAATACTGAACCAATATCTCCCATTCAACCCCAATCACCAAATCAGCTTCAGATGCAACTTTACCAACAACCTACAAATTCAGATACTGAGAGCATCTATACTGGGGAGACAGAATTAGTCTCAGAAGCAAGTACAGTTAAACTGTCATTATCCAAGACTGAATCCCCTGTGCATTCAAATGAAACTGAACAAGTTTCTCCAGTGACTGATCAGCAACAACAAACTCTTCAAGAGCATGAACATCAAGCCACTGAACCAAAGTCAAGCTCAGCAAGTGTTGATCATAAGGAAGTTAAAGAAGATGAGATTGAGTCTTAGCATCAGGAAGTAGATGCAGAAGCAGATCATGTTGATGTGATTGCTTATAATGAAGATGATCTAAGTGAAGATGACATTCCTGTGAGCAAGAGCTATCTGGTGGCTGAGTACAACAAGCTGGTGCTCAAATCAAACAAAAGAAAGGAAAGAATACAAGAGCTGAAGGGGATGATAAAAGAAAAGGATGAAGAATTGATAAGACAGCAAGCAAGAATAAAAAGACTGAGAGAAGATGCACAAAGTGATAAAGAAGTCATTGATGCTTTGCTAGACAAGGAAGCTGAGCTTAAAGAGTCAGCAGAGTCTGAGAAGAAAGAAAAAGAAAAGATCATGAAGAGACTTGAACAAGCATCTGGCACTATGACTGCTCAGTCAAACATTATAAAGAGAAAAGATGAAGAAATTGAGCAACTTAAATTGAAGATCAGTTCATTGGAATCTCATGTTAAGGCTTCAACTGCTCAAACAAAACAAGGTCTTGAGGCATCAAAAGAAATGATCTTGTACTCAAGGAAAAGAAAGTACCTTGGTACTGCTTAGAAGAAGCCAACTACTTATGAAAGTGTTTCAAAGAAACAAAAGCTGACTTTTCCTGAACACACTCCCTCAATAGATTTATCTACTGAGAAGCCCATCTCTCAAAAGGAAGATGAAAGTGATAAAGAGTGGGAAGAATTAATCAAAGAAGACTCTCCACCAAAACAAGAAGTCTCAAAGGCTGATGATCTTCTGACTACAAGTGACATATTTGAAGAGAGGCCTGAATCAACCATGTTCATGACACTTATAAACCATGGTTTCCCTTATGACATGGTTGAAAGACTAAACATGACTGAGATGAAGAACTTGTTAAAAGAGTTTGAGCTTGCATGCTTTATGATTCCAAATTGTGATTATGAAGCCTTCAGCACCTTTCAATCAATTCAGAAAACAAAGAAGGAGTTGGGACATTGTGACACAGCCAAGCTAAGCAAATACAACATGACTTGCTGGTTACAAGGATATAATTACAAACCTCATGAGCTTAAAGGAAGATCAGTAGGGGAACTCAGAAGGATGATGGAGCATGTGATGAAAGTTGAGCTAGATACTGGAGTAAAATTCAGAACTGAAGCTCCACATCCATCTTATGAACAACAAAGCAAACTTTCTGCTGAACCTATAACAGTTGAACCTAAAGATCAGCACAAAGGAAAGGAGAAATTGATTAGAGAGCCAAGAGAAGTTATACCCGGCAAAGTATGGCCACTTGGGACTGCTGTTAGAGAGATAACAGAACAAAAGTCCACTCTAATTCAACTGATAGATCACCTCACAACTCCCAGCTCTGTGGAAGAAAACAGGATCATGGCCTGGAAATATGATCCAGACTGGGATTGTGCTGTTATTAAAAGAACATCTGGAAGAGTTGAATGCTTCCATGATGTACTCTCAGTGGTGAGTCTGCCAGAGAATGACATCAAAGATCTTCAAAGTTTAATCATAAGCAATTATCCAATTCACCCTAGAGGAAGAGATTTCTCAACCCTAGTGGGAAAACTGAAGACAAAGTTTAAAGATGATGTGCTTATAGAAGCCAAAAGAGAAGATATAGAACATCAAAAGAGAATCAAAGGGCTCAAAAGATTCAAGTCCAATGCCTCAGAACATGTAGATGATGAATTCTTGAAGAGGATTGGCTACAACAACAGAAACAAAGCAGCACTTAAATGCATTGAAGGGACTCAATTCACATACCCAATCACTGAATAGGGATATGTTGAGAAGACAAAAGAGTTAGTCCTGCTGAGAAATGTTGAGAACAAGAAAGCTGAAAAGATCAGGATCTTTGATCCTGTGGAAATCAAACTGCTCCATCCCAGCTACACCTCATACCTTAATGACAAATTCTTTCCCAAGCTGACTGATGAAAAAGGACAAAATGATCTGTTCCTGCATGTCCATGTGATTCAAGTAATTGACAAACTACATGCCAAAGCATATAAAAGAAGAAGATTTAATGCTGGACTGCTGAAGGGAACAACCTTTGATGAGGTAACAGAACTCAGAATCACAGAACAAGATGAGCTCGAAGTGGTGAATAACAACAAGGTGTTAGACACACTCACTACAGAGGAAGATGTTCTGGGAATCAGTTATGAGACTCTGAAGAAGATCAGCAAGATGAAGATCAACTATAAGTATGATGATCAGAAGACTGCTGTTTCCTACTTCTACAACAAGATGATTGCCAGAATCAAGGATCTTGCAGTTTTGAAGAACTGATTGCAAGTAGCTAAGCCTAAGGGGGAGTATTGTTAGGTCAAGAATCAGTAGATCTAGTCATTATGTATAGGCTTAGTACTTGAATTAATATCTGTAATGAACTTTTGTATTTCATTATTGTGTATGCATTAAATATATAGGTTAACCCATTTATATATGTGTTGGTTTATGTATGGTTGCAGGAACAAAATTATAATTGGTCAATTTGTGAAATTGACCAAGTGTAAGAAACATCTACGGATGAACATTTTGTTCTTCCGTATTTATATTTCTTACAAGTAAATACACATCCAAAGATCTTCTGCGGATGAACAACAAGACCTTCGGAAGAACACCACCTTCGGAAGAACAAAACCTTCAGAAGAACAATACCTTCGGAAGAACAAGATACCTTCGGAAGAACAATATACCTTCGGAAGAACATTATCTACGGAAGAACAAAATTACTACTGAAGACTATATTCCTGCGGAGTCCAAACACTTGTATTATCCAAATGGTACAAGTCAACAAGTCAACAAGTCAACAAGGCGGTTATGCGAATCCCGAGAAATCTGATGATTCCTTAACAGAAACAAATCAAATCCCAAGAGATCCGGTGTTTCCTATAACTGAAACACCTTTGTCTATAAATATGGATCCTAGGTTTCGATTCAAATACGATTGAGTTAGACGATTGATTGATTGAGAACTGCAACAGCAATACAACAATCATCAAAAGTCTTTCGATCAACTTTAACATACACAACATCATAGCATTCTTTGATATCGTACATTCAATTCTTTTGTAATCATCAACACATTATAATAAAATACTGATTAATCATTAATTGTGTTTTGTTTCGTGTGTTCTTGATATTTCATTGATATTTAAAGTTGTTTAAACACAATTAAACCAAATCAACGTTAATTCCGCTAACATTGACTTGACATCAATTCACACTGATAATTCCTGTTGACGATCCTTGGATTCACATAGTCCCCTCGGCCTTCAACTTGAACCTTTACCCCATTCCCCATGTAGAGGCTTACATCCCCTTTCTTGAAGTCCTTACTTCTTTTGAACACCTGCAATAAGTTGCAAATGTGAGTTCCACATCCGGTATCCAATACCCATGTGTTAGAGGATATTAGATTTAGATCAATATGAATCATGTAAATTATACCTGAGGTTTGCCCGGCATCCCTCTTAGCTTGAAACTCTTTGAGATGGACTGGGCAATTTCTTGCCCAATGTCCAATCTCCCCACACTTAAAGCATGGGTCATTTGAAGCAACCTTTTGCTTCTTCTCCGCTGCTTTTGGTGGAGGCGCTCTTACCACTCCCTTTCCCTTTCCCCTAACGTGCCCTTTACCCTTGGCAACATTTGCCTTGGGTGCGGAGTGAGGCCTCTTCTTGTTCCCACCTTCATTGATGGTGAGAACGGGTAAAACCTTTTTACCCATGGCCGCCTCGGCAGTTTTGAGCATAGAGTGAAGCTCACTTATGTTCTTGTCCCACCCGTTCATGTTATAGTTCATGAAAAAATTGTCAAACCTTTTTGACAAAGAGTTGAGGATCAAATCCGTAGCCAACTCTTTTGAGACGGGACAATTCAGCCTTTCGAGGCGGTCGATGTGGCTTTTCATCTTAAGTACATAAGATGAAACAGATTGGGTGTCGTCCATACGACACGCATGGAGTGCTCGAATCGTTTCGAAGCGCTCAACTCGTGCTTGTTGTTGGAACGTTTCCTTCAACTGAGTTATCATGTCGTATGCTCCATGATGTTCATACTCCTTTTGGAGATCTGGAGTCATACTTGCCAACATGAGGCAAGACACTTGGACCGAGTCCTCAGTGTATTTCACCCAACTATTAAAGGCCTCCTCATCATCCTCACTAGGTTGATCGGGAATCGGATCGGCTAATATGTATGATCGTTTCTCTTGCTTGAGAACAATTCTCAAGTTTCGAAACCAATCAATAAAGTTATTATGGTTTAGACGCTCCTTTTGGAGAATGGTCCTAAGAGATAGTGAGTGAGCGGACGGGATTTCATTGTTTTCATTATTGTTGGTGGCCATCTACAAAATATAACAAAGTTTAATTTTAGTAATTTCGATATTGTTCATTTATAATAACTATAACCCCTTTTAAGTGTCTTACACAATTTCTAAAATCTAGAATCCAACGGTACATTTAAATAATGGTTAGGTGACCTTTATCCCATTATTTAAATTAACAAGGTAGTCAACATTTTGATAATTGCAACCCTTTGCAACTTCTAGGGTATGGGATCGACTTTAAAACATCATATGTATAATCAGCATGATTATCCCATCAACACCTTTGTAAACCATATTGTAGGTGATCCATTTAACATGGTTTGCAAATCAAGTTTCCCTACTTGCACACACATATGAGTTTTCCAACATAAGTGGTTAGGTGACCTTTATCCCACAAATATGGTATCCCCACCTCAAGTCACAAGTTCCCACAAAACGATTAGGTGACCTTTATCCCATTAAGAGTTTCCAAATGACTCAAGTGTTGTGCAAAAGGACGGTGTTAAACTTGTTTATAAAAGAAATTTAAAGTTTTCATAATCTTAGTTTAGAAAACTCTATGTACCTTATATTTACATGCTTTCAAATACAAGGTACCCTATGGTTCACTTTTAATAAAACCTCTTTTATTAAAACCATAAATCCTTTTAATAACCTTTTATTAACCACTTAATGATAAAGAACCATCAAATTTTCAGCTTGTAAAGTTTGTTAATGAGTTTGTTATGCATATCCAAATATCAACCAACAATCATACAACAAACATCCAAACAAGCATAAACATACAAACATGAGTGCATAACCATAGCCACTAAGTTGACCACACTTGTTTGCCATCACAAGTGTTGTCATAAGGTCTTTCCTAAGGGTAGAGATGACACATCAAAATGTGTCCATGAACTCCCACTTGAATCCACATCCAAAAGCTTCAAGAGTCCATGTCTTTTGTGTCCTTCTTTGTGTCTTCATCTTGTGCATCTTATTTTACAAAAATCATATCCTAATACAATTGTTTCAAATAAAAAATGCACCTAATCTATTTATTACATAACCAAATAAATAAATAAATTACAACCCAAAATACAAAACACAAAATTACAACCCTTACAAGAATCAAAACCAACAAGACAAATCACAATCAACCAAAACCAAACACATAAGGCCAAGGCTATGTTATGCACCAAAATAAGAACCATATTCAACATCCAAGAACAACAATGAATCCCTTATTTCAGCCTTAAAATTTCAGCAAACATGAACTCAAATTTTAAGGTTTGTCCAAACAACACAATCAACCATTTGATGTAAATCTTTCAAGGTCTATACTAAAGCATGCAAGAATAAACCATGAAACATAAGGGATTCATATATCCACAACAAAAACAGCCCCTAATGGGTTGAAAAGGTCCATGAAAACTAACTTTTCAAGACCTTTTGAAGCACATATTCCACATATCCGGCTCAAGATGCCATTGTTGGGTTTTGTAACATGTAAACAAGGCTAGTTTAACCATTTAAACTATAAAAACGCAGCAGAATATAGGTTTTAACATATGGTTTGTAATCTGAAAATTTTACCATTTTAAAGCACAAACAAAACCCAAAATACAGGATCAACAATATATGTGAAATAGTATGCTATCAAACAAAACAAACAACCATAGGGTGTACAAAGAAACAACCTTTCTTGCACAAGTTATTGAAGGTGGAAGAGATGAAGAAGATGGTGTTCTTGAACGTTCTTCCCCCAAGAGAGAAAGCTTCAAGTAGTGATACCCACAAGCCTTTCCGAACACTTAGCTAGTTAGGGAGCTTTACACCAAAACTCTATACCAAAGCACCTTCAAAAATCCGAAATTTCAGCCTTGTTGGAGGCCATAATCCGAAAATTTCCAGCCTTCTTGAGAGTATTCTTGCTTAGAGTGTGTGAGAGAGAATGGTGTAATTGATGGAAGAGTGTTGTAGTATCTAATGAGTTGCAAAAGCCAAGACAAAAAGGGGGAAGTCCAAAGCCCCCAAGGGCGGCCGAATCCACCATTTTAAAATGGGGTTCCCCCCATTTTAATTTTATAAAATTACACTCCTTTAAATCCATAGTTTATAAAATTAAAACCAATTTTAATTTTATAACATCAACGCACTTTTATTTGTTATTATTTAACCAATTTAAATAACAAACAAATAATATCTCATGAACAATTATCCATATAATGTTGTTCTTTTACAAAAGCAAAGTTTTAGAAAACCAATTTTCTAAATTGGTATCAATATTTATTTGTATGATCTCATCAACAAATAAACATATATTGGTGTTTGTTTAGCTTGTTATTGGGTATGACCCGACTTGGATCATAACGTATTAAACACATCAATCTTGTATGTGTCTTGGGCATACAAGATCCAACAATAGTAACGTGCGGAATTTAAAAAGTAAAAATTGGTTGACACGCGGATCGGGACAAGACCGAATTAGATGAAAAGGGCCAAGGATCTGGGGACCTTGCCCCTCCCTTTGTGCTACCAAATCCCTCATAAAAAGAGGGATCCCCCCTTATTTTCCCTTCAATTGCTTAAACCTATTCACCAAGTTTCTCTCGAGTTGAAAACCCGAGCCACCAGTCTCAGTTTTTTTCAAGTTCTACTCCCGCACCATAAAATCATCATCCGCAACATCATTCCATTGATTTTTGATGTATTGAAGCCATTCAAGATTGGATCTTTATCAAGCATTGTTCATTTCTATATCTCCTAATAATAAATCGTTTGTTTGATCATGTATTGTTTGTTTAATCTTGTTATTGATGATATTCATCATCTAACAATAATGAATCGTCAATTAGTTAATGGAATATTTTTTTTAAAGTCTCGGGTAAATAATGGTCAAAAATTAAGGTTTTGAGATGTAATGTACAAGGTTGGTGTAAGATCCCATTCCTGAGACGCTTACAGTCGGACGTTCATCACACATAATATTTAAAACACGTTAAGATTCATTACAATAATAAAACATTGCAGCGGAATAATTTAACAAAAACCATTTTATGCATTAATAATTACTTTTGCCAAATAATACATCGCTGTTAAAGTTACAAAATGACATTTAGTTGCATTACAACATAAAATTATCATTTCTGTATAAAATGGATGGCAGTCTTTATTTGCCAATTAGCTTCACCCTCGTGCCACCCTTAGCATCAAATTACCTGCCAACTGAAAATGTATAAAAGTCAGTGTTGCTGAGTGAGTTCTAGTTTTATAAATAAAACACTTTTCCTTTCGATTAAAACATTGTTGGATCAAGTAAGGCTGGTGCAACCAACACAAACATTTAGAACATTTTTGATGCAACTGACAAGGAACTTCCGAAGGCAAAAGGAACTTCCGAAGGCAAATGCTAAGCTTCTGAAGGTCAAGACTAACAGAGCTTCCGAAGAGGAAATCTAACTTTCGAAGACAAGGTCTTCCTTCTTCCGAAGTTCAATACTTAGAAGATTCCAAGATAATGACTTCCGAAGTATGAAGATCAACACCAGCCTCGGAAGAAGTAGACTCTTCCGAAGTATAAATGGCTTCGGAAGAACCTGCTATGAACCAGTGGACATAAGTATGCTCCTTCTGACAAGCCGCTGCAACCTCTGAGATACTGCATGGGACTTTTCCACGCCCATGTAATTGACCATACTTTATTCTACTGTTCATTCCTTATCAGTTAGTATAGTTACCAACTTCGGTTGGTGAAAAAGGTAAGTCATGGACATGTCATGACTACCAAATCTTAGATAGTATTTTATCTAGGATACCTTACCTCTAGCAATGTAGTATTTGCGTTAGTCGTAAGTTTTCAGCTGGTATCAAAGTATAACCAGTTGTAGATAGTAGTACATATAGTTTCTCATTGTAACTTATTTGTAATGCTTGTAAGAGTCTTGTAATATTTTGAGTTGAGATGTAATATATACAAGTATCTTGAAAAATTATTCTCTTGTGCTTTGTTTACTTTACTTAGTATATAATTATCAAATCTTAGAGAATTCTGTATCATCAATCCGAGTGAGACTTAGTGAGTTTGAGAGACTAAAATCATGTTGAGTGACCAAAACTCGATCCTGCAATTGGTATCACGTTTTAGGCTCTTGATTGTGCGATCTCACCATCCAAATCAACCTTTTCATCACTCATACAATCACCTCAGTCAAAATGGGCTTGAACAAAATATCTGTATGTGAATTGGGGACGATGACCAAAGCACCTATCATCACCCCTGAAAACTTCAGATTATGGAGCAGACGTATTGAAGGCTTCAACAGATACCAAGACAGCAAGATATGGAAGTCTATCTCTAATGGCCCTTACAAATCAAAGGTTTCAGCACCTTCTTGAAATGGTGCTATGATAGAGAATGCAGTTGAAGATTACTCTGACGAAGACCCCAAACGGCTGGACATTGATAGCAAAGCTATGACTGTTCTAATGTTTGCCATACCCAACTCCATCATGGTAGGTTTTGAGAATTTCCAGTCAGCCAAAGAACTCTTTGTTGCTTTGACTCAGATGTACTTCAGCTCCAATGATTCCAAGAAAGATTCACTGAAGCAAGAATTTGAAAATTTCACTTATATTGCTAGAGAGACCCTTAGCCAACAATACTTCAGGTACATGAATCTTATTTGTTCACTTCAGTCTATGGGAGTGACTCCTGAGATGAGAGATATCTCAAAAAGGTTCATGAGTGCCCTTCCAAATGAGTAGACTTTCTACTGTGTCTCTATCAAGAGGACAGAGAACCTGAACTCCCTTACCATGACTGAACAATATGTCATCCTTGTCGGCTACCGTAAGAGATGGAGAACAAGAAAGGCCCCCAGGTGAGCAGACCCTCAAGCCTTCCTGCTAGCATCTCTTTAATTGCTGTTGAAGGATCAAAAACCCCCCATCCTTAGTAGTACCCGACTTGCTCCCAGCAGCCATCCTGTTCTTTCGGGCCATACATCACATTTCTTTAGACTCCAAGGTCTCAACAGGCTCAGCCAAGTCCCTTCCAGGACAGCTGTGCCTTTGTCTCAGGAAATAGACATCCTAGTGATTCTCAATTCTGTTTTGATGATCTAGAATGTTTCAGCCCGGATGATGTTGAGTACATGGACATTGTCCAATAGATGGCTCTATTAACTTACAGGGAAAAGAAGTTCTTTAAAAGAACTAGAACGCAATTTTCCCAAAACCCAACTAACAACAAGTTTGGGTTTGACAAAGCAAAAGCCAAATGTTACAATTGTAACCAGCTAGGCCACTTTGCAAGGGAATGTAAGGCTCCCAAATCCAACCCAGGATCCACTCAAGCCACCACACATCCAACCACACCTAAAGCTGCTAGAAAGTCAACAGAAACAACTGTTGTGGCTCAAGAAGTTGACTGGAGCTTCATGGTGTAGGATGTCACCGCTGCTCAAGCATTGATGGCTGGAACTGACGACAGCAAGGTATTTGAACACCTCTGTACTCCAGTTTGCATTGCTAAAGTTAAAATGTATCAGGACTACAATATGAAAATTAAATATGATATTGAGTCTTTGAATATCCTAAAATCTGATTTTAAAAGGGCTGAATGGACTATCAAAGGAAAATTGAAGAGTTAGAGAAAAATGTGTCCTCTTTAAAACATGAGTATACCAATTATAAGACTCAAATCAAAGATTTAATCTCCAAATTGACTGAGGCTCAAGCCCAGCTATTAATAGCTGAGGCTCAAGCCAGGAAGCATGCTATTTCTGAGCAAAACTTCCAAGCCATTCTTGCATCATCCTCCCATTCAAAAATCTTTTACCAAAACAAAGGTAGGTTTGGAACCAATGAAATTGCTCCACCATATTCTTATGAGTCTATTAGATAACCAAGATGTGGGACTATAGAGCAAGAGGTTCCATCTGCTGACCCACCTTCCTATGAGTTGAAGAATGATGCAACTATGGAGACCATCACATTGAAGGACAATGTAAATCAACCCATTCCCACCAGTTATGATCATCCCCTAACCACCAAAGCCAGAAGAAACCGGGCTAAGTAGCCAGAAAAACTACCAAGAAACTGGCTGAGTCCAAGATGAAAATTGACCTTAAACAAAAAGGTGTGTTCATTTCAGCCGAATTCCAGGTGGTTGGAAACACTGATCTAGGAAAGGTGTGTAGTACCAGCACTCCTGTCCTACTGAAGGATCAGAAGTTAAAGGGGAAGACTGTTGATGAAAACAAGAAATGCAAGAAACAACAGTCTTCACATCCCATAAAGATTAACATTGCATGCATAATGTGTGGTCTGCACAACCATATGGCTAAAGATTGTTACTATAATCCTGCAAGCACACATTATACAAACAATGTTAAAAAAGAAGGAGTCAAGGAAGGCTTCAAATTTGGACCATATCACATGGCCCAAGTGATGAGGAAAGGAAAGCTTGTCTCCGAAGCAAAGTTGCTTTCAGAAGAAACTCATTCTTTCGAAGGGAAAATAGCTTCGGAAGATAAGCGGAAGAAAATTCAAAAGAACAAAAGAGTTCATTTGGAACCTTCCAAGAAGAGGAATGTTTCGGAAGAAAAGGCGGTGAAAGCTACTTCCGAGAAGAAAGAAGCCTCAGAAGCATGCCATGCTGCTCAAGCTTCAACAAGCTCATCTACACTAATCAGCTAAGGGATGGAATGGAAGATCAGACAAGATGCTGCAGCCCAACCTTCTTCTTCAAAGACATCCATTGAACCCTCATGCATACATTTTGGTTCAATTATGTCATCATCATTGGAACAACCCAAGACCAACAAGGATTGGGTTTCCAATAAAAACTAACCTTTTCACCTTATGTGCAAGGACATCCATATGAGTGACAATGTATGGATTGTGTATAGTGGATGCTCCAGGCACATGACTAGGAACAGATCTCTTCTTCAACAATTTCAACATTTTGATGGAGGTCCTGTTCAATTTGGAGGTGAGGTCGGAGGATATATTTCTAGTAGAGGTAGTATATCCAATGGTAATTTAAAAGTCGACGAAGTAAACTTTGTCAAATAGCTTGAACATAATCTTTTAAGTGTTTCTCAGTTTTGTGATGAAAAGCACCAAATGCTTTCCAAAGAACATGAGTGCATTATCCTCAAACTCGGGATGACAATTCCTCAGGAATTGGTGCTTCTTAGAGCTCCCAAGAAAGGGGATATGTACAAGCTGGATATGAACAATGCTTCCCCACTGGGTGAAGTATCATGCTTTCTTACCAAAGCTGATGGTGATGAGTCAACTCTATGGCATAAACGAATATGTCATGTTAATTTTAAAACCATGAACAAGTTTGTTAAAAATAACTTGGTATATGGTGTGCCAAAAAAGGAATTTTTCTGCAAAGACAACTGTGTTGCATGTCTGAAAGGGAACAACATAGAGCATCTCATAAATCCAAAGAAGTTAACTCTATCATCACTCCATTACACTTATTGCACATGGATCTATTTGGTCCCACAAGTATAATGAGCATTGGAAGAAAATCATACTGCCTTGTGATTGTTGATGATTTTACAAGATTCACATGGGTATTCTTTTTAAGAACTAAAGATGAAACAGCTGAAACTTTAAAATCTTTTATTCTTAAAATAGAAAATAAAATTGATCACAAGGTTAAGATAATTAGAAGTGATCAACGGACTAAGTTTAAGAATCAAGTTCTTGACTCATTCTGTAACTCAAAAAGGATTGCCAGACAATATAGTGCTCCTAGAACTTCTCAACAAAATGGTGTTGCTAAGAGGAGAAATAGGACACTTATTGAGGTTGCTCGACAATGTTAGCTTATTCAAAGTTGCCTCTAACATTCAGGGCAGAGGCAGTCAGCACTGCATGTTATATACAGAACAGGGTTCTTGTAGTTAAGCCACATGGAAAAACCCCTTATGAGCTATGGAACAAGAGGCCACCGTTCATTGGCTTTTTTAGGTACTTTGGCAGTAGGTGTACCATACTTAACACAAAGGACGATTTGGCAAAATTTGCTGAAAAGTCAAATGATGCTATCTTTGTTGGATATTCCTCTACCTTTATTGCTTATAGAGTGTATAACATCAAAAATCAACAATTTGAGGAATCATCCAACATTGTTGTTAATGAACACACTCCTTGTGTTAAAGGGAATGGCCCTGATCATATCTTTGATTTAGAATTGTTTCCAAACTATTCTAAACCCTCTTGTGAGAATGTTTCAGCTCGAACAGGTACTCAAAGTAATTCTGATGATGACCAGCTGTTTGAGTTACCCAGACCTCTTCCAAGTTCTCCAAGAGTTGCTGAAAATCAAGCCCCTACAATTGGTAGATCTGATAGCATAACTATCACAGGAATTAGGGGAGCTTCAACAAGTTGTCAACAATATGAGCCTTAAAACTCATCCGTAACAATGCACAACACCAAGCTGATGAAAGTAGCACTTTGAAGGAACAAGCAACTGTTAATGCTGCTTCACAGCTAACTGATACTGATGTTGTTTCTCCTTCATTCAATCAATCCTCAATGAATGAGAGTGAAACATCACCTGGACCAAGTATTCAAAACCTTGAGCCAAACTTTTCCAATCCGTATCTATCCATGCATCTGGATGTGATCCCTAGGCTCAGAATTCACAATACTCATCCGGCTAAAAACATCATTGGAGATATCTCTGAAGGTGTGAGAACAAGGGGACAAACTCACAATGGGAATGTCTGCCTATACTAATGATTTTTATGTCAGATGGAACCCAAGAAGGTAGAAGAAGCCTTGAAAGATAGTAGCTGGGTTGAATTGATGCAAGAGGAATTGCTTCAACTCAAAAGACAAAAGGTTTGGAACCTATGTCCGCTACCATCCGGTGAAGAACCAATAGGCACCAAATGGGTTTTCAGAAACAAGAGAGATGATAGAGGCTTGATCATCAAGAACAGGGCAAGATTGGTAGTTCAAGGATATACTCAAGAGGAGGGAATTGATTACACTGATGTCTTTGCACCTGTTGCAAGACTTCAGGCAGTGAATATCTTTCTTGCTTAAGTTGCATCCAAAAATTTTACTGTCTACCAGCTTGATGTCAAGTGTGCCTTTCTATATGGAGATATAGATAGGGAAGTCTATGTGTGCCAGCCTCCAGGATTAAAAGACTCACAGCACCCCAACTATGTGTGCAAACTGGAGAAAGCTCTCTATGGTCTGCACCAGGCACCTAGGCTGTGGTATGAGACTTTGTCTCAGTTTCTCCTGAAGAACGGTTACACAAGAGGTACCATTGACAAGACTTTATTTATAATAAAGTCTGGGAAAGACATTTTGCTCGTACAAGTCTATGTAGATGACATCATATTTCGTTGCTCAAATGACCAAATGTGTAAAGACTTTGAGAGCATAATGAAGAAGAAATTTGAGATGAGTTCCATGGGAAAAATAGACTTTTTCCTTGGAACTCAGGTAAAACAAATGAAATAAGGGTTCTTTATCAATCAATCTAAATATGTCAATGACATTTTAGAAATATTTGATATGAAAGATTGTAAGCCAACAAAGACTCCTATACCCGAGAAATCACAATCTTTGTCCTGGCTCTGAGGGGGGGGGGATACTGATCAATATCAGTATAGGGCAATCATTTGGTCTCTGATGTATCTCACAGCAAGTAGACCTGATATCATGTTTGCAACATGCATCTGTGCAAGATATCAGGCTGTTCCAAAGGTGTCTCACTTAGTTGCTGCCAAGAGAATCCTTAGATACCTCAAAGGAGCACCTAAACTGGGTCTTTGGTATCCAAGGAACAACAACTTCAATCTCTATGGCTACACTGATAGTTACTATGGTAGCTGCAACATCAACAAGAAATCAACATCAGGAGGATGTCAATTTCTTGGTGGAAGGATCATCTCATGTCAATGCAAGAAGCAATCCTGTGTCTCAACATCTACTGCTGAAGCTGAATACATTGTTGCTGCAATTTGCTGTGCTCAACTGCTGTGGATTCAAAACCAGATGATAAATTATGGATTCAACTTCATGAGGACTCCTATCCAAATTGACAACAAGAGTGCTATCTCTATTACAGAAAATCTAGTTAAGCACTCCAATACAAAGCACGTCGACATCAGGTATCATTTCATTAGAGATATTCATGAGAAAAACCTGATAAAACTAGTCATAGTTGATTCAAATGAACAATATGTTGATTTGTTCACCAAAGCATTTGATGAACAAAGATTTAAGTATCTTATTACGGCTATTGGGATGATAAACAATGATTAGTCCATCTCATTTGAAAACCTTTTCAAAATGTGTCTTGTCTTTGTCAATACAATTTAAGCCCTATTACAAAAAGTATTTCTTCAAAATTTGTTAAGTATAAGTTCCTCCGAAGAGAAATTAACCCTCGGAAGATATCTTATGTATCTTCCGAAGGAAAATTTCTTCAAGTTGTTTTCATATTCCGAAAAGTTTTCAGCGTTAGAAGAATATTTGATGGTATATAAAATTTTCTTTCGAAGCTTGAAAACTTCTTCATTCGGAAGACCTTCATACTCTCGTAAGTAAATTTCTCTTAGGACAAATTTACCTTCGGAAGTAAATTTGGCTTCGGAAGAAGATTACCCTCGGAAGAAAGCTTTACTGTGTAACTGAAATCTTTTATGCCCCACTGTGTAAAAAGGTAAAGATTTTCTTAATGATGTCAGAATATTTAAATGACTTATCCTTACCGCCCTTTTCACATCATACCCCAAACCATCACTTCACCTTATCCAACCGCCATTTCACCCATTTAAATAACCTAGACTTACTCATTTAATCTTTTTACCAATTTTACTGCCCAAAGCTTCCTTTGTTTTCAATCTACCCAAAATCAAACTCATTTCCTACTACAACTTTCTCCAAAATGGCACTAAACCCTCAGCACAACCAAGTCGCACTCCTTGACTCTTCCAAGGATGCTGACTTCTCTAATATCATCTCCTTTCTTACCCAATCCACATACTACACTGCCCTAACTGTTAGCCCCATCATTTACTCGAATCACATGGAAGAATTCTAAGGAAATGGTCAGATTGAAACCCCAAACGGAGTTAGGGTTATTAGGTCGAGCATTTATGGTCATGAATTGATCATATCTGGACAAATCATTAGGGAGAATCTAGAGCTTCATGATGAAGGCTCTCCTATGAAATTTCTCCAAATCAGACATGGATGACACATATACCCAGATGGGATATGGCGCTGATGTGAGCAGGTCAACTGTGTACAAGTTCAATTTCTCCTACCATTGGAAGTTCTTGCTTCACATAGTCCTTCACTGCTTGTAAAACAAGTCTGGGGGATGGGATCAAATTCTATATGAACTAGGATGCCTAGTTCACGGGTTGGTAAAAGGCCTCAGATTCAACTACTCAAGATTTATGTTGACCAATCTCATGGGGAACCTTCAAAGGGAGACATTTGACATGTATCCCAGGTTTATCCAGCACATAATCAATTGTGACCATAGTATGCTTGTCTGTGCAGCTGCTCTACCTGTCCTTCACATGAGGCCGGCCATCTTCAATGTGCTGAAGAGGGAGTCCACCAACTTTACTGGAAGATAGACTACGCTTCTTCCAGGTATGATTGAGCCAATGACTCCTAGTGACATCCCTGTTAACCCTACAGGTGATGAACCCACACCAGTAATAACCCTCACAATGCCAAATCTACCTTCCCACCCCATCAAAATTACATATCAGAGACGATCCAAACGAAGCCTTGTTCAATCTCCTCTGATTGAACAAGTCCCCCCTGTTTAATCCAAAAAGGCTATAGTGGAAACATGGGCTCCCACTCAGTTTGAGGTCCCACCTTCCTTCATAATTGACCTCAATATGAGTATTGAGTCTCCTTAGTCTCAATCCCATAAGCCCTAAAACCTAGCTGAAAACCCTCAGGATGAGTCTCTATACTCTCCTGAGCAGCCAAAAAGGGACAGCCCCATCATAGGCTCAATGCCATTAGACATTGATCAAGGTCCTGCGTCATTAGGTATAGCTGCTATATCCTTTACTGACCTTCTGATAGGTACTGATGAAGAGATCTTGTCTCTTCAAGGCCATGATGTTGATCCACAACACCTGTCTAAGGATCAATTGAGCCTAGAGAGACCTCTGCTTTCTAGCCCCCATCAGCAAAGCCAAACTGAGGTGAGTCCCACTGGTGTGGATGGGACTCATGTAGATTCACTTGCCACTACTGTAGGTGCCTCATTGGGCCCTCAGGATAGTGGTAACATATCAGAGACTGAATCAACAGCAATTATGCCTTTTGATGACTCTAAAAGAGACATCATTAAGCATGGGAAACCAAGGCACCAAAAAACCACAAATGGTGGTGAGGATGAACATACTAGGTATGTTACCTTATCTCCCCGTGTTTATTCTAAAAAAAGATGAGGGAAGAATGCAACTCACAATCAAAGACCTACTTTCTAAAGTCTCATACATTGAATTCAGGGTTAAGATTTTAGAGGATAGGTCTGTCACTCAACAACTTGAGATTGATAATCTTATGGCCAAACTAGCTGAGAAACAGACTGAGAGATCTATTAGGCACCTACCAATTCAAGTCTCCTTGACTTATTCCTCCAGCTCATCAGGATCTCAAGATGATGCTGTCAAAAAGGGGGAGAAAGTTCAGAGACAAGCACATATGGAGCCACAAAGCTTAGCTCTTTCTACACTATCTTCTAGATATCCTGCTTAGCAATCAATTGTTTTCCTTGAACCTCCCCCAATCATCCTTCAAGTGGACCCAAGGATGCTCAATGATCTAAATAGATTCTTACCCCAGTTCCTGATGGGATCTTCTATTGAACATCCAAGTCTAGATGTTGTTGTGGCATACTTTGGGGATAAAGAGCTTCAAAGGTTGACTGTACCATCTACCACTGTCAAGGAAGTTGGTCAACCTAAGGTCCACATTAAACCCAAGATTGATTTCGCAGGGGATATGGGGACTGATGGCCCAACAACCGAAACAATTAGGATAGATAGTGCAATCCCACAAACTTCTGAAGCAGAAGTCAAAGTTGCAGAAGAACAATTCCAAACTTCCAAAGCTGAGATAGAAGCTGTGGAAGGTTTATACTCTTTGTCTGATGATCTAATTATCACAGATGTAATCCTTGAACTGACATCTAAGGTAAATAGTGAGGACTTTCTCAGTTTACCTCTCACTCAAACATCATCATCATCACATGCTCCAATCACCACCCACCAACCTGAAACCTCTGCACGAGAACCTCCAAAGTCTTAAACTACCAAAGACATTAAATGAAAGAGGAAGTTGACTATGGAAGAACTACAAGAGGAACAAAGGCTCGAAAAGATTAGAAGAAAAGATAGGCTTCCCTATGAGAAGCTACTAGCTGCAAGTAACGAAGCAGCTGTAGCCAACCAGGAGGCTATCAACAATCAGAGAAGGATGGAGATCATTGACAAACTTGTCAATCTGGGAGCTGCTAATGAAGATGTGCTCCTCTTACCTCTTGAGGAGCTGGTTGAGTTGGAAAAGGCAATCCTGCTGCAATAAGAACAAAGAAGAAGCAGCAAGGTTGGCCATAGAGGAAGAAAGATTGAGAAATAAAGAAGAAGCTGACCAACAACTTAGGAGTGAAAGAATAACTTTCCTAAGCTCCAGGGGATTCTCTCTTATGGAACCAACTCCTCACAACAATGACAAGATCTTGTGGAGTTTCAAGAAAGAACAAGATCAAATGGAGAAAAAGAGAAAGAGGGCTTCTAAGGAAAATCTGAAGGAAAAGAAGAAGAAAGAGGAAGAAGCTCAACTTGCGGCTGTCAAGAAGATGGATGATAAAGCCTGGATGAAAGATTATCTTAGGGCCCATGGCTTCTCTGGTAGGAAAGTTGGCCCATGTTTGTGAAGACCTTGCAGTGACATGTCAGTGACATCAAGGCTAACATTTGCTTAGGAAGAAGGAAAGAGATGTATAGAAGAATGCGAGGGATGACTTCTGAACCAATACCACAACCTCAACCACAACCAGAAACAACCCCTCTCCCTTTCACCTTCAAAACCGAACCTACCACTGAACCTTACACTCCTGAGCCCACACCATCATCCATACCCTCTCCCACACCAATTCCATCAAAACAACCACCTCCACTACTTATCCTTAAACCCAAAACACACTCCAGAACCCAATTATCATCTATCCTGCAGCCACCTAAGTCTTCCTCTCAATCCTCTCAACCTCTGACCTTAGAAGAGTTTAAGGAAATCAAGAGGAATCTCATTAAATGTACTATAGTTAGCGATATCTCCTGTGAGGAGGGGTCCATCAAACTAACCTTCATTGATGGCTCCTCATGTTTCCTCACAAGAGAACAATTCCTTGATCTGCCTAGAGGAACACTGGACCAGGCTCTCAAACTCTTGGCAACTAACTCTGACTCTCTTGAAGAAGAAGAGAAGAAGCTGAGAAGGAAGCTAGTGATTCTACTGGACACTAGGAAGGAAGACAAATTACCATCTCAACCTCTTGTTCCTAGGAAGAAAATAGTCCAGTGGAGGTTTGAAAACTCTTCTCACAACTTTGTTGTGGAAAGAGAGAAAGGTGAGATCAACATGCTTAATGCCTCTTCTCTGCTACACTTAAGCATATTTGATATTGCTGAGTTAGCAGAGAAACCATTTTCCAATCCCTCCAACTCTGAGATAGCTGCTCACATCAGAAATCATCTGAGCAGTCTTCATCTGGCTCATTAACTGTAATTAAAGAAGAGTTGAAGCTGAGAGAGAAATATGAAAAGGAAGGGCCAGCAACTAAAGGCAAAGCCTTTCTTTAAATGGTTGAAGGCCTCGAATCAGAATTTATAGTTAAATGGGAGTATGACTACAACTCCCGTCGACTAACTCTTTTCGGAGGGACACAACAAAGGGTACACATCATTCAGAGTGACAGACTTGACCTGCTGTCTACGACAGATTTGTACAAACTTCTCAGCACCCCTTTAGGAAATAACAAAGAGACAGATAAGTATCTCCTATCCTTGGTGCTGAAAGTTTTGAGAAGAAGAAACAAGTGATGTATTGGTAGCATTAACCTAGGGGGAGTTTGTTGGATCAAGTAAGACTGGTGCAACCAAAACAAACACTTAGAACATTTTTGGTACAACTGACAAGGAACTTCCAAAGGCAAA
Source organism: Flaveria ramosissima (assembly GCA_025215565.1). Taxonomy (NCBI): domain Eukaryota; kingdom Viridiplantae; phylum Streptophyta; class Magnoliopsida; order Asterales; family Asteraceae; genus Flaveria; species Flaveria ramosissima. Next base: position 44,466,721 of record CM046035.1, on the reverse strand, counting down.
AGAAACTTTCGAAGGCAAATGCTGAGCTTCTAAAGGTCAAGACTAACAGAGCTTCCAAAGAGGAAATCTAACTTCCGAAGACAAGCTCTTCCTTCTTCCGAAGTACAACACTTAGAAGATTCCAATACAATGACTTTTGAAGTATGAAGATCATCACCAGCCTTGGAAGAAGTAGACTTTTCCAAAGTATAAATGGCTTTGGAAAAACTTGTTCTTCCGAAGCCAATTAACCTTCAGAAGAACCTGCTATGAACCAATGGACATAAGTATGCTCCTTCTGACAAGCCACTGCAACCTCTGAGATACTGCATGGGACTTTCCCACGCCCATGTAGTTGACCATACTTTATTCCATTGTTAATTCCTTATCCGGTTAGTATAGTTACCAACTTCGGTTGGTGACCAAAGGAAAGTCATGGACATGTTATGACTACCAAATCTTAGATAGTATTTTATCTAGGATACCATACCTCTAGCAATGTAGTATTTGCTTTAGTCGTAAGTCTCCGGCTGGTATCAAAGTATAACCGAATGTAGATAGTAGTATGTATAGTTTCTCATTGTAACTTATTTGTAATGCTTGTAAGAGTCTTGTAATATTTTGATTTGAGAAGTAATATATACAAGTATCTTGAAAAATTATTCTCTCGTGATTTGTTTACTTTACTTAGTATATTATTATCAACTCTTGGAGGATTCTGCATCATCAATCCGAATGAGACTTAGTGAGTTTGAGAGACTAAAATCATGTTGAGTGACCAAAACTCGATCCTGCAAACATTATCTTTACTTTCGTACGTGCTCATTCATCGTACATACATCAAGGTAATACCATTATTATCTTTCATTATCATACACATTCGTTCATTTCGTACTTTTTCCTTATCTTTCACATTAATCCAGATCCTGTCATATGCTAAACCCACCTCGTTGGGCACAAAGCCACCTCATCTAGGGTTAAGCGACAAGGATCCCGTTTCATACATCCAGAGTAGTCACAAAGACTAACTCCCTTGTGTGTGAACCCTTAGGGTTAGCCAAGATCGCACGCTATATAACACACACTTGAGCTAACAACCCTCAATGAGTTGTGAACCTCCTTACATTTTGCTTGCAAGACTTTCATTCGTTCATTCATTTAGTTCCACTTTGCATTATCTTTTATCTTTTGCTTCATTAAGATAATACTTTACGTACAATATCATAAACACACCACGTAAAGCCACGTAATAATACGCAATAAGAATCATAAAGAAAACATGCCATAACATGTATAACATAAGCAAACATAACCACTACAACATCCCAGGTCTTAGTCCCTAAATTCCATTCTCCCAAAATTTCGGAAATATTTCTAAGGCATTTAGGCGTATGGGCACTATGCAGGCCCACAGGCACTATGCGGGCACATGGATACTATTCGAGCGCATGAACCTTACTTAGGCACATGGACACTTAGGCGCATGGGAAAACTTAGGCGCATGGGACAACTTAGGAGCATGGACACTGCTTGGGCGCATGAGCCAAACTTAGGCGCATGGGTAGTGGCACATGGGGAACTAGGCGCATGAGCAACTTAGACGCATGGGCAGTTAGGCACATGGGGGAAACTTGGGTGCATGGGTACTATGCAGGCGCATGGGTCAAACACTTAGACGCATGGGAAAAAGCCTAGTCGCATGAGCACTATATTAGGCGCATGGGCAACAGTCCTATTCGGCCTACACTATTTTCAAACCCAAATCATCATTTTATCATGCTCTTACTCATTCTAACATTCTAAACACCTAAAACATGCATACAAAATGAAACTTAACAAAGCATACCCAAACATACATACACTCTCATAAACAGAAGAACAAGCTTTCGGTTCACATACGGAACGTTATAAAAAATTAGTTACATACATTTTCTACCCAAAACAAGTTTAAAACATTAAAAACCGGGGATCTAGAACTCACCTGCAGCAGCATTAGAGCAAAACTCCTCCAAACTTAAAGGCACACGGAGTTCAAACACCTAAACACACAAAGAACACACAACCGAACACACACAAACACATAACACTAGGTCCAAAGGCTGAAAACCCAACTGAAACCGATCAAAACACAAGAAAACTCACCTTAAACCGATCTTCTTCTTCTTCTTCTCTCTAAAACTGAGAGAAACTCTGTCTCTCTCCCTAAAACCGATGAAGTTGGTGTAGCATGGGGTGTGGGCGGCCATGCCCACCTTTTTAAACATAATTATATTAAAGTTTGCCTCTTGTACAACTTTAACCCCTTAACTTGGGTTATTTTAAATTTCTTTCTATTTTACTTTTCTTTTCTTTTCTTTTAGAAATTTCTGGGTGTTACAGTTGGAAATCTAGACTACTTGCTGCATGAATAATGAAACAATTTGTACAGGTCATAACTTGGTCATACTAACTCAAAATGGGTCAAATGTTATATCTAAAGACAAGTTAAGTGAATCCGTTAACTAACCCAAGTGGTCTCATGTCATTTTGACATCGTTTGGTCCTCCAAAATCAGCATACAAAATTAAAGGCTAAAACTATTAAATCTGCAATGAATATTATTAGTCAAATCTCCCTTATAATTCATTCCTTTAAGGTGACTCTTTTTCTGATATTTAGTTTAAGGTCTTATCTTTCAAATGGTTCCTATTACGTGACGTTTTGTTACCGTTTCAACCTCCCAATAGTCTATGCAAGACCAGTGCACGATCAGCTGTACATGTTGAAATTTTTTTATGAACCTAAATGCTAAGAATCAAGATTAGATAATAAAAAAAAGTCAATTGTTGTATCCAACAAGTAATTATTAGGCGTGTATAAATATGAACATCTAATACTTATAATTTAATGAACATGATCTGATAAATGTATATTAAAGTGCGTTAATGACTTCATATATGGTAATAATCGGAATTTAAAATGAGACGGGACTTGAAATTTAAGATTTAACATTAAACTTGAATTGAAAAATGAATCTAGTTTTCATAAAAATATAATATTGATGGGTATTAATGATCGGGCTACAAGGATTACAGCCATATAGGTCATCTTGATTTTTAGTAATTCTTTATGTTTCATGTATCTTTAGCTACTTGTCTTGCTTGTTGTAGACTTTGGACCGTGCCAACTCGAGTTGAGTTTCACGGCGCCTTATTTATATGTTAGACTTGTGGGAAAAGTTGCTTATTGTTTTGGTCTATGTCGCGCTTTAAAGATTTTTTTTGAAATATTATGTGTCATTTCAATAAATGGATCGAGTATAGATTTTTCATTCACAAGTATGTACATTTACTTGGGTTGGACTATCAAGAAAAGGTAGTGTTAGTACTAACAAGCTGATACGCCACCTTGTTGTCGGTATGCTAGTTGAGACTTACGTGACCTGTGTGTGAATATATTTGGTTAATTGGACTTAGACTTGTCTTAAATTTATATTGATTTCTATAACTACTATGTTCTCTTACATAGATACATATTTTTACACGACTTACATGGTAGTATATTTTGAACTTATAAACCTATGAAATCACTAACAAATGTTGACTTTTTAGAGCATGTCTTTTCAAGTAATACTACTTAGGTGCTTGGATTTTGGACCATACACGAGACCGCTCCTTCAGGAGCAATAGACAATATATGGAATATTTGGTATTTGGTTTGAATTTTATTGTTTGGTTGAATTGTAAATTGTTAGATTTGTATTTGGATTGATTTGTATTTGTGCATGTTTCTTCCTATACGGAACCTTGGATTGTTTATGCATTATGGTATAACGTTATGAGATTGACTTTACTTGAAACTTGTTCCTATATGTCAGGTGCTGTCATCACCCATTTATAAAGAATTCCTTTAGTGATTCTTTTACACCCCCCCAATGTGTTACGTCGATCTCCTCCGCCACATCCTCGTGTTTCCACTACCAACGGGGGTGTAACATAAAATACAATGATATATAGCAACAAGTTTATATAATGTATAAAAACAATAACAAAAATACCATATTTTGTTATCTTCAATACTTTGAGTTTTAAAAAATACATCGGCATAAGTATATCATTGTGTACTTCTAATTACAAAACACATTTATATATAACAAGTCTTTGTAATCTATAGAAACCATAACAAAAATAATACATAATTTATAACGTAAAACACAAAGATAAATACATATAACAAATGATGTAAAATATATAACACAATGAACTCATATTTGACATAATGAAAGTATAAGACACAATGAGCAAAATAAAGTACTCTTTAAAACAATAAAATGACACGTGTCAAGTTCACAATCTCTCTTAGACTTATTAAATTAAGTTTCCCTTTTAGTATAACGTACCCTAATAATACTAGTTTTATAGGCTATATATTTTACGTGAAACAGTTTAAACAAAAAGAAATAAAAATGTTTTTTATATTTTTTATCCAGTTATAAACTTTATCTTTTTAATTTTTAATTATAATTGTTAATTAAAACAGATAATACAACTTGTCCATTCGTGCATACCAAAATGTAGATTGCAAAGTAGTATTTTGTGAAAAGTGTTGGAAGCAATATCTACCGATAATCTAAGAGACAGACAGTCAATATTAGAGATGAAATCATCACGCATGGAAGAAGACTGAACGGGTATATTTGGAAATAACCCAAAATTGTTGACTTTTTTTCAAGTTCCTTTAATTTTGAAAACGCATGTAACTCTATTATACGACATTATTTTTGTGAAAAAACCTATATCATAAATTCGAGCATTTTATTCTCTTTAATTTGGATATTGTGTTACTATAAATATTTTTTAATAAAATAGACATTAAAAAAGCCTATATGTTGTTCGTATAAATTATGTGATTATTAGCTATGTGATTATGAAAATAACTTGTGTAGTTATAAATATAACTTGCGTAACTATAAATATAATTTGCGTAATTATAAATATAATCTGCGTAATTATTATTTACAAATTGAGTTATTTTTACTTGTGCAATTAAGAATATAACTTGCCTCCTTTTTAATATAAGTTGCGTGATTATGTTCGTTATATGAGTAAATATGGCACGCGCGAAATTACTTCTCTCCCCAAATACACGTGTCATGCTCTTGTAAAATCGTATGCTTTGCATCTTTTTTGCACTTTATATAGTAACTTATCCCTATATATATGTACATATATACACATATATATACATATTTACGTATATATAAGGTATAGTTCAAATATAAACCACTAGAATTTGAGAAAACCTTGCAACTAGATCATAGCCTTTGATTTAGTTATAATCAATGGTTGTATCTTTTTTAGTAAAAAAAACAAGATATTTACTATTGTAAGACCACTTTAACCTTTTAGAAAAAGTTAAAAAAAGAATGGTATATTGGTCTTCTATTATTTCATATTTTTTATTTTGTCTATCCTAAACAACTTCCATCTCTTTTTTTAAATGCCTACAAATTTTATTACAAATTACACCATACAATAAGGTTTTTTTATTTTTATTTGGAGTACAATTTTCTAAATTATGCATATTTTTTAATAAACTGTTACAACAACTTTTACATGTGTTTACAAATATGTTTACATATGTGTACACCAGACCTTGTGTAAACAACTTTCTCATCTTCTTTCAAATTCAATTTACATTCAAGCATCGTATATATTAAGACCCAAATGATTTGATGGAATTTAACTATTCTAATCAAACAAATCTAAAGCAAAATCGACAAATAATATGCTGATATCAGAAAATGCTACACTACATCAAAAGTTTACTCCTTTTTTAATTCTACACAAACAACTATAAATTAAAATCATAAAGAAATTTTGAATATGTTCTATATATGACCATTTGTTTATATTTCAGATACGTAATAAGGTTTTTTTTTTGTGTAATAAATACTTTTAATTATTTATAAATGTACATGTAATTTTTTACATGGTTAATTGGACTTAGACTTGTCATGAATTTATATTGATTTCTATAACTACTATATTCTCTTACATAGATACATATTTTTACACAACTTACATGGCAATACATTTTGAACTTATAAACCTATGAACTCACTAACAAATGTTAACTTTTTAGAGCATGTCTTTTCAAGCAATAATGCTGGCTCGGGTCTCTTTTTTCGGCTAAGGGCGCTCGCCACTACGTTGGCTTTGCCTGGATGGTAATGGATCTCACAATCATAGTCTTTTATAAGTTCCAACCATCTCCTTTGCCTCATGTTCAAATCTTTATGCTCGAAGAAGTACTTCAAGCTCTTGTGGTCAGTGAAGATAGTGCACTTTGTCCCATACAAGTAGTGCCTTCAAATCTTCAGTACAAAGACCATAGGCGCTAACTCCAAGTCATGAGTAGGGTAATTAATCTCATGAACCTTCAACTGTCGGGATGCAAAGGCTATAACCTTTTCATACTGCATCAACACGCAGCCCAACCCCAAGTAAGAAGAATCTGAATAGACCACTAAATCCTTGCTTCCTTCGAGTAGTGACAAGACAGGAGCTTGAGTCAACCTTGTCTTTAACTCTTCAAAAGCCTTCTCTTACTCTTAACCCCATATAACTTTCACATCCTTACGGGTCAGCTTAGTCAATGGGGAAGTTATCTTAGAGAATTCTTGAATGAATCTTCTATAATAGCCCGCCAACCTCAAGAAACTACGGATCTCGGATGGCGACTTTAGAGAATTCCATTGCATTACCGCCTCCACCTTTGCCGAGTCCAAAATAATCCCCTCGGGATTCACCACGTGACCCAAGAATTGAACTTCGCGCAACCAGTACGCACACTTGGAGAACTTAGCATACAACTTCTCCCTTCTAAGTGTCTCCAACACTTCTCGAATGTGTCCGGCATGCTCCTCCTCGCTCCTCGAATAAATAAGGATATCATCAATAAACACAATCACTGATTTATCCAACATCGGCCGACGCACTCGATTCATCAGATCAATAAAAGAAGCTAGCGCATTTGTCAAACCAAAGGACATAATGAGAAACTTGTAGTGTCCATAACGCATGCGAAAATCTGTTTTAGGAATATCTTGCTCCTTCACCTTCAACTGATGATATCCCGATCGGAGATCTATTCTTGAGAACCAACTAACACCTTGGAGCTGATCGAACAAGTCATCAATCGTCGGTAATGGATACAGATTCTTCACCGTCAACTTGTTTAACTCACGGAAGTCGATGCACATCCTCATACTACCGTCCTTCTTCTTGACAAATAAGACCGGAGCAACCCAAGGAGGGATACTCGATCTAATGAACCCCTTATCAAGCAACTCTTGCAGTTGCTACATCAATTCCTTCATCTTGAAGGGGGCTAACTGAAACGGCGCCTTAGCAACATGTTAGGAACCGGGTATCAAGTCAATTGAAATTCGATTTCACGGTTTGGTGGCACACCTGGTAAGTCTTCTGGGAACTCATCCGGGAAATCATGCACAGATGGTACATTAGACAGTTGTGGTGTTGGCGTATCCACATCTTTCACGTAGGCCAGGTAGGCACTACATCCCCGCCTCATATATTTTCCCGCCACCACCATCGAAATCACTTTCGGGATAGTTGTAACTCGATCACAGTAGATCGTCACCGAACTCCTGTCTGGCGCTGTCAGTCGAATCATCTTCTTGCAACATACAATATTCGCCTCGTAGGCCGCTAGCCAGTCCATTCCTAGGACTACATCAAACCCGCCTAAGGCCATCACAAATAGTCTAGCAGGAAACTTATGACCTTCTAATTCTATGTCACAGCCTTCAATCATTTCAGAAATCCTTGTAGACTTACCTATGTCAGCTTTTACATCGAAGGGCTCATCTACATTTCTACTTCTAACAGGCGAATTAACACAGAAAGCAGCAGAAATGAAACTCTTACTAGCACCAGAATCAAATAACACAGAAGTGTAACACCCCGAAAATTCAAAACGAGTCATCAAGGATAATGGGCTTAATTATTGGGTATTTAATAAGCGAAGAAAATGGGTTATGGGCTAAATTAGGCTTATGGGCATGAGCCTAAATGATTAAGGGCCCATAATCAGCCCTTTAACCCACCAAATCAGCCTTCATCTTCCTCATTTGCAACCCTAGCCACCCAAATTCGTAGAGAGAGAAAGTAGAGAGAGAAAGTGAAGAAAACTCTAGAGCTTCAAAGGTTAAGAGATTAAAGATCTGGGTGTTGGAGCATCAAACCATAAGAAAGGAGCAACAAATCCAGGTAATAATCGACCTCCAAACCCTTTTGTAGATCAAACCCGAATTCCAGGGTTTTAGGTTTTGAAAAGTTTCAAAGAATCGCATAAAGGTCACATTTTTACATATGAAACCATGTATAAAGCTTAGATATAGGCTCATGGTTGATAAGCTAAGAGATTGGATGTAATAGTTGCGATTTTGGGTTAAAAACGGGCTGGTTCGTAATTTTTATGCGTTCTGCGAAACTGTCTTTGCATTCAGCAAAATTGCATATTCAAACTACGAAACTGTGGGTTTTCTGCGAAGCTATAGTTTCACAGGTGATTTCGCAGTCATGGAATTCCAACAAAAGTTGGGCGAAACTGCCATGCGAAACTGTCAGCGAAACTAGCAACGAAACTGGCAGCGAAACTGCCAGCGAAACTGCTTTTTTGGCAGCGAAATTAGCAGCGAAATTAGCAGTGTAGTGTAGCGGGTTGAATCGAAGCTCTTCTTGTCGGGATCGTTTGTGTGAGTCTTAACGATTTTGGGGCTGGAACACATCAAAACCCGTTTTTGAAAAAGTTGGGTGTTGAACCCGTTTGTATGAGTATATGTATGTGTTTGATGCGTGTGGGGTTTGATTTCGGGCTTGTGTATGCTTGAATGATGATGTGGTAGGTGTTTCTAAGGCTTAGGATGGTTGATTTGGGCTTAGAACGGCTGAAACTGCATTCTGCATCAGCTAGGGCTAGGCGACCGAATGGGGTGCGATTGGAGGCCATACGACCGATTGGCATGCGAGCGAGGTCCATGCGCACGATTTCCATGCGACTGAGGTCCATGCGCACGATTGCCATGCGACTGAGGTCCATACGCCTGGAAGTCATGCGACTGAAGTTCATGTGCCTGTAACGCATGCGATTGAAGGTTATATGACTAAGGTCCATGCGCCTGGAGGCCATGCGACTGAGGTTTATTCGCACGAAGGTTATGCGACTGAGGTCTATGCGCCTGGAGGCCATGCGACCGAGGTTCATTCGCACGAAGGGTATGCGACTGAAGCCCATGTGCCTGAAGTCATGCGACTGAAGGCCATGCGCATAAAAGCTATGCGACTGAGAGTCCATTCGCATAGGTGCTCATTCGCCCATAGGTCCATTTGCATAGGGTCCATTCGCCTGATGTCCATTCGCCTAAGTGTTCAGTCGTCTGGGGGGCCATGCGACTGGAAAGTGTCCATACGCCCAAGTAGGGCTCATACGCCCGAAAGAACAATGGTTTATTTTATGACTTTCAAGGGAAAGTGCAGATGTAGGTTTTGACTTGGGAGTTTCCCAGGGGTTTATATAAGTTGACTTTGAAGGTCATCGATGATATGATGAGCATGTGCGATGTATGATTGATGCTTGTGTGATGGTGCATGTGATGTATGATGTTATGTATGATGATGATGTTATGCATGCTGTTATGTGTGATGATTTGCATGATCTCGTTGATGTTTCTGTTTATGTATGTTTCTCTTCCCGTGGTAGTGCGATGTATGTTAATGAATGAAATGAAAGTATCATGTAACGTAAAGTGGAAGATAATGAAAAGAGGAACATGATGAATGAATGCATGCATGAATGATTGAATGAGAGTAAGAATGGCTTGCAAGTAAAAGAAAGGAGGTTCACAACTCACTGAGAGTTGTTAGCTCAACTGTGTGTGTATTTACAGCGTGCGATCTTGGCTAACTCATAAGGGACTATAGACACATTAAGAGTTCAGTCTTGGTGACTGCTCCGATACGTGCGATGTGGTATTCACTGTGTGTTATGTAGCGTGCGATTTTGGCTAACCCATGAGGCAGCGTGCGATTTTGGCTAAACCCCTAAGAGTTCACACACACATGGGGAGTTTGTCTTAGTGACCACTCCATTGGTGCGATTTGTGCGATATGTAAGATGGATACGAAGATACGAAAGTGCGATATGTGCCAACGTGCGATATGCGTGATATGAACGAACGTAAGAAAAGAAGTTATGAATGAATGAAGCGAATGATAAAGTACTATAAATCGAAGAATGTAACGAACGTAATGGAAGATAATAATTATATTATCTGTACGTATGTATGTTGTGTGATCGCGTACGAAATTAACGGATGGTTTTAAAAAGGAAGTAAAGTATGTTTTATTATAAAACTAGAACTCACTCAGCAACGCTGACTTTTATGTGTTTCCAGTTGGCAGGTATTGTTGCTGAGGATGGCACGGAGCGGCTACTCAGCTCTTTTGGATGGCATTCTTTTGTTTAATGTTTTTGCATTGTAGTGCGAACGAACGATTGTATTATTTTTGCAAAAGCTTTTGTAATGAAATGTCATGTTTTAAATGTTTCCGCTGCGATGTTTCTTCAAGTTAACGAAATTACATCTTTTATGTGCGATGATTGGCCAGCTGTAAGCGTCCCGGAACCAGGCCTTACATTCATGTATGTTGAAATTGTGGATACTCTAATGGATGTTGGAGTAACTTTTGAGAACAGGGACATTGTAAGGAAGTTCATGTCCTCTCTTCCTAGACAATGGACACATTATTGTGTTGTTATCAAGAGGACTGAAAACCTTAAAACTCTTACTCTTACATAGTTGTATGGTATTCTCAGTGGATACCAGATGGAGATGAACATGCAAAACTCATCTGGTAACTCCAGCAATCAACTGAGTTCAGCCCTCCATGTGGTTGAAAGGGAAAGCATTGAACCACAAGATCATCTTATATGCTACCCTGACAACTCACAAAAGGGTCCTTTCATCACCTTCCCAGAGACTCCAAGAGAAAGCTACACTCAAGGAAGTCCTTTCCAAGAGACAAGTTCTTCTCATGCTTTTGTCTCTGCTAATGAAACCACAAGCAACTTTCTCTTCACCCTTGAAGAACTGGGCTGTATCCATCCAGATGATCTGGAGTACACAGAGATAGACCAGCAGATGGCTCTTCTTACTCATAGAGCAAAGAAGTTCTACAAGAGGGCAGGGAGGAAATTTCCAAGCAATGCAACCAGTGGAAAGTTTAGGCTTGATAAAAGAAAAGTAAAGTGTTACAACTATAACCAGATGGGACACTTTGCAAGGGAGTGTAAGGCACCAAGGACAAATGATGGCCAAACACAAGCCAGACCAAACAACAGTGATACAACTCCCCAGAATAAGAAGCCAAAACAGCAAGCTTTAGTTGCTGTTGAAGAAGGAGGCTTTGACTGGAGCTTTCAGGTAGAAGATGCTTCTCCAAACCAAGCACTCATGGCAGACCATGATGAAGCCAAGGTATTAGAATATATTTTTACTCCTGAATGTGTTGCTAAAGTAAATAGATACTATGTCCTATAACTTAGAAAAGAGATATGATCTTAAGTCCTTAAATATCATAAAAGCTGACTTTAAAAGAGCTGAAAATGATTATAAACTAAGGATAGAGGACTTAGAGAAAACCATTTCAACTCTTAAACATGAGCACACAAACTACAGGACTCAGATCAAAGACCTCAAAGCTAAGTTGACTGAATGCCAGGCTGAGCTTGTGATCAGCAAAGCTAGGGCAGAGAAATGTGTTCTTGAAGAAGAGACCTTCAAGAACATAATATTCTCATCCTTGCATGCAAAAGTGTGTTATCAAAATAAGCAGGGAATGGGATCTAGTGAGATAGCTCCTCCACACACAATCTTGTTTGTAAGATCTCCTAGTTGTGGAACTTGTGAAGATGAGCTTCCCCTCATAGACCCCTTGACTGAAGAGGATGAAGTGGAGATGGTGAATAATGGCTCTGAGAAGAATGAAGAAGAGCATTCTAAGAAGGGTCACCATTCCTCTGAGGAGAGTAAAGCTGTTGGAATAACCAAGTCCAGGAGAAAGAACTTGATCAGAGTGTATCCCAATGTTTTTGAGTGTACCCCAATTTTGTGATCATAGTCATAACATGCTCTTTACTAAGCATGAGTGCATTGTTTTCAGGTGGGGGTGGTCATTCCTCATGAACATATCCTGCTCAGAGCGCCCAGGAAAGAGAACATGTACAAGATGGATTTGCAAGAAACATCTCCCTGAGGAGAAGTTTCATGATTTCTATCTAAAGCAAACAGTGATGAGTCTTTCCTTTGGCATAAAAGAATGTGTCATATAAAATTTAAAAATATGAATAAATTAATTAAAAATGATTTGATAACTGGAATGCCAAAGAAAGAGTTTACAAATGATGACCATTGTGATGCATGCCTAAAGGGGAAGCAACACAAGGTATCTCACAAGCCAAAAGAAAGAAACTCCATCACTACTGCCCTACACTTATTACATATGGATCTCTTTCGCCCCACCAGTGTAATGAGTCTAGGAAGGACCTCTTATTGTTTGGTGATCACAAATGACTTTACAAGATTCACTTGGGTCTTCTATCTTAGAACTAAGGATGAGACCCCTGAGATACTGAAGAATTTCATCTTAAAGATTGAGAATCAATGTGATCACAAGCTTAAAATCATAAAATGTGATCAAGGAACTGAATTCAAGAACCAAATCCTTGATACATTTTGTGATGAAAAAGGTATTACAAGACAATATAATGCTCCCAGGACTCCTCAGCAAAATGGTGTTGCTAAGAGGAGAAACAGGACACTAATTGAAGCTGCAAGAACTATGTTGTCTGACTCTAAACTGCCCATTACCTTCTGGGCAGAGGCAGTGAACACTGCTTGCTATGTGCAAAACAGAGTTTTGATAGTTATGACACATGGTAAGACTCCTTATAAACTTTGGAACAAGAGGAAACCTTTCATTGGTTTTATCAGGTCATTTGGATATCCTTGCACCATCTTGAATACTAAAGATCAAATTGCCAAATTCGCTGAGAAATCAGATGATGGACATATTTACTTGTGTTCTTAGCATCATTCATATAAAGTTACTAGTTCCATATTTGATATGTTAAGTGTTCTAAAGAACTCTCCTCATTGTGTTGTTGTGTTGTAAGTGCATACCCTCTAACGGTCGTGTATTTGGTATCAGAGCATTCCAGGCTCTTGATATAAGATTTCATCCTCTAACGGTCCTGCAGAAGCTAAGCTTGTTTATCTAGAAGAAGGCGAGATAGAGTAAACTCTTGAGCAAGCACAAGATCCCATCATTATTTCTGATTCTGAAGATGAAGATCAAAACATTCAAGAAGAGATAGAGGATATTCAAAGCCTATTACTTGATAATCCTGAAACCCTCATTGCAGTTGAACTAACAAGCAGTGGATTTCCATATTACTCTTTCATTCAATTGAAGTTGCCTGAAATCAAAGATTTACTGAAAGATTTTCAAGAAGTTATGAATAATGAAGCTGAACAAACATACAGAAGGTACAAAGAAATAATGAATCAACAAGAGTTTCAAAAGAATTTACCTAAGGATCCTCAGATTGATAAAATGACATACTCTCCCAGGTTCAAAGCGGGTTGAGTCATACTAGGATGCATTATAGATCCTATGCTAGAAGGTCTCTATCCCAAATGAAAGAACTAGAGGTATATACAAGAACATGCTTACCAATGCTCTTAAGCCTCAAATCATCAGACCATATCCAGTATTAGAAGTGTCTACTTATCATCAAGCACCTCCATAGCTTCATCCTATTAAGGAACTAGACAGTTCATGCCACACAGATTATGGTTAGAAGGCAATGAAGTGAGAGAAATGTGACAACCGACCTCTAGGTCAAAATTCTAACACTTATCAACCTGCATCATTACCCATTCAATTAATATTATTGTTAATATCATTTTTATTTTCTCTCTTCCAAGTTAATTGACTTCTGTTTTAATTGCCTTAGATGATCCCTTTTTGACTTGCTTTAGTTTAGTAAGTGAATTGAGAAAATGCAAAAGGCTAACCTGACATTTATTTAAATGTTCAACCGCATTTGGTAATGCGGATGAGGAAATCAACATCCGTATTTCCTCCTGAGTCATCCCAATTTGGTAATGCGGATGAGCAATCTTTCTGCCGCATTTCATCTAGTCATGACCTTCCGACTTGTGTTTTGGGATGATTTAGCTAGTTCAAGCTTTAGCTTAGGGAAACTTAGTGTTCCGGAAGGTCAATTAGTCACCCATCCAATAATTAAATCATAATTTGAAACAATTAAAGTGTGCATGGAACTCAAAAAATTCGGATAAATGCATGCATGCCCATGCAAAATACTTAGCAACTAAATAAATTATACCACCTAAAATACTATACTATACTACAAAATAATACTACACATAATAATATTACCATTTCAAATTTAAACTAAAAATTCATCACTACATGACAAGGTTCGGCCGCCTCCCTCTCCACCTATCACCTCCTCTCTTCTCCACTAAACACCACCACCTCTACCATCCATTCTCATTACATACAAGACTCACACACACACACACACACACACACACACACACACACTCAAACACACTCCTCTCATTCTCTCCTTCTTCACTCTTCTCTCTCGGTTCCTTCCTCCAGAAAACACACACACACACACTCACGGTTAGCACAAGATTCCAGCAATGTTTTCGAAGAGCAACACCAAAACATCATCGGTCAAGCTAAAAACCATGAGAAGGAGAAGCTTTGTGAGCTTTTAGGTGCACGGATTCATCAAGCTCAACTTCTCCAGCCCTTTTTCGAAGCTTTCCAGATCGTTGTGTCCCTCTACACTCTCCAAATCTTGAACTATACAAAGTGTAAGCTTCATCTCACTTCATTTGGACATATCTTGTGTTTTCTTCATTTTTCACTCAAAGATCTTATCATTCTTGTATGCAACAGACAGTTGCTGCTACAAACTTGTTCTTGAGAGGCTTTTAACTTTCTTGAAGGTATCTCACTCGTTATATAAGTCATTCTATGGGTGTAACCCGATTTACACCTAGAAAACCCTATTTTTGGGTGTTGTTACACCATCTAACTTGCACATCTTGTAATCTTCCGAAGCTAAGTTTGTAACCTGCTCAAAACCAGTTTTCTAACCTTCTAATAACCTGCTTTTAAAGTTACAAAACATCTGGTTAATGTTTAATCACAAGTTATAACGTTTTACACATGTGTAATGGGTGAATATGGTGTAGTCTCTAAGTTTCCATCTTGTTCTTGAGTTGAATGTTGAAGCCTTGAGTTAGGCATGTTATTTCAGTAGGTTTTGGACGATATTTTGTGTATGATGATATGTTAATGGCTGAAATTAATAAGGTAATAGATTTGTAAGCAATTTGGACATATTTGGGGACCCGAAAGGTGGTGAAATGACTTAAAAATAAGATCTTGGATTTTAAACATATTAAAAAGAATTCCAGGCTTTAAAAGAGTTAATAAAGTGTTTGTACTGGATTTGTTGATTAAACGGTCAAAAGACAAGTTAAAAGGAATTATTAACTAAAATCGGGTATTAATTGGGTGACGTTTGGAGGAAAATCCTAGAAATAATGGTATAAAAACCAAAATCCATGGAAACCATGTTATTTCCGTAATTTAAGTGCTATAAGATTTAAAGGTGTTGCAAAATTGGTCAAACAAGCTTTTAAACGGTCATTTATGAGTAAAACGCGTTTTAACGGGTTAAACATAAAAACGAGGCTTTCAACTAAAAGAAGCTTGAAATACATTTTTTAACAGATTAGAAACCTAAAAAAATGTCATTAAAATAATAATTAAAATGTCTAAGACTAAAAATATGGAAATCAACACTTAACCGTTAAAAACCTTCGCTTTTACCGTAACCGGTAACGTAAGACATAAAAATATAAAACCCGGACCTAAATTCTGAAAAAATTGGACTAAACTTACTTAAAATAATTTACTTAACTTCAAGAACCTAATATTTGGCCATAAAAGTCATTAAATACAAGAACCAAACTTTGGGGTAGAAATTGTAAATTTTGGAAACTTGAAGGACTAAATTGTAAATTTTGCCAAACCATAATAAACCGACCCTTTGGACTAATAATCATTTAGAAAACTCAAATTAACTTGTATAGATGATCCAACTTGGCAAATCATGTATTCTTTCCTAAGAAACCCTAACTTTCTATAAAAGTAAACTTTTTATATAAAGACTTAGCAAACCAAAAGCTAGTAAGACATTAACCTCATGACACCTAGTGCATCTTCATAACCCTCTTATTAGTGGCTTAACACTTAAATATTGATGGTAAGGTCCTATACTTTAGACTCTTTCCCGGTACATGAAGAATCCTTTGCTTGAATCTTAAGGTGAGTTCTAGTGTCCTCTTTTTACTACTGTTTTTGGGATGAAACATGTTATACTTGAATTGAAACCTTTTATGAGTTATTGTATGATACTTGAATGTTGGGGTTAATGTTAGAACCTGCTTTTATTTGTATCACTATCATTAATTCTTGTGTGAACCGCTTGTTTTATATTGGTAGATCTACTTGGGGAATCCCCCACACACAGTGCCTTTCCGTGATGAACGGGAAGGGTACCACACTGAGATCCTGTGGGGTCGTTTATGGCATGTGACAAGTTTTAATAAGATACTAGGTGAACCATCCGGCAGGTATGGTCAACTGTTTAGAGGCTCAGTTCTCCCAAATAGGATTTAACTGGTAACACAACTTTTGAAGAGGCTAGCCGGGGCTGAGTGCAGGGTTAATTGTGATCCCCCACAACAGTGAATCTATGATTCTTTTAATCAAATGTGGATTCTATTGAATCCTTTTGTTTTTAAACTTTAAGCACTTGAATTCACCAACTTTTTAGTTGACACAATTTCTTTTTGAGCATGTTTCAGGTAATCCATAAAGGGACTCTAGCGGTTGTTGAAGACCTTGACCTAGCACCGTGACCATGGCATTGGCTTGTTTGATTTTAAAAATATTTTGAACAATTTATAATTATTGTTGATGAATACATTTTGTCTTAATGTTGGATGTACAACTTATTTAGGGGCTAGACCTATTACTAGCTCTGGTTTCTTTAAAACTTTAATGCCATGTGATGTTCTCTCCTTTTGTGCTCTTATGATGGTTTGATTCCGCTGCCATATGTGTTACTAGTCTGTGACGTCCCACCCTACTTGGGCCCGGGGTTTGACAGATTGGTATCAGAGCCAAAGGTTGTAGAGACGTCGGGAATACCATATTAAGACCCTAGGCTACAACCCTGATACCTTAGGACAGTCCTCGCGGGAAAGTGTTGGGATGATTGGGTTGTGTAAATTGATGATTACACTTGATCAATGTAATCATGAATTTACCGGACGCACAAGTTCCAGCATGGACCTTTAGGTAATGACTGGACTTTTCTTTCGAAACTTATGATTTCTGAAATTTCTTTTGAAGTGGTCTAAAGGTTTAACCTAAATATAAACTACTCTACCGTTGTTATTCGAAGAAGCTACTGATATCGGAAACCACTACTTACTGATACCTTTGGTTAATGATACTAATGGGATAACTGATACTATTTCCATCACTACCATAAGTACTATTATTATTAAAATCATGATCTATGAGAAACCAAATTACTCATGATATTTCTTGTAGGACATCAAGAGCTATGGCTGACAAGGGCAAGGCACCGGCATACCCCACTAACGGGACTGCACCATCTGGGAGCCTCAGGAAGGCGACAACGTGAACGTAGTACGAGGAGTATATGAGGAGTTGTGGACATCCGGGATGGATATCCATTACATCCGACGACACCGAGCTGTCAGAAGACTCTTCCTCGACATCCCCCTCTAGGAGCCGGACACGCTCCCATTCACCTCATGTCGTAGCTCCTACCCACTCACCTATTCCATCTATTGGGGATAGAGGTGCACGTGTGATCACCCACCTACACAAGAGTGCAAGGCCAGGTCCCTCAATCTCCTTTAGGATGCCACCTCCACCTCCACCGCCTAATAGGATTCCGACACCTGGACCACCGTCATTTGACCCACTCCACCACCACCCACATGACGGGCACGGGATGCCACCGAGGCGCAGCATGTATGATGGCCCTAATGTGCTAGCTGGTGACAGGTACTCCCACTCTAGCCTCCGGGCGAGTAACGTAGGTCCCTCCGATGCTGCACTGGATGAGATTCTGAAGACGGTTCGTCGTCACGAGCTGACCCTCCAGCAAACCACTCGAACCTCTCAGTCTGCCCAGTTTTAGGCCATGATGGCTTCGCACGGGGTCCAGCGGTTGGAGCAAGAACTGAGGAAGAAGAACTCGGGATGGCTAGGGTTGTTGAAAAAGAAGTGTATGTGAGAGCTTGGAGTGGATGTGGGATTATCTGTCTTATAGACATTTGAAGGAAACTATTTCTATTATTATTTGGTACTATTATTATTATTATGGGGGTGATGGTACCTTCCAACTTGTAAGAGTATAACTCTGAGACAATTATGTTTGCTGATACTATTAACTCTATCTCTATGTGAAACTATCTTAATTGATGCTAAAATTTTGCTGAGCTATCTATATTGAATTGTGTTGATACATATGTACCTAGTTTAGTAGCTTAATGTAAAAATGTCTTTCATATCTTACATATATGTAATGAATGAGTTCAATGAAATGAAATATGTGATTGATGCTTATATTGTTTAATGTTTCATTGTTTATTGTATCATAACGCATATTGAACTAACTATATAGGTTTATGATTGTTTACATAGTTCTTAGTCAAGAATGGTTGAGAAATGTATACTTAATCGTATGAAGTATTCATGCGAATGGACCATGCTAATGGACCATACGCATGAACACTTCATGCTAATGGACCAGTCGCATGATTGAGACATAAGATTGGCTCAGTCGCACGACTGAACCTTCAGTCGTGCGTATGGACCACTCGTATGATTCAGTCGCACGACTGAACCATACTAATGGTTCAGTCGCACGATTGACAAACCCTAACCTATAAATACGACCTAATTCGTGGAAAAACTAAACACTTGAAGAATTTCGACTCACATACGTACCCTAGCCGTCTAGAGACTCCGGAGAACCTGTTCCAACTTCATAGATCGCAGTTGATCGTGTTCTGATCGTCGTAACGTTTCATTAATCTCTAGATTGATCGAAACTGCGTTCTCACTGATTGGATCACCAATCAAATAGGATTCCGCACTATTTGATTAGGTATACACGCATTATCAGTTAGTACTCCGTACGTACACGGTCCTAACAAGTGGTACCTGAGCTTTGGCTCTTGATTTTGCGTGTGATTCGATTAATTTTGGTGCAAAAATCACGTTTTTCATTCAAAAGAGTCACCTTTTTGAGTAAAACAATGTTTTAAGTGTCTCCAGATCTAAAAGTTTAAGTATTTCGGCATACGGCAGATTAGGGTTCTTAAAAAATCGTGTTTTTGAGTCAAAATATCAAAAAACCTTCGAATTTTCATAATCAGCAGCCTTCAGTCGCACGATTGGATCAATCGCACGACTGAACTCAATCGCACATCCCATATGCACGATTGAACTCAGTCACCCCTCCATTCGTATGACTGAACCAACCCATTCGCATTGTTCATCCGCATTTGCCCAATCGCACAGTTGTTCATCCGCTTTAGTCCAATCGCACGATTGACCTATCCGCATTGGTTCAATCGCACGACTGGCCCATTCGCACCTCTCCATTCGCACGAGTGAATAAGTCTTAAGTTAAAATTTAAAGTTTATAGAAATGGAAGATCTGTATTCCACGTTTAGTGCCGGTAGAGACTCTCGAATCCAGAACCTTCTGCTTCTAGAGAATGAGGTTGGAAATTAAAATAATTCCCCTAAACTTATAACATTAGATGATTACCCACAATGGTAGCAAAGGTTTGAGATTTATCTAAATGGAGTTGTTCCAAATCTGTGGGAATCAATCGAGACAGGTTATAACATGTCGGTTGGTGCTGACGGTGTTAAACTTACCTTGGGTGGCATGACTGATAGCCAGAAGGTGAAGTACAATGCTGAGAAGAAAGTGTATGCTCTGTCGACTCAGTCGATACCTAAGGATATATTACACCAGTTTTCTGAGAACAAACATGCAAAGAAGCTATGGGAAGCCTTGGAGAAACGATACGACGGGAATGCATCGTTGAAAGCTGTAAAGGCAAAGGCGTTGAAGAAGGAGTTTGATAACTTCTCTTCAATGGGTAAAGAGAACTTGGATAATGTCATAGACAGATTCTACCATTTAATGAGTGAACTGCACACTCATGAAGTCACAACGTCAATGGAAGATAAGGTCTCAAGCTTTGCCGATGGTCTGTCAGAGAAGTGGGACTCGTTTGTATCTAATTTGAGACAGAACAACTTACTGGCAAAATTAGACATAAACGACTTCATCCTGAAATTGAGAGAGGAGGAATTGAGGATGAAATACAGGTCACAGAAAGGATCCTATGACCAGAATCCTTCACTTTATAAATCCTCTTCCACTTCAACAAGTTCAGGAGCACCGCTTCAAACACCATCTGTGTCCGGTTCAACCGCTCCTTCTCAACCAATAACTTCAGGATCTAAAACGTCAGGGTCATCTAGTACACAATATATCACACCGGAAGCAAATGCTACGAAGTTGAAGACCAAGAATCTCGAGAATATCACTGTGGAGGTTGCAAAGGAGCATATGGACCTTTTAGCTGTGGTCGTTCATTCTTATGATGGTCTAGTTGTACGAAAGATTGGGAATTGCCATCTGGCTGATGAGGATTACGATGAGGTGGACGAGAATGAATTAGAAAGAATGGACATTATGTGGGCTTTAGCAAGTGCTGTCAAGCGAGCAAAAAAATTTGTGAAGAAGATATGTAAGGATTCCTTTAAGTCTGATACAAACCAAAACATTCAAAGTCTCTCTGCAAGTAATGCACTAAAAAACTGAAGTAGAATTGCTTCGGAAGTTTTGCACCATGCACTAGAAATATTCTAGGTGTAACCAATATCTTCTGAAGCCAAATATGAAGTCTTCCGAAGCCTCAGAGACAAAGTCTTCCAAAGCTTCATCCTATGAAGACAGATTTCTTTCGAAGACTTTTAGTAACATGCTTTATCTGATGTACTGTTCCATAAAGCTGGACACCTTTCCGCTGCATCTCTGTAAAGTCACCAACTTACATGAGTTGCTGAAAAGGTCCATGCTTTTGGTAACTGTACATTGAGGTCTTGAGTCTGTAACCTTCTACTTTATGTACTTTATCCTTTTTGTAATAGATAAGGATGTGAGCTATGGCATGTCATAGTCACAAGGTGAAAAGGCAGATATGCCTTTTGATTCTACAATTGATTTTGTTTGTGTCTAGTCAATTGTATCCTTGAAACCCAAATCTCTTGTTCTGTCTCTTTATTATTACTTGTGTTCTTTGTATCATTATTGTGGTTAATCCAGTTTACTGTTTGGTCAAGTTTTGTTAATCTCCTCTTTGTGTTGTTGTGTTGTAATTGTTAAGCCCTTCATCGGTCCTGCAATTGGTATCAGAGCTTTTCAGGCTCTTGATATAAGATCTCACCATCTTAAGATCTCTCACACACACAAATACTAAACTTTCAAAATGGCATCCATTTCAAAGACTGATATGGAAACTGGAACCATGAACAAGTCCCCACTGATCACTCTTGATGACTTAGATACCTGGTGTATGAGAATGGAAGGTTTCATCAGGTCTCTAGACTCAAGAATGTAGGAATCTGTTGAAAATGGACCTTTCATACCCAGCACTCCTTCTGCTACTGGTGCTGGTATGATCCTCAAAGATGTGGCTAACTACTCTAATGAAGATAGGAAGAGAGTAGAGATTGATAGAAAAGCCATGACTGCTCTTCAAACTACCCTTCCAAACTCTGTGTACAAAGGTTTCAAGAAGTGCAAAACAGCTAAACAGCTGTGGGATGCACTAAAACTGATGTATGAAGGCTCCTCTGAAGCCAAGGAGAACAAGAAGGATCTCCTGAAGCAGCAGTTTGAAAACTTCATCTTCAAAACAGGTGAAACCATGACTCAGCAATACTTTAGGTATGTTGAGATAGTGGATACCCTTGTGGATGGAGGAGTTCCTCTTGAAAATAGAGACAATGTAAGGAAGTTTATGTCCTCACTTCCTAGGCAATGGACACACTATTGTGTGGTGATTAAGAGGACTGAAAATCTCAAAACTCTTACTCTGCAGAGTTATATGGGATTCTCAATGGCTACCAGATGGAGATGAACATGCAAGGTTCATCAGGAAACTCCAACAATCAATTGGGCTCAGCCCTGCATGTGGTTGAAAGGGATAGCATAGAACCCCAACATCATCTCATATGCTACCCTGACAACTCACCAAAGGGTCCTTTCATCACCTTCCCAGAGACACCCAGGGAGAACTACACTCAAGGAAGCCCATTCCAAGAGACAAGCTCTTCTCAAGCTTTTGTGTCTTCTGATTAAAGTTGTGGTAACTCTTTTTTCACTCTTGAAGACCTAGATTGTATCCATCCAGATGACCTGGAATATATGGAAATAGTTTAGCAGATGGCTCTTCTCACTGATAGAGCCAAGAAGTTCTACAAGAGAACTGGAAGGAGGTTTCCAAGCAATGCAACCAGTGGAAAGTTTGGCTTGGATAAAAGCAAAGTCAAGTGTTACAACTGTAACTTGATGGGCCACTTTGCTAGAGAGTGTAAGGCACGTAAAAGAAATGGTGGTCAAGCACAAACCAGACCAAACTACACTGACAAAGCCCCTCAGAATGAGAAGCCAAAGCAACAAGCTGCTGTTGCTGTTGAAGAAGGAGGCTTTGACTGGAGCTTTCAGGTGGAAGATGCTTCTCCAAACCAAGCACTAATGGCAGATCATGATGAAGCCAAGGTATTGGAACATCTCTGTACTCCTGAATGCATTGCTAAAGTTAACAGATATAGGTCCTATAACTTGGAAATGAGATCTGATCTTGAGTCCTTAAACATTTTAAAATCTGATTTTAGAAAGTCTGAAAATGATTATAAACTAAAGATAGAGGACTTAGAGAAAACCATTTCAGTTTTAAAACATGAACATATAGATTTTAGGACTCAAATCCAAGATCTCATAACCAAGCTGACTGAGTGCCAGGTTGAGCTTGTGATCAGCAAAGCCAGGGCAGAAAAGAGTGTTCTTGAAGAAGAGACCTTCAAGAACATGATATCCTCATCCCTGCATAACAAAGTGTGTTATCAAAATAGACAGGGACTGGGATCAAATGAGAAAGCTCCTCCACACACAATCTTGTCTTTAAGATCTCCTAGGTGTGGAACTTGTGAAGATGAGCTTCTTCTTATAGATCCTATAAGTGACGAGGATGAAGAAGAGATAGTGAAGAATTCCTCTGAGAAGAGTGAAGAGGAGGATTCTACTAAGGGCCACTATCCTTCTGAGGAGAAGAAGACAACTGTGATGACCAAGTCAAAGAGAAAGAACTTGATCAGGAAGAGCAAAAGAAAAGCAAAGAAGGCTCAAGAGATCAAGGCTACTTTTGACTCTAAGCAGAAACAAGTTTTTATCTCTGCAGGGTTTGAAGTAGTAAAGACTAAAGACATCAACCAAAACTATTCAGCTAAGAGTTCTGGTTCCTGTTCAAATCATCTCAGTACCAAGAAGAAGACTGATCTGCTGTGTACCATTGCTGCACAGATTGGACCATCAAACTCCAAGAACAGTTCACAGCCCAAAAGAACTGTCTCAGCATATACAAAGATGAAGGTGGAGAAGGGATGTGACCAAAGACAGTCTTGCTCTCATAAGGAGACTCTTGTGAAGAAGAAAATGTTGTGTGTCATGTGTGAGAGTGCCTCTCACATTGCTGAGGATTGTCCATATAATCCTAAAAGTACTGTCCATATGACCAAGACAAAGACTTCTAAGAGTTTCAAGAAGATTCAAGCTTCGGAAGGAAAATCTGTTTCCTTCGGAAGCTCCAAATCGAAGAAGAAGGTAAATGGAAAATTACCTTCCGAAGAAAAATTGGTCTCGGAAGAAAGGAATTCTTCCGAAGCACTGAAGTCTGCTGCAGTGACTGTAGAAACTTTTGAAGGTTCAGTCATCAAAACTTGCGAAGTACCAAAAGCTTCCAAGGTTTTGAAGGTCAAGTCCAAGACTCCAAAAGTGGTGTGGAAGTCTAAGAAAGACCAAGTGACTGAAGTTTCTCCATCAACAACAGCTCAAGATCCCTCTAGCACAACCATAGGATCTAATACTGTTGCATTACCTTCTATTATACTTAGTGAGCCCAAGACAAGTTAGGCTTGGGTTTCCAAATGTAACTAATCATTTTCTTTGTGCAGGAACAGCTCAAGACAAACAAGAATGTCTGGATCATTGATAGTGGTTGTTCCAGGCACATGACAGGCAATAGGTCACAACTCCATAACTTTGAGAGAATTGATGGAGGACCAGTTGCTTTTGGAGGAGATGAAGGTGGTTACAATTCTGGAAGGGGCAAGGTCACAAATGATAAGCTCAGCATTGGAAAGGTAAACTTTGTCAAGGAGCTTGGGTACAATCTTCTGAGTGTATCCCAATTTTGTGATCAGAGTCATAACATGCTCTTTACTGAGCATGAGTGCATTGTTCTCAAGCCTGGAGTGGTCATTCCTCATGAGCACATTCTGCTTAGAGCCCCCAGGAAAGGGAACATGTACAAGATGGATTTGCAAGAAACATCTCCCTCTAGAGAAGTTTCATGCTTTCTATCTAAAGCAAATAGTGATGAGTCTTTCCTATGGCATAAAAGAATGTGCCATGTAAACTTTAAGAACATGAATAAACTAATTAAACATGATTTGGTAACTGGAATGCCAAAGAAAGAGTTTACAAGTGATGATCATTGTGTTGCATGCCTGAAAGGGAAGCAACATAAGGTATCTCACAAGCCTAAGGAAAGGAACTCCATCACTACTCCCCTACACTTATTACATATGGATCTCTTTGGCCCCACCAGTGTAATGAGTCTAGGAAGGACCTCTTATTGTTTGGTGATCACAGATGATTTTACAAGATTCACTTGGGTTTTCTTTCTTAGAACTAAGGATGAAACCCCTGAGATTCTAAAGAACTTCATCTTAAAAATTGAGAATCAAAGTGATCACAAGGTCAAAACCATAAGATATGATCAAGGGACTGAATTCAAGAATCAAATCCTTGATACATTTTGTGATGAAAAAGGTATTACAAGATAATATAGTGCTCCTAGGACTCCTCAACAAAATGGTGTTGCTGAGAGGAGAAACAGGACACTAATTGAAGCTGCAAGAACTATGTTGTCTGACTCTAAACTGCCCATCACCTTCTGGGCAGAGGCAGTAAATACTGCTTGCTATGTGCAAAACAGAGTTTTAGTAGTTAAGACACATGGTAAGACTCCTTATGAACTTTGGCACAAGAGAAAACCTTTCATTGGTTTTCTCATGTCATTTGGATGTTCTTGCACCATCTTGAATACCAAATATCAAATTGCCAAATATGCTGAGAAATCAGATGATGGACACTTCATTGGATACTCTTCCCAAGCTAAGGCTTATAGAGTATACAATCTCAGAACTAGAATTGTTGAGGAGTCCGCCAATGTGACTTTCAATGAACACACACCCTGTGTGGCTGGTTCTGGTCCTGATTGGCTATTTGATCTTGATTTAGTTACCAACTGTTTTAACAAATCTTGTGAGAATGTTTCAGGATCTGCAGAAAACTTAAATACAGGTGATCTTGATCTAAGATTTGAGCTAAGAAGACCTTCAACTCATACATCATCAGCTCCAGTTGGAACTACTTCAGCAAATGAGGTTTCTATCAGCACTACAATGACAAATTCAGCTGATACATCTGGGGTGCCTTCAAATTCCAGCTCAGAGGCTCCACAACCAGATAAAGATACCTCAATTGTGGAAGACAACAATAGTGATGGTGAAAGTGATCAAGAATTCCTTGATGCTAATAACCACACCATAGATGACAAAATCAATGATGTCACACACTCATTGGATCAAGTTAATCTTGATAAGTGTGAGGCTGTGGAGGGTGAATCATCAATGCCAGATCTAAATTTCTCAAATTTGGATCTTTCTCAGCAACTTGCTGTGATCCCTCAGCTAAGGATCCACAAGTCTCACCCCACCACAAACATCATTGGAGATGTTGTCACAGGGGTAAGAACAAGAGGACAAACCCATGAACCAAATGTTTGTCGTCACTCTTGTTTCTTATCCCAGATAGAGCCAAAGAAAGTTGATAAAGCTCTAAAGGATGGAAGTTGGGTTGAAGCTATGCAACAAGAGTTGCTTCAATTCAAAAGGCAAAAAGTTTGGAACCTTTGCCCTCTTCCTCATGGGAAGACTACCATTGGAACCAAATGGGTGTTTAGAAATAAGAAGGATGATAGAGGCATTATCATCAAGAACAAGGCAAGACTAGTTGTTCAAGGATACAAACAAGAAGAAGGGATTGACTACACTGATGTCTTTGCTCCTGTAGCAAGATTAGAAGCTGTTAGGATATTCCTGGCATTTGCTGCATCAAAGAACTTCAAGGTCTTTCAACTTGATGTAAAGTGTGCTTTTCTATATGGAGTGATTGATGAAGAGGTTTATGTCAAACAACCACCTGGTATTGTAGATCCTGATCATCCTGATCATGTCTGCAAGCTTGACAAAGCTCTTTATGGGCTGCATCAGGCACCCAGGAAGTGGTATGAGACATTGTCTGAGTATCTTTGTAAACATGGATACAGGAGAGGTACTATAGATGGAACTCTCTTCATCAAAGGACAGGGAAATGACTTATTGCTAGTTCAAGTATATGTAGATGACATCATCTTTGGTTCAACTAATCCAAAGCTCTGCAAAGAGTTTGAGAAGTTGATGAAAGACAGATTTGAAATGGGTGCAATGGGAGAACTCAATTTCTTTCTAGGAATTCAAGTGAAGCAAGTTGAAAATGGCATCTTGATAAGTCAGTCAAAGTATGTTCAGGACATACTCAAGAGGTTCAACATGACTGATTGTAAGATTGCTAAGACACCCATACCCAGAAACCACTCCCTTGGACCTGATCTTGAGGGGGAGTGTGTAGATGAACATTTATACAGGGCTATGATTGGGTCACTCATGTATCTTACAGCTAGCAGGCCTGATATCATGTTTGCTACATGTATTTGTGTAAGATATCAAGCCAACCCTAAGATGTCTCACCTCATCACTGTCAAAAGGATTTTAAGATACCTCAAAGGTGCTTCAGCACTTGGTTTATGGTATCCAAAGAATCCTGACTTCAATCTGTATGCTTATACAGATAGTGATTATGGTGGTTGCAACATGACTGCAAAGTCTATATCTGGGGGATGTCAATTCCTTGGTGGAAGGGTTGTCTCATGGCAATGCAAGAAACAATCCTGTGTGTCTGCATCCACTGCTGAGGCTGAATACATTGCTGCTGCAAGTTGCTATGCTCAAGTGCTTTGGATTCAAAATCAGATGCTAGACTACGGATTTAACTTCAAGGACACTCCTATCCACATAGACAACAATAGTGCTATCTCTATCACTGAGAACCCTGTGCAGCACTCAAGGACCAAACACATCAATATCAGGTATCATTTAATAAGAGATAACTATGAAAAGGGATTAATTAAACTAGTCAAAGTTCATACAGATGAACAATATGCTGATCTGTTTACAAAAGCTTTTGATGAACAGAGATTTAAATATCTAATATCAGCTATTGGGATGATTAACTTTGAATAGATCTTTTCTTAAAACGACTTCTAATTATTTCTTAAAATATGTGTGTCCTAAGTTGTCTAGTTCATCACTTTCATAAGCTCATGTTTTCTCTGGATATAAAATCCTTTTTGAAGACTTTCCTTAGATTCTTGAAAATTTTCTGATCCTTCGGAAGATATATTTTTACCTTCGGAAGAAAATCCTGTCTTCAAAATAAATAACTGTCTAAGAAATTTTACCTTCGGAAGAAGTCTAAATCTATCTTCCGAAGCTTAAATACTTGTCTCAGACACTTATTTGTTTAAGTGTTTATTTCTCTTCCGAAGCTAAATTTTCAAGATTCTCAGAAAAATCTTCCGAAGTCACTTTAGCTTCGGAAGCTTTTTCATTAAAACTTCCGAAGATAATTTACCTTCGGAAGCTTTTCGAATTCCAAGAAAACTACTTTTTGAGCAAAAGTAAACTACTTTTTCAGAGGTGGGACCGACTTTCGGATTTCAAAGTTTATCCTCTTCATTAACTTTGGTTCAAATCCCTTTTCACATAAATACCCAACGGTTCCCCCTCTTCCTCACTATCTTCTTCAATTCCACTATTCCTCAAACCTAATTCCCAAATCCGCCTTTGCTTTTTTACCTTTCTTCAACCTTAAGCTTCTCAAATGGCCAACCTTAACTGCAGAATCAACCCAGATTTCTCCATGCAACTTCACAGGCAACACAACCAGGTTGCTTTGTTATGCTCTGATAAAGATGAAAGTTTCTCAGAGATTTGCCAATTCTTAACTCTATCAAATTACTTCACCTCCCTAACCATTGATCCTACTCTGTATGAGGATCATCTGCTTGAATTTTAGAAGACCTGCTAAGAGGTCATCATTGATGGGGAGAAGGCACTGTCTGCCACAGTGCAAGGGAAGACAATCTTCATCACTTCAGCCATCATCAATACTCATTTGCAGCTGGATGATGAAGAAGGTGAGTTACCCTTCCCAAAGGAAGCTGTCAATCATTCCTTTGAGCAGATGGGCTATGAGGGAGATTTCTCTATAAAGACCTTCAGGAAAGGGAAGGTCTCATCCCAGTGGAAATACCTACTCCATGTGGTTATCCACAGCTTGTCAAACAAGCATGGAGGGTGGGACCAGATTCCTCAGGATCTCTCCTTTATAGTGCATGGAATGGTTCAAGGGGTCAAGTTCAGGTACTCTCAATTTGTCTATACCAATTTACTTGCAAACTTGGACTCCTTAGAGTATTATATGTTTCCTACATATGTTCAACACATTCTCAACTGTGAACTGGGCTAACAGTTGAGGGAAACAGATAATATTCTTAAATTGGGATAGATGAAGCCCGACATCTTTAAAATCATGAAGAAGCCAATTGTAGGCTTCTCAGGGGTAGAAACAGCCCTTGTCCCCAAAATGTTAGAGCTCATTGCTCAAGGTGACAACCTAGCAACACAAGCTAGTGTTGAACCCACACCTTCTACCTCTTTACCACTAAAAAGGCCTCAAGTAACCCTCACCTACCAAAGAAAATCCAAACGAACCCCTGCTCAAGCTATTGCGTCTGTGCAGGTCCCCATATACTCACCTTTACAGGAGGAAGTGGATACAAGAGCTCCCACTTCCCCTGAGGAGCAAACCACTCCCATCTTTTCAACTATCAGGGCTGAGGTTCCTCATGCTCACCCTGATGAGCTCACAAGCCCAACAGCCTTAAGCCTTCACTTTGAGTCTCAACACTCAAGTGAACAACCTTCAGGGGACAGTTACCATCCCCAGCCTTTAGATCTAAATCAACCCATTCCCAACCTATCCTTCTATACTGATGAAGACTTTGGATTCAGTGAGTACCATGAGTCTCTCTTCTCTTCCCCTACTCAAAGAGAGATGAGTACTCCTGAGTCTCCTCAGTCTAGCCCACATCAGTCACCTATAACTGAGGTGGACACTTCTGAACCTGTTCAGGATGTCCATATGGAAGAGGCTCTCACTTCTGCAAGTGATTACATCATTAAGACCTCAACCATGGCAACTCAGCCCACTGACATCTCAACTGAGATTGCTAGTGAGCAGAGGAAAACCAGCAGCCAAGAACCTCAAGCTGGTGGTGAGAGAGAGGACTTTGGTCCAATCATCTCATCCCCCAATGATTCTTCTGATGAAGAAGAGGGGAATCTGAGACTAAAGGTGCAAAAATTGTCAAAAACATGCTCCTATTTAGTCTCTAAGGTCAGTCACCTTGAATCTCAGGTGACTACCTTACACAACAGGGTCAATGATCAGCAACTTCAGATTTCATATCTTAAGGAAAAACTAGTCGGGAGACCTTTAAGAAGAGCTCAACCAGGAACACAAGAACCTGTGGATGTGATTGATTTATCCTCCAGCTCACCTATGCAAGTGGGTGATGCTACCAAAAAGGGGGAGAAAGTCATTGCAGCCACTGAACCTGGGAGTTCTTCACAGAGAATGGACATAGATGACTCACCATCCTCACTTGCAATTGTGCATTCTCAGCAACTTCCTCAAGTTCACATAAATGTGGACTCTATAGACTCTATCATTAGGAGTCTCTTTGAGGAAGGTATACCAAGGGCTGTGTCATCTCCACCTCAAGGAACTTCAAACTACATCATAAGATGGAGGTATGATGCTGATAGAAAAGCCCTTATTCTTCACAGAGTTCAAGGGCAACAAGAAGTATTTGACTTTCAAAATTTGAACTTCTATGAAGGTTTGGATCTAGTCAATATGCCACTTGTCAATCCAAGCAACTCAAGACAAGCTGACAGATTGGCTCAAAGAATCCAAGACAAGATCACTGCAGAGTTTAGCTTAAGGAGACTTAGGCAATCAGGTAATGCCATCGGTCAACTGGATTTTGAGGTGGACCCTAAGATTAGTTTCATAGGGGAAACCTTGACTGAAGGCTCAGTGGCAGAACCTGAGACCCCTGTCTCATCATCATCAACTGCTGCAAAGATTCACATTCCCTCTGAGATACCTGCTGGTGAAGGTGTTTCTCAGCCTCTCTCTGGCCACAGCATGGATGCTACACCAAGCAATGAAGGCCAAACCTCTATCCACCCTGAGTCACAAAGGTCTGTGGGTGACAAAGGGAAAAGGATTTTGACTCCTGAGGAAATTGAGGAGGAAGAGAGAGAGAGAGGAAGAGGAAGCTAAGGGGAGAAAGTTCCTCTAGGTCTTCAGGTTTTATGCAAGCTGCAATCAGGGCTGCCCCCAGACCAAATACTCAAGATGATGAGTTGAGGGTAGTCAAGATCACTTACCTGCATACCAGGAACTATGACATTGATGAAATCATTTCTCTCCCCCTAGAACAACTAAATGAACTGTCTGACATGAAAGTGTTAAGAGAGATGAAAGAAAAAGAGGATGCAAGGTTACTTCTCCAATTCAAAGAGGAGAAGAGACAGAAAAGACTCTACAAGCATGCCCCTACTCTCACCCCATTTCAAGAAAGCCCTGTACAAGAAAATGTGATTCAACAAGAACCTCAGGTAGACAAAGAAGAAGATAGGATCAAAATGATCAACTACCTGAGTGCCACAGGCTTCTATCAGGTAGATGCACTTCTTCCCTTGTCCTATGACTTTGTTGAGTTTGAGTATTTAAAACAACTTGAGCTTGAGTTAGTCAAGGAGAGAAAGAAAACTAAGAAGAAGCTAAGGGAAGAAGCTGCAAAGTCAAGAGCCATCATCCAAAAGAGTATGAAGAAGTCTGCTGACAGACAAAGGATGATGAGCTTCTTGAAGCTGTATGGATTCTCCGGAAGGAGACTTGGCCCTATGTCTCTATCCATAATGGATGAGCATATAAGGGTAATCAAGCAGAAGATTAAGAGTGGAGAACTGATTGACTTACACTCTCTTCCAAGTCAAGTTCCACCTGAAATGGAGGTTAAGGTTGAACAACCTGAGACAACACATCCCGGACCTCCTACTGAGCCTCAGCAAGCTTCATCTTCTGATCCACAGTAGGGTCAAACTCCCTCTCCTTCTGAACCTGTGAGGGAGGAACACCCAACTGAGAAAGACAAGGATGATCAACAAGGTGCTGCAGACCAGTCTTCTCAGTTAAAGTCATCTAAGAGGAAGAAGAGGATGGCCTCTAAACCAAAGTCTAAGAAGAAGAAGCCTAAATCATCTACCTTTATAGCTCAGGCTGAGTCAGATCAACCTGAGGAAGTGCATGAAGAGGCAGCCCAATCAACTCCAATACAAGTGGCTCCTCTTGCAGCTGAGACACCCATCCTATCCTGGACCTTCTCTACCAATCTAGAAAGATGGCATGTAATCAGAGATCAAGGTGTTAAGAATGTCTATACATGGCAAGCATAATCAACTTACCTCTGCATGATCTCTTTGAGATGAGAAGATACTATGAAAGTCTGAATGATCCTGACCATCTAATGAAGAAGGGTATGGTCATGATTGTGCTGAAGACTACTAACATCTGAAGATCTTCTAAATGTTTTGGTAGCATCAGCCTAGGGGGAGTTTGTAAGGATTCCTTTAAGTCTGATGCAAACCAAAACATCCAAAGTCTCTCTGCAAGTAATGCACTAAATTACTGAAGTAGAATTGCTTCGGAAGTTTTACACCATGCACTAGAAATATTCTAAGTGTAAAATCTTCCGAAGCCAAGACCAATATCTTCCGAAGCCAAATATGAAGTCTTTCGAAGCCTCAGAGACAAAGTCTTCCGAAGCTTCATCCTATGAAGACAGATTTCCTCCGAAGACTTTTAGTAACATGCTTTATCTGATGTACTGTTCCATAAAGCTGGACACCTTTCCGCTGCATCTCTGTAAAGTCACCAACTTACATGAGTTGGTGAAAAGGTCCATGCGTTTGGTAACTGTACATTGAGGTCTTGAGTCTGTAACCTTCTACTTTATGTACTTTATCCTTTTTTAATAGATAAGGATGTGAGCTATGGCATGTCATAGTCACAAGGTCAAAAGGCAGATATGCCTTTTGATTCTACAATTGATTTTGTTTGTGTCTAGTCAATTGTATCCAGCTGGCTTTCAAAGTATAGCCGGCTGTAGGTTGTAGTATAAGTATTCCATGTTATTGTATCTTTCTTTATGCTTTGTAACACTTGTAATAGAACTTGAGAAAGCAATATACTGAATCTTTGAAACCCAAATCTCTTGTTCTGTATCTTTATTATTACTTGTGTTCTTTGTATCATTATTGTGGTTAATCCAGTTTACTGTTTGATCAAGTTTGGTTAATCTCCTCTTTGTGTTGTTGTGTTGTAATTGTTAAGCCCTTCACCAGTGCTGCAAGATAGGACAGAACTTGATAGCCACAAAGGATACAACCTTTGGTTTTGACAAAACCAAATTTACCTGATTTAACTGTGGAGAAAAGGGGCATTTCAAACGTGAATGTGTGAAGCCCAAGAAAACAGGTAAAGGGAATCCATTCTCGTCTTTCAACCATCAAGGCAAACCTACGAGTGGAGGTGCATCGTCAAGCAAAGATACAAAGGCCTTAACTACTCAAGGTGACGAAGGACAAGATTGGACCTTCAAGTTTGTGTCTCCGGGTGAATCGAACATTGCTAATGTCGAGGGTTTGGATTATGACACCGCAAGTGAAGGTGACATTGCAGTGGAACTAGTGATGTCAGAAAATGAAGATATTGCTAATGTGGTCAATCACCTGATTGAAGAAGATCTTAGAATGACAAGTTCAGAATCTCCAGCATCCGAGGAATCAAACTCCGCGCTGATGGCTGATTCAACCGAATCTTCACAGGTAAGTAACAAAGACCAAATTTTTGAAAGTCATGCTTGTAATGAATGTACAGAAAGCATTGATCTTAAATTTGCTAGTTATTAGATCACAATGATAGCTTAGTAAATGACTTACAACTGTACACAGAAGCTATTCGGATTTTAAAACAAAATGAGTGCAGTTACAAAGAGAAAATAGAACTTTTAAATAAATAATTAAGGGAAACCAAGGTTGTTGCTTTTAATCAAGCAAATGATATAAAGTTTTATTTAAACTATTTTGAAGAAACGAAGAAAGAAAAAGCAGTTTTAGAAGTCGAAGTCAACTCATTAAAACAAAAACTGCACAATTGGGCCAGTTCTTCTCACATAGTTCAAAACTTAGTGAAAGAACAAAACAATAGGGAAGGGTTGGGTTACAAAGTAGTTCCACCACCACATGAGATCCTGTTAAATGCTAAATGTAGACTAGTAAATAACAATCCTATTAAGGATCATATGGTGTCCACTCCTCTAGTTAGTGATCCAGAGTCTACGAGTAAACCGATGGAATCTGTCACTAAACAGAAAGAGGCTACTTTGAAGTCTAAAGGTAAGATGCCCATTGTAAATTTGGAAGAACAATTTGAAAAGGTTAATGTAAAGTCAGGTTCAATCATGTCTTCTTCAGAATCCAAACTGACCAAACCAGTTAACCAAACACGTGCTTCATGTCAAAGTCCAAATAAACAAAAGGCTAAAGATGTTAAAAACGTTCAAACAATAAATTTCGTTAAAGAAACAAAAACATCTAAACAAGAAGTGTCCAAACCCAACCAGACTAAAGTCACACCTGTTTCATACACTTCCCCACAGAGACAATTTTCCCAATATGTAGAAGGTAGATCATGCTACAATTGTAAAAAGTAAGGAAACATCGCTTTTAATTGTCCTCATTATCAGACACCAAGAAAGAAAATTGAACTTTATGATACTAAACCAATTTCTTCAAAAAGGAGTTCTATTACTCCACCAAAAAGAAGTAATAAACCTAAAGTTCAAACCGTAAGCCAGTCGTCTGTTTATCACAAACAGGCCTTACACAAAACTGGCTTATGGAAAGAAAATCAAGTTCAGTGTCTGATACTGAGAACACTAAGAAGCATAATATGCCCTCATCCTCTAATGGACAGTGGGTTGAGTTTATGATGTGTGATTCCTACGGGTCACCCAAGCCAGTTAAGACTTGGGTCCCACACCTAAACTGATCATTTTCTTTAAATGTGTAGGGTGTCCGTACAGTGCTATCATAAACACCTGGATTGTTGATAGTGGGGCGTCTAGGCACATGACCGGGAACATGTCTCTCCTTTTCAATGTCAAACAAATTAAATGGGGACATGTATCATTTGCTGGAAATAAAGGAGGATACATCACGTCTCAAGGCGAACTGGAAAACCAGAAAGTCAAGTTTGACAAGGTCAACTACGTTCAACAACTACAAAATAACTTGCATTCTGTATCCCAGATCTGTGACAAAGGATTCAAGGTAGTCTTTGACAACAAGAAGTGCTATGTGTTGAAGAAGGAGTATGTAATCCCGGAGGACCAAGTCTTAATGTCAGCTTCAAGATATAATGATTTATATGTATTGGACCTATCAAAGGCCCCAATAACCGATCATCAAGTTCAATGCTTCTTGTCAAAGGCAATAGAGAAAGACTCCATTTCCTGGCATAGGAGAATGGGACATATTAATCCACGGAAGATGAATCACTTGATCCAGAAGGATCTAGTGCGTGGAGTAAATGTTAAGAACTTCCAATTACCGGATTTTTGTGTCGCATGTAAGAAAGGGAAACATACAAAGAAGTCTCATAAGGAAAAGAAAGTTCACTCAATTGACCTACCTCTTGAGCTTCTTCACATGGATCTGTTTGGGCCAGTTATTACAAAGAGCATTGCTGATGATTTGTACTGCTATGTAGTTACGCATGATTACTCAAGATTTTCTTGGGTGATGTTTCTGAAATCCAAATCAGAGACATTTGAATCATTCAAGGAGCTGGTAACTACATTGGAGTCACTCTACAAGCTGAAGGTAAGGCAAGTTCGCTCAGACAACGTCACCGAGTTCAAGAACCAATGGATGGAGGCATTCTACAAAGAAAAAGTAATTGTGCACCAGTTCACATCTGCCTACACTCCACAAATGAACGAAGTAGCTGAGCGAAAGAACAGGAGCTTGATAGAGACAGCAAGAACGATGCTAGCTGACTCGAAACTGTTTATCCAATTTTGGAACAAGGTCGTAGCTAATGCATGTTACACCCTAAATCGAGTCCTAGTGGTCAAACGTCATGGTAAAACGTGTTACGAGTTGCTCCAATGAAGTAAACCTAATCTAGATTACCTCGAACCGTTTGGTGCACCATGTACGCTGCTTAAGAAAAATCATTCAGGGAAATTCAGTGAAAAGGCTGAAGAAGGAATTTTTCTAGGATAGAACATACCGAATAAGAGAGTTTACAACAAGTCAACGGGTCAAGTAGAAGTGTGGTGCAACGTCGACGTTCAGAGACACACCACCCCCTGCTGGAAAAGGACCTGCATTCTTCTTCGATTATGATGGATTCTTTAAGTCCTTCAACATCCTTCTCTCCCCTTCTGATGATGAGTTAGCGACCAGAATGATGTACGATGTCTTAAACACATCGTCCCTAGACTCGACAACATCAGTTCCACACGGGGAGTCTTCTAGTTCTTTAAGGGGAGCACTTAATGTGAAGAAGTGGAGACCGAACAGGTGAACCAGGAGGAATAGGTTCCTGCTACAGCGAGTACACGAGCATCAAACCCTGATGGCTCTGACACTTCGGAACCTCATACCCCAACAGCTTCAGATACTGAAGTTGTGGTTCACAATCTGGATAATGAGGTAGCTGTTCCCACCAGCTCCTGGATCCCGGTTAAATGTTTATCATCCTTTGGACAATGTCATTGGAGATGTTTGATCAAGAGCACAGACTAGAAATCAGCTATACTCAGCTGATTATGCCTCAGTCATGGAAAAGGGATATCTTCACGACGGCGCATATCGATCTTTTGTGTCTCAATTTGAGCCAAAATATGTTAGTGAAGCACTAAACGATGAGGCATGGGTAAGTGCAATGCAAGAAGAACTCCTACAGTTGAAGAAGCTAGGAGTATGGACCCTTGTGGACAGACCAAAAGGTGCTAAGGTGATTGGCACAAAATGGGTCTTGAAGTGCAAGAAAGATGACCAAGGGGTCATAATAAGAAACAAAGCTCGACTTGTTGTTCATGGATTTCGTCAAGTCGAGGGTATTCATTACAGTGAAGTGTTTGCACCTGTGGCGCGAATGGAAGCAATCCGTATCTTCCTAGCCTATGCATCTTACATGAAGATTAAAGTTTATCAACTGGATGTAAAGAGTGCATTCCTTCATGGTGAAATCCGGGAGATAGTGTATGTCAGTCAACCCGAAGGATTTGAAGATCCATATCATCGGGACAAAGTTTACAACCTGGATAAGGCTCTCTACGGGCTCCACCAAGCCCCAAAAGCATGGTATGAAAAACTCTCAACTCATCTTGTGAAACACGGCTTTCGCAGATGAGTGATTGACTATACATTGTTCATCAAAGAAAAGGATGGTGACTTACTGCTAGTTCAGATCTATGTTGATGAGATAATCTTTGGTTCCAAAAAACGAAGCATTATGTAAAGAATTTGAAGCAGTAATGAAAGCTGAATTTGAGATGAGTGCCATGGGAGAGATGAAGTTCTTTCTCGGGTTACAGGTGGATCAGACATCAAAGGGGATATTTCTACATCAGACCAAGTATGTAGGCGATATTCTCAGTCGGTTCGATTTGGAGAATGCTTCGGCAGCTGGGACTCCACTGGCTACAAACCACGATGTGGCACCCGGCAAAAATGGTGATCTGGTGGATGCCACCATGTACCAAGGAATGATCGGATCCCTCATGTACCTCACTACCTCACGACCTGATATCATGTACGCGACGTGTCTTTGTTCCATATATCAGGCGAAACCGAAAGTCAACCATCTCATAGGAGTTTAAAGGATATTTTGTTATCTTAAGGGTACTCCAACACTCGGGTTGTGGTATCCTCATGAGGATGACTTTGAGCTTACAGCGTATAGCGATTCGGATTATGGCGGCTGCAAAATGAATTACAAGTCAACATCTGCAGAATGTAAAATTTTTGGGAGAAGATTAGTCACCTGGCAATGTAAGAAGCAGACCTCCGTTGCTCTGTCAACATGTGAAGCTGAATACGTTGCTGCTGCAAGTTGCTGTTCACAAATCATATGGATTCAACAGCAAATGCGCGACTACGGTTTCAAATTCTCTAACACTCCTATCTTTGTTGACAATTCTGCTGCTATAGCCGTAACTAAAAATCATGTCCAACATCCTAAAACTAAACACATCGGAATTAAATATTACTTTATACGTGATTGTTTTGAAAAGAATTTAATCGATGTTGTTAAAATTAATACGGACTTTCAACGCGCTGACCTCTACACAAAAGCGTTTGATAAACAAAGATTTTTATATCTGTTAGAGGTCAACCGCGTGAAAAAGAAATGTGAAGTGATTCCAGAATATGACAGTACATAGTCCGACGAGTAGAGTAATTTTTTATTTTATTTTATTTTATTTTATTTTATATTATTTTATTTTATTTCTTCGCCTATTAAAATTCTAAACGCAAAAACATTTTCGATTTTAGAATTTTAGGGGGAAAATAGGTTAGATTAGTATTAAATTAGCTGTTTTATTTAATTACTTAAAAAAATAGAAAAAGGGGGAGAAGACAGCTTAGCTAAAAAAATAGAAATCAAATATGTGATACTTATTCAACGTATTTGGAAAATGATAGTACATAAGAAACAGATTGTTTGGGACTTTAAAAGTTTTAAATGATTAAGAAGCAAAATTCAAAGTATAAATCTTAGAAGTCTAAGCAAAATAAAAGGAAAAATGATAGTAAAACGAGTATGCTACTAAGGTAACATAGAGAAAGTAGACCTAGAGGTTACAAGTTCATTATATGATGTGTCGGTAGATTCAACACAATAGATGAGTAGACCTCATTGGTGACTTAAATTAAAACTAAATTGTTAAACTTGATGTGGGTTCCCATCTTATCCCTGATTAACACAATCAACGTAGTTCCAATAAGGGGTGACGAGCAAATAAACGCCACAAATGTGTGCGGATGACTATAAAAAGAGCAAAGCACGAAAAAAATGTGTAAGCGCTATCTAGCTGATAACAAATGTTGTTGGTGCCTTAGGTGCAAAAAGAAAATAAAAATGCTCTCACAAGAAGATAGGTTGTGTGCCTCTCTGCTATGTGATGGCACTGACCTGAGTCTTGGCATCTCTTTGAAAGCTCTTAGAATACTTTCTTTTTGTCAAAATACCCGTAGATCGCTCACAAATCTCCAGAGGAACGTTGATTACCATATAAGCGTGGGATCCACAAATGCTTGTTGAAATAATTAAACCTTAATTCAACACCAATGTGTGTCAAAAATCAGTGTATGGATTTAAGAGAACAAGTATGCTGACAATCATCGTGGTTGCAACTCTTGAAAGTCCAAATCAGCGTGTGCATCTTATAGCTCTAGTATGATTTCCTAAACTTGCTAATGACTCTCGATAAAAACAAGAATCTAGCATCAAAAGGTTTTGGTAACATGTCCCAAATGATTCTGGAATACCTGTATGATTCCATAATGAATCGTACCAGAAATGATAAAATGGAATTGAAGCTATGCTGTCCAGGAAATCAAATCGGTTAGAAGTACTCTAATAGGTTTAGATCCATCTCCAAATAAAAAAAATACAAAAATATGTCTCGTTATTGTTCTTAATTTCAAAGTTATTCTGTTCAGTTTTAATAAGTTGTAATGTAAGAGTCGGACTCAACAACTCGTCGTAATCTGTGAATCACTCACTCAAAAGGGTCACGTCTGAGGTGACCAAAACATTCAAAATTAAAAATGAGTCACGTCTAAGGTGACAAAATCGTTTTAAGTAAAAGGATCACGTTTGAGTTGATCAACAAGTTTTTTTTCAATTTAAAAAGGTCATGTCTGAGATGATCATTGCTGATAACGTTTTATCTATTGTTAAAAGGATAAGTTTTTGAAAGTGCATAAGGTCAAATTAACAAGTAAGAGTCATTCGCACAACTAGACTATAAGTATGGACCAGTCGCACGACTAGACCATAAGTATGGACCAGTCGCATGAATGGGGCATGAGTATGAACCATTCACACGATTGGATCACAACAATGAACCAGTCGCATGAATGAAGGTGTTGGATCTAGAAAGGCTGGTGCAACCAAAACCAAATCACTTATAATATTTTGGTACAACTAATAAAGGACTTCCGAAGCTAAGTGTGGAACTTCCGAAGGAAAAAGAAGCTCTTCCGAAGACAAAGTGTAAAACTAACTTCCGAAAGAAAACTCCAACTTCCGAAGACAAAGAACTTACTTCCGAAGATCAAGACCTAGAATGATAGATCAGAAGTCAACTTCCAAAGTATAGAAGTCCTCAAGCATCAGAAGTATAGAAGCCTCTTCCGAAGTATAAGTGGCTTCGGAAGAACTTGTTCTTCCGAAGCCAACTTACCTTCGAAAGACTCTACTATTATCCAGTGGACATAAGTATGGTCTCCCTGACACTCCGCTGCAGACCTCTGAGATACTGCATGGCGTTTTCTAAAAAGTCATGTAGTTGACCATACTTTATTCCACTATTTACCTTTATAAGTTAGTACAGTTGCCATCTTTAGTTGGTGACAAAAGGTAAGTCATGGACATGTCATGACTACCATATCATAGATAATACTTTATCTAAGATACCTTAACTTTAGCATTATAGTATATGCTTTAGTCTTAGGTTTCTAGCTGGTATCAAAGTATATCCGGCTGTAGGATCTAGTATATATAGTTTCTCATAGTAACTCATGTTCCATGCTTGTAAGAGTCTTGTAATACTTGAGTTGAGAAGTAATATATACAAGTGCCTTGAAAATTATTTTTGTGTGTTCTTTGCTACTTATTATATTATTATCAACTCTTATAAAAGACTCTACTTCATCTAATTTGACTGTTC
The DNA here is from genome assembly GCA_025215565.1 of Flaveria ramosissima. NCBI lineage: Eukaryota > Viridiplantae > Streptophyta > Magnoliopsida > Asterales > Asteraceae > Flaveria > Flaveria ramosissima. The sequence goes on along the minus strand of CM046035.1, from coordinate 44,425,821 downwards.
TATAAGTGAGTTTGAGAGAAATCCAAGTGTTTAAGTGACAAACCCGATCCTGCAATTGGTATCAGAGCTTTTTAGGCTCTTGATTGTGAGATCTTACCATCATAATCAACCTGTTTTTCACTCGTCCTTACACCACACTCAAAATGGCCCTAAACAAATCTTAAGTAGAGATGGGGACGATGATTAAAGCACCCATCATCACCCCTGAAAACTTTAGGTCATGGAGCAGACGAATGGAAGGTCTCATCAGGTATAAAGACAGCAAGATATGGCAATCCATTGTCAATGGCCCTTATAAGCCAAAAGTAGCTGGTGGAAACGGTGCCATGATTGAGAAAGCTGTTGAAGATTATTCTGATGAGGACCGGAAGAAGCTGGACATTGATAGCAATGCTATGACTGTTCTCATGACTGCAATTCCAAACTCCATCATGGTGGGGTTTGAGCATTGCAAGTCTGCCAAAGAACTGTTTGATGCGTTTTCTCAAATGTATTCAACCTCAAATGACTCCAAGAAGGACTCACTGAAGCATCAGTTCGAGAACTTCACCTACGTTGCTGGAGAGACACTTAGCCAGCAATACTTCAGGTACATGGATCTCATTTCTTCCCTTCAATCTGTGGGAATTGCTCATGAACTTAGAGACCTTACAAGAAAGTTCATGTGTGCATTACCCAATGAGTTGACATTCTACTGTGTTTCTATCAAGAGAACAGAGAACCTGAATACACTCATCATGACTGAACTCTATGGCATCCTTGATGGATACCGTTTGGAAATAGAGAGTAAGAGAGGTCATCAGACAAGCAGACCCTTGAGTCTTTCTGCTAGCAACGCTTTAATGGTTGTTGAAGGCTCAGGAACCTCCCAGCCTCAACAATACCTGACTTACACCAAGCAGCCATCTTGTTCTTCTGGGCCATACATCACATTTCTTGAGACTCCAAGGTCTCAACAAGCTCAGCAAAGTTCCTTTTAGGATAGCTGTGCTTTTGTCTCAGGAAGTGGACACTCAAATGATTATCAATATTGCTTTGATGATCTAGAGTGCTTCAGCCCAGATGACATGGAATACGTGGACATAGTCCAACAAATGGCTCTATTAACCTACAGAGCAAAGAAGTTCTTTAAGAGAACTGGAAGGCAATTTCCCCAGAACCCAATCAACAGCAAATTTGGGTTTGACAAAACTAAGGCCAAATGTTACAACTGTAACCAACTTGGTCATTTTGCAAGGGAATGCAAGGCTCCCAAGTCTAATTCGGGAACCCCACAGGCCTCCACACATCCCTTTACACCAAAGCCCACCGGAAAGTCAACAGAAACAGCTACAATGGCTCAAGAAGTTGACTGGAGCTTCACGATATAGGATGTGACTCCTGCTCAAGCACTCATGGCCGGAACAGATGAAAATAAGGTATATGAACATCTCTGTACTCCTGCCTATATTGCTAAGGTTAAATTGTATCAGGACTACAATATGGAGATTAAATCTGAGATTGAGTCTTTAAATATTTTAAAATCTGATTTTAAAAAGGCTGAATCTGACTATCAATGAAAAATTGAGGAGTTAGAGAAAACTGTGTCCCTATTAAAACACGTAACACACAAACTATAAGACTCAAGTAAAGGATTTAATATCCAAATTCACTGAGACTCAAGCCCAGCTTGTCACAGCTGAGGCCCAAGCCAGGAAGTATGTTATTTCCGAGCAAAACTTCCAAGCCATTCTTGCATCATCCTCTCACTCAAAACCTTGTTACCAAAACAAAGGTGGGTTGGGAACCAATGAAATTGCTCCACCACACTCCTATGAGTCTATAAGACAACCAAGGTGTGGTACTGAAGAGCAAGAGGTTCCATCTGCTGACCTACCTTCTTATGAGTCAAAGAATGATGCAACCATGGAGACCATCACAGGGAAGAACCAGGTAACTATACCCTCTCCTGCAAATGATGATCAAACCCTGACCACCAATGCCGAAAGAAGCAGAGCTAAGGCAGCCAGAAAAATGTCAAGAAAGTGGTTGAGTCTAAGCTGAAGATAGACCCAAAGCAAAAGGGTGTATTCATCTTAGCTGGATTCCTGGTGGTTGGAAACTCTGATTCAGGAAAGGGGTGTAGTACCAGCACTCCTGTCCTACCAAAGGATCAGAAGTCAAAGGGAAAGGTTGCTGATGAAGAGAAAATGAACTAGAAATAACAATCCTCAAATTCCCAAAAGATTAACATTGTATGCATAATGTGTGGTCTGCAAAACCACATGGCCAAAGATTGTTACTACAATCCTGCTAGGACACATTATGCAAATAATGTTAAAAAGGAAGGAGTCAGGGAAGGTTTCTCATTTGGACCATATCAAATGGTTCAAGTGATGAAAAAGGGAAAGCTTGTTTCCGAAGAAAGGCTGCTTTTGGAAAAAGGTTATTCTTCCGAAAGGAAAAAGGCTTAGGAAGCTAAAGCTATCAAGACTCAAAAAAATAAAAGAGTCCCCTTGAGACCATCCCAGAAGAAGACTGCTTCGGAAGAAAAGGTGGTGAAGGATTCTTCCGAAAAGAAAGAAGCTTCGGAAGAATGACAAGCTGCAAAGGCTTCCACAAGCTCATACTCCATGATCAACCTAGGGATGGAATGGAAGATCAAGAAAGATGCTATAGCCCAAACCTCTTCTTCAAAGACATCCATTGAACCCCCATGCATAAATTTTGGTTCAATTATGTCACTATCATTGGAAGAACCCAAGACCAACAAGGCTTGGGTTTCCAATCAAAACTAATCATCTCATCTTATGTGCAGGGACATCCATATGACAAGAATAACAATGTTTGGATTGTGGATAGTGGATGCTCCAGGCACATGACAGGGAACATATCTCTCCTTCAATGATTTCAACATTATGATGGAGGTCCTGTCCAGTTTGGAGGTGAGGCCGGAGGATATATTTCTGGCAGAGAAAGTATATCCAATGGAAAATTAAAGGTTAACAAAGTTAACTTTGTCAAATAGCTTGAACACAACCTGTTAAGTGTTTATCAGTTCTGTGATCAAAAGCATCAAATGCCCTTCACAGAACATGAGTGCATAATCCTCAAACCCGGAATGACAATTCCTCAGGAATTGGTGCTTCTTTGATCTCCCAGGAAAGGGGATATGTACAAGCTGGATATGAACAGTGCTTCCCCAATGGGAGAAGGATCATGCTTTCTTTCCAAAGCTGATGGTGATGAGTCAACACTATGGCAAAACGAATGTGTCATGTAAATTTTAAGATAATGAATAAATTGGCTAAAACTAACTTGGTACATGGTTTGCCTAAAAAGGAATTTTTCTGCAAAGATAACTATGTTGCATGCCTGGAAGGGAAGCAACACAGGGCATCTCTAAAAATAACTTGGTACATGTAAATTTTAAGATAATGAATAAATTGGCTAAAAATAACTTGGTACATGGTTTGCCTAAAAAGGAATTTTTCTGCAAAGATAACTATGTTGCATGCCTGGAAGGGAAGCAACACAGGGCATCTCCACATGGATCTATTTGGTCCCACAAGTATAATGAGCATTGGAAGGAAATCATATTGCCTTGTGATTTTTGATGATTTTACTAGATTTACATGGGTATTCTTTTTAAGAACCAAAGATGAAACTGCTGAAACTTTGAAATCTTTTATCTTAAAATAGAAAATCAAATTGATCACAAGGTTAAAATAATTAGAAGTGATCAAGGGACTGAGTTTAAGAACCACGTTCTTGACTCATTCTGTAACTCAAAAGGGATTGCCAGACAATATAGTGCTCCTAGAACTCCTCAACAAAATGGTGTTGCTGAGAGGAGGAATAGGACACTTATTGAGGCTGCTCGGACTATGTTAGCTGATTCAAAGCTACCTCTAACATTCTGTGTAGAGGCAGTCAGCACTGCATGCTATGTGCAGAACGGGGTCTTTGTAGTAAAGCCACATGGAAAAACCCCTTATGAGCTATGGAACAAGAGGCCACCATTCATTGGCTTTCTAAGGTCCTTTGGCAGCAGGTGTACCATACTTAACACAAAAGACAATTTGGCAAAATTTGCTGAAAAGTTGGATGATGCCATCTTTGTTGGATATTCCTCTAACTCTAAAGCTGAGAGTTTATAACATTAAAAATCAACAATTTGAGGAATCTTTCAACATTGTAGTTAATGAGCACACCCCTTGTGTTAGGGGAAATGGTCCTGATCATATATTTGATTTAGAATTGTTTCCAAACTATTCTAAACCATCTTGTGAGAATGTTTCAGCTGGAACAGGTGCTCAAAGTGACTCTGATGATGATCAATTGTTTGAGCTTCCCAGACCTATCCCAAGTTCTCCAAGAGCTGCAGCAAATCAAGTTCCCAATATTGGAAGATTTGATAGTATAACCATCTCAAGAGATAGTGGAGCTTCAACAAGCAGTTCATTTGTTGACTCTTAAACCTCTTTAGGTGACCCTGCACAACACCAAGCTGATGAAAGCAACATTTGAAGGAACAGGTGACTGTTGATGCTGCTTCACAGCAAGAAAATGATGATGTTTCTCTTTCATTTAATCAGTCCTCATTGAATGAGTTTGAAACAACAGCTGGACCAAGTATTCAAGCTCCTGAGCAAAATATGTCCAATTTGGATTTATCTTTGCAATTGGAGGTGATTCCCTGACTTAGGATTTACAACACTCATCCAGCTGAGAACATCATAGAAGAAGTCTCTGAAGGCGTGAGAACAAGAGGACAAACTCACAATGGGAATGTCAGCTTGTACTCATGCTTTTTATCCCAAATGGAACCCAAGAAGGTGGAAGATTCCTTGAAAGATAGTAGCTGGGTTGAATCAATGCAAGAGGAGATGCTTCAATTCAAAAGACAAAAGGTTTGGAACCTATGTCCGCTACCATCTGGTCAAGTACCTATAGGCACTAAATGGGTTTTCAAAGACAAGAGAGATAATAGAGGCTTGATTATCAAGAACAAGGCAAGACTAGTGGTTCAAGGATACACTCAAGAGGAGGGAATCGATTATACGGATTTCTTTGCACCTGTTGCAAGACTTGAGGCAGTTAGGATCTTCCTTGCTTATGTTGCATCCAAGAATTTCACTGTCTACCAGCTTGATGTCAAGTGTGCCTTTCTATATGGGGATATAGATAGGGAAGTCTATGTATGCCATCCTCCGGGATTTGAAGATCCACAGCATCCCAACTATGTGTGCAAATTGGATAAAGCTCTATATGGGCTGCACCAAGCACCTAGGCTGTGGTATGAGACATTGTCTCAGTTTCTCCTAAAGAATGGTTACACTAGAGGTACCATTGATAAGACTCTGTTCATAAGGAAGTCTGGGAAAGACATCTTGCTCGTTCAAGTCTATGTTGATGACATCATATTTGGTTCCTCAAATGACCAAATGTGTAAAGACTTTGAGAGCATTATGAAGAAGAAGTTTGAGATGAGTTCCATGGGAAAAATGGACTTTTTCCTTGGAATTCAGGTGTAGCAAATGAAGGAAGGGTTTTTCATCAGTCAATCTAAGTATGTCAATGACATCTTAGAAAGATTTGATATGAAAGATTGTAAGGCAGCAAAAACACCTATACCCAGAAACCATAATCTCTGCCCTGACTCTGAGGGGGAGGATACTGATCAACATCAGTATAGAGCAATTATTGGTTCTCTGATGTATCTCACAGCAAGTAGACCCGATGTCATGTTTGCAACTTGTATTTGTGCAAGATATCAGGCTGCTCCAATGGTGTCTCACCTAAAGTAGGTCTCTTGTATCTAACAAATAGTGATTTCAATCTCTATGGTTACTCTGACAGTGATTATGGTGGCTGCAATATCAACAAGAAATCAACATCTGGTGGATGTCAATTTCTTGGTGGAAGGATCATCTCATGGCAATGCAAGAAGCAATCCTGTGTCTCTACATCAATTGCTGAAGCTGAATACATTGCTGCTGCTAGTTGCTGTGCTCAGCTGCTGTGGATTCAAAACCAGATGATAGATTACGGATTAAACTTCATGAGCACTCCTATCCACATTGACAACAACAGTGCTATCTCCATTACTGAAAATCCAGTAAAGCACTCCAAAACTAAAACATTGATATCAGGTTTCATTTCATTAGAGATATTCATGAGAAAAATCTTATCAGGCTAATCAAAGTTGACTCAAATGAACAATATGCTAACTTGTTCACCAAAGCCTTTGATGAACAAAGATTCAAATATCTCATTACAGCTATTATGATGATAAACCTTGATTAGTATATCTCATTTGAGAAACTTGTTAATGTGTAAAGTTCTATGTCAAAAACAATCTAAGCCCTGTTACAAAAGGTCTTTCTCTAAAATTTTATCTAAGTATGAATTCTTCCGAAGAGGAATTAACCCTCGGAAGATATTTCCACATCTTCCGAAGCAAATTCCTCCCAGGATAATTTTCTTCTCGGAAGAGTTGTTAAGTCTCGGAAAAAGCGATTGATTCCATATCAGATCTACTTCTGAAGCTTGTAACATTCTCCATTTGGAAAGCAACATATACTCTCGGAAGTAAAAACTTTACCTTCGAAAGTAAAATTTCCTTCGGAAGAACATTACCTTTGGAAATGCTTTATACTCGGAATAAAGATTTTACTGTGTAACGGAAATCTTTTGGGCCCCACTCTGTAAAAAGTAAAGATTTTTTTTAATGATGTCAGATTATTTACATGGACTAACCTGTCCGCCCATGTCACATCATCCACTGAAACTTCCCATTATCTTATCCAAACCCCCTTAAACCGCCATTCCACCCGTTTAAATACCTCCGATTAATCACTTTCATCCTCTTTACCAAAATTACTGCCCTTAAAGCTTTCTTCATCTTCAATTTACCCAATTCCGAACTATCTTCTTAGAACTTTCTCAAATGGCACTTAACCCTCAGCACAACCAAGTAGCACTCCTTGACTCTTCAAGGGATGCCGACTTCTCAGATATCATCTCCTTTCTAACCCAATCTTCTTACTACACTGCCCTGACTGTTAACCCCACGGTTTACTCAAATCATATGTCTAAATTTTTGGCAAACGGTTAGATTGAAACCCTAAATGGGGTTCGTGTCATAAGGTCGAGTAATTATGGCCAGGAGTTGGTCATTTCTGAACAAATTATCAGGGAGCATCTAGAGCTTCATGATGAGGGCGCTCCTACAGAATTCCTAAAAGCAGATCTGGACAACACTTATATCCAAATGGGATATGGTGGAAATGTTAGCAGGTCAGCCGTCTACAAATTCAACTTCTCTTACAACTGGAAGTTCCTGCTGCATGTAGTTCTTCACTGCTTGTCCAACAAAACTAGGGGATGGGATCAAATCCCATATGAACTTGGGTGCCTAGTTCATGGTTTGGTGAGAAGCCTCCGCTTTAACTACTCAAGATTTGTGCTGACCAATCATGGGAAACCTTCAACGGGACACATTCTTCATGTATCCCAGGTTTCTCTAGCACATAATCAATTGTGAGCTAGACCAGAGCAAGCTTGTCTGCGCAGCTGTTCTGATTGTCCCTCAAATGAGGCCGACCATCTTCAAAACTTTGAAGAGAGTGTCCACCAACTTCACTGGAAGAGATACTACACTTCTTCCAGGTATGATTGAGCCAATGGCTCCTGGTGACATCCCTGTTAACCCCACAGGTGATGAACCCACACCAGCAACTACCCTCACTTTGCCAAATCTACCTTTTCCCCCTATTACCTTCACTTATCAAAGACGCCCCAAACGAACCATTGTTCAATCTTCTCTGATTGAACAAGCTCCTCATGTTCTACCACTTGAACAATGGCTCAATATGGGTCTTGAGTCTCTTCAATCTCAGACCCATGAGCCGGAAACCCAGGCTCAAAACCCTTAGGGAGAGTCTCTATACTCCCCTGAGCAGCCAAAAAGGGACAGCCCCATCACAGGCTCAATACCTTTAGACATTGATCAAAGTCCCGGGTCACTAGGTTTTACTTCGATATCCTTTACTGACCTATTAATCGGAGCTGATGAAGATATTATGTCTCTTCAGGGCAATGAAGTTGATCCACAACACCCTCTTAAGGATCAACAGAGCCCATAGAGATCTCTTATCTCTAGCCCGCATCAGCAAATGTTTACTGAGGTGAGTCCCACTGATGTGGAGGGGACTCATGTAGATTCTGCTGCCACTACTGAAGGAGCCTCAAGCGATCCTCAGGATAGTGGTAACATTACTAAGACTGAATCTATGGCAACCATGCCCTTTGATGACTCTGAAAGAGATATCATTGAGCAAGGGAAACCATGGCGCCAAGAAACCACATCTGGTGGTGAGGATGAACATACAAGGTATGTTACCTCATCTCCCCATGATTGTTCAAAAGAAGATGAGGGAAGACTGCAACTCACCATTGAAGACCTACTTTCTAAAGTCTCAAATCTTGAATCTAAGGTTAGGACTTTAAAGGATAGGTCAGCCACTCAGCAACTTGAGATTGAAAATCTCAAGGCCAAACTAGCTAAGAAACAGATTGAGAGGTCTGTTAGGCAAGTACCAATTATGGTCTCTTTGACCTCTTCCTCTAGCTCATCAAGCTCTCAGGATGATGCTACCAAAAAGGAGGAGAGTGTTCAGGGACAAAGCCAAAGACAAGAAGAGCCCCAAAGTCAAGCTCTCACTTCCCTAAGCTCAAAATATCCTATGCAACAAGCTTCAGTTTTTCCTGAGCCTCCTCCAGTTGTAATTCAAATGGATCAAAGGATGCTCCAAGATCTGAATAGGTTCTTCAACAAGTTCCTGTTTGAATCTATTATTGAACAGCCATGTCCTGATCTGTCTGTGATCTACTTTGGAGCTCAAGAGCTTCAGAGGTTAAATGCACCTTCTACCACTATTGAGGAAGTTGGTTAACCTAAGGTCTAAGTGGAACCTGAGATTAACTTTGAAGGGGAAACAAGGACTGATGGCCCAACAACTAAGACAGTTAGGACAGATAGTGCATTCTCACAGACTTCCGAAGCACAAGTCAAAGCCTCAGAAGAACAATTTCAATCTTCCGAAGCTGAGATTGCAGCTGCGGAAGGACTATTCTTCTTATCCGATGATCTAATAGTCACAGATGCAATCCTAGAACTTGCATCTGAGGTTAATAGGGAGGATTTACTCACCCAACCCCTAGCTCAAACATCAGCATTAACTCCAGCTTCCATCTTTACTACTCAACCTGAACCTTCCATCCCAGAACCCCTAAAGTCTAGCACTTCCGAAGACATCAAAGGAAAGAGGAAGATGACAAAGGAAGAGCTTCAGGAGGAAGAAAGGTTAGTAAAACTCAAAAGAAAAGGTAGACTTCCAACTGGAAAGCTGCTAGCTGCCAGTAGCAAAGCAGCTGCAGCCAACCAAGAGGCAGTCAACAATAGAAGAAGAGTAGAGATCATTGATAGACTTGTCAGTCTAGGAGCTGCGAATGAAGATGTACTCCTGCTACCATTAGAGGAGTTAGTTGAGCTGGAAAAGGCAACTTTGCTGCAAAAACAGCAAAGAGAAGAGGCAGGAAGGTTGGCCTTAGAAGAAGAAAGGGAGAGGAAAGTAAGAGAAGCTGATCAGCAGCTCAGGAGGGAAAGGATAACTTTCCTAACCTCCAAAGGTTTCTCTCTAGAATAATTATCTCCACACAACAATGATACGATCTTATGGCTCTTCAACAAAGAGCAAGATGAAATGGAGAAAGAGAGAAAGAAAGCTGCCAGGGAAAAGATGATGCTGAAGAAGAAGAAAGAAAAGGAAGCAGGAATAGCTGCTGCCAAGAAGATAGGTGAGAAGGCCTGGATGAAGAGCTATCTCAGGGCTCATGGCTTCTCTGGCAGGCATGTGGGTCCTATGTCTGAAAAGACCCCCCAGCGACATGTTAGTGACATAAAGGCTGACATTCGCTCGGGGAAGAGGAAGGAGATGTACAGAAGGGGCAGGGGATGATCTTCAAATCAACTTCTTAACCCCAACTTCAAACCAAACCACAACCTGAACCAATTCCCTTTCCATTCCCCATCAAAACTGAACCAACCACTGAACCATACACCCCTGAACCTACACCATCACCCCTACCAACCTCTTCACCTCAACCACCTAAACTACCCATCCTCCAACCCAAAACACTAGCCAGAACCCAAACACCTCAACCTACCCAACAACCCCTCAAACCATCCCCTCAGCCTTCTAAACATCTCCCCTTAGAGGATTTCAAGGCAATCAAGACAAAGCTCATCAATTGCACAACCTGAGTGATATCTCATGTGAAGAGGATTAAGTCAATTTGACTTATGTTGATGGATCCTCATGTTCCCTCACTAGAGATCAATTTCTTGATCTCCCCAGAGGAACATTGGACCAAGTTGCATATCTCCTTGGCCTCAATTCAGACACTTTGAATGAGGAAGAAAAGAAGTTAAGGAGAAGGCTGGTGACTCTGCTGGATACCAAGAAAGCTGATCGGGTGCCAAGACAACCTCTTGCACCTAGGAAGAAGATCATCCAGTGGAGGTTCAAAGACTCTTCTCACAACTTTGTTGTTGAAAGAGAGAATGGAGAGCTCAACAGGCTAAGTGCCTCATTTCTGCTACACTTAAGCAGATTTGATATTGCTGAGTTAGCAGAGAAGCCATTCTCCAACCCTTCAAACTCTGATGTAGCTGCTCATGTCAAAAATCATCTAGGCAGTCTTCATATGGCCGAGCTAACTGCTAGGACCAAGGTTGAAGAAGAGTTGAAACTGAGAGAGGAGGAGAAAAGGAAGGGATCAACAACCAAAGGCAAAGCCTTTCCAGAAATGGTTGAAGGTCCTGAACTAGAATCCATAGTTAGATGGGAGTATGACTATAACTCCCGTCAACTAACTCTTTTCAGGGGGACGCAACAGAGGGTACATGTCATTCAGAGTGATAGACTGGATCTCCTATCCACTAATGACTTGTACAAGCTTCTCAACACCACTTCAGGGAAGAATAAAGAAACAGACAAATATTTTCTGTCCCTAGTGTTGAAAGCTTTAAGAAGCAGAAACAAGTTAGGTTTTGGTAGCATCAGCCTATGGGGAGTTTGTTGGATCTAGAAAGGCTGGTGCAACCAAAACCAAATCACTTAGAATATTTTGGTACAACTAATAAAGGACTTCCGAAGCTGAGTGTGCAACTTCCAAAGGAAAAAGGAGCTCTTCCGAAGACAAAGTGTAAAACTAACTTCCGAAGGAAAACTCCAACTTCGGAAGACAAAGAACTTACTTCCGAAGATCAAGACTTAGAATGATAGATCAGAAGTCAACTTCTGAAGTATAGAAGTCCTCAAGCCTCGGAAGTATAGAAGCCTCTTCCAAAGTATAAGTGGCTTCGGAAGAACTTGTTCTTCCAAAGCCAACTTACCTTCGGAAGACTACTATTATCCAGTGGACATAAGTATGGTCTCCCTGACACTCCGTTGCAGACCTCTGAAATACTGCATGGCGTTTTCTCAAAAGCCATGTAGTTGACCATACTTTATTCCACTTTTTACCTTTATAAGTTAGTACAGTTGCCATCTTTAGTTGGTGACAAAAGGTAAGTCCTTGACATGTCATGACTACCATATCTTAGATAATACTTTATCTAAGATACCTTAACTTTAGCATTGTAGTATATGCTTTAGTCTTAGGTTTCCAGCTGGTATCAAAGTATATCCAGCTGTAGGATCTAGTATATATAGTTTCTCATTGTAACTCATGTTCCATGCTTGTAAGAGTCTTGTAATACTTTGAGATGAGAAGTAATATATACAAGTGCCTTGAAAATTATTTATGTGTGTTCTTTGCTACTTACTATATTATTATCAACTCTTATATAAGACTCTACTTCATCTGATTTGAGTGTTCTATAAGTGAGTTTGAGAGAAATCCAAGTGTTTAAGTGACAAACCCGATCCTGCAGAAGGTGACCGGCTGAGCCAATCGCACGACTAAGCTCCTGTCGCACGAATGAAGAGTGCGAATGGATCCAGTCGCCCGACTGAAGACAGAATCAATATAAATAGGGCTAAAGTTGGTCGCATAGCTTCATCATCCCTCAATCGCCTTAAAATCGCCCGAAAGTAGCGACACACTGCCAAAATTTGATTAAGTCGATTTCCTTTCCCCATTGTGTTACTGACGAGTTGTTACATCATCTGCAGGTAATAAACGATCCAAATCACACAAAATGCGGTGAAAACAAACCCTAAAAGGCGTAATTGTTTAAAATCAAGAAATAAGTCATAATCCACAAACAGACCATATAAACATGCAAGTTGGTTAAAATGGAAGACATAATGTGACAATTAGAGTTCCTGCGAGTCTAAAGAATATAAACTCAATGTTTAACTTCCAGTTTTGACCTAGATTCAGGATTAAAGTGTCAAACAGAGAGGTATGCGATTGGTCACTCCGAATGAACTTCAATCGCACGATTGAACTGGGCGAGTGACTCAATCGGCCTAATGAACTGGACGAATGATTTAATCGGCCGAATGAACTAGGCGTATGAGCTCAGTCGCCCGATTTAACTTAGCCGCATGCTCAGTCGCCCGATTGAACTCAGCCGCATGCTCAGTCGCACGATTGAAGACAATCACATACTCAATCAACCGACTGAACTTAGTCGTATGGTTCAATCGCACGATTGAACCTGACTGATTTTAAAACAGTTTAAGTTTCAAGTGTTTCTGTTATGGATTGATCTAATGTTTATGTGTCTTATGTTACGGAAACATGGCAGAGAGGTGGACTCTCAACACCAAGCACAACATATGTGCTCACCTTGATCCTACATCCTGGAACGCTGCTGAGTTCTCAGGGATTATAGCTTTTCTGCGCTAATCATGGATCTTCAAGGCTATCTCCACTCCGTGTACACCTTACAGATCCATCCAGCAGTCCTTCTGGCAAGGTGCATTAGTTGACAGATCTACTGAGCCGTACTGTATACACAACACCATCTGTGGGCAAGAGGTAGAGGTGACAGCAGCATACATACAACGTGTTCTGGACTTGGGTGATGATGCTGCTCACCCAACAAGGTTACACCCCTTGACTGTTCGGGGATGTTTTCTCAGGATGAAGTACTCTGGGGACATAAACGTAGGGGTGCTGAACAAAAGCAACCTGTGTCCCCAGTTTAAGGACTTTCTTAACAAATCCAGAATGCATTGCATCAAGGAGGGGTGGATTCGATGACCTTTCTTAACAAATCCAGAATGCATACGTGGCACTGGTACTAAACCACCCCTTCAGCTTCTCCAAAGGGAAAGAGAGCTTCTGCATGTACCCACGGTTCTTACAGCTTATTATTGACGAGAAGCTTCCGTCACTTCCCAAGGAGAAAGAAGATGATGTGGTGCTTGAGGTGATGGACGATACCACCTTAGGCAAGATGAAGGTCTACCGGGGCAAGCAGGTGAAGCCCCCGGTGAGGAGGTTGTTTGGGCATCTGGCCCGGGAGGATTATGTGGCGCCAGCTAGGAGGAAGTGGCACCACGACGATAGTGACTTGGATGTTGAGCAGATTGCTCTACCCTCTGATGACTCCGACGATGATGACCACGATGCTGATCAGGGAGGTGATGGTCACGGTGGACCCGAGTCTGCTCCCATTCACCCTGATTTCTAAATCGAGGAGGAGGAGGAGTCTGATGAAGAGCCTCTGGTGCGAAACGGTGGGGAGCCGGGTCGTAGCCACGGAGAGAGGTCACAGGGCGGTTGGTGGACGCCATGGGGAGTCTGGGATGCTGCTGTTGCTGATACAAATCCATCTTATACCCCAGACCCGCCTAGCAGCCAAGGGGGAGCCACTGTGTCTAAGGGCTCCAGGAGGAAGAGGATGGCTCACCCTTACGGCAAAAAGGGTAAGAGGACACGATTTACATTGACCACATCTACGTCCACTACTGCCACAACCACCATAACTACTTCCACCACCACCACAACTCCAACAGCCACCACTACTCACACCACCACCACACCACCTATCACTTCCACAATCCCAATCACCACCACTACAGCCTACCCTTCACCACCCACTCATATCCCACCACCCATATTCACCACATCTACCACCACCAGCCACCAAGCCGGTCCCTCATCCCACACCACCTTCACCACAGGACCCACTCTACCCTCAATTGGGGTAGATGAACAGCTGGCGGCACTAAACCGCATGGTGCTGAAGCTATTAGCTGATGATGAAGAAAAAGCTGGCCAACTACGTCAGCTTGTGGAGCTAGATGCTACCCAAGCACAACAGATTGCTCAGCAAGCAGAGCAGATCTCCTAACTCCAAGAGCTAAATGACCAATCAGTAAAGAGAATAAAGGAGTTTGGGGCCTCTAACAAGACTATCATGCTCAAACTAAAGGGATAGAAAGATGAGCCATTGAAGATTAGGGAGGGTGATGATGATGATGATGATGATGATAGTGATGATGATGAGACGAGTGAAGATGAAGGGCCAAGGGGAAAGCAGTATGATGATAATGATGAGGAAGGAGATGCAACTGCATCTGCCTCAGCTCAGGGTCAAGAGAGAAGGACAAAGAGAAATCAAGACCAAGGAGCATCACCTTCTGCCCCACCTGCTGAGAAGCCAGCTATCCAAGACAAAAGTAATGCTTGGAAGTTTATGTAGTTGAAAACTTTGTATTTGAATCCTGTATTAATATTATGTAACTAATGTTTATATATCTTTATCAAATGGTTGTTTGTCTTGATTAATTACTAATTGTTATGTGTTTACATGTTTAAATCAAGCAGATCAAACATCTCAGCAAGATGAGTATGATGTTGCTCCCCTACAGCAAATCAAGTGTCAATTCACAATAATTCTTGATTTGCAAAGGATTGTCAGAAGGCCGGTGAGCTACACTCGTAAAGAAGGAGAAATCATTCACGACCTTACTGATGAGGAACTTGCAGAGATGTTAAGGCTAAACCCAGACAAGATAGTCAAAGATGCGCCTACTTTTGATGTGACAAGTGACGACGAGCTAAACGACGTAGATGAAATAGAGATTGATGATGTCACAGCCGAGCATTATCCAGGGTACACTAACCAAGAGGGCAATATGAACCCCAACATTGGTGACACTCTCGGCAGTGCTACGTCTGACAAACTTGATGAGATGGAAAAAGAGACTGAGAAGAATGAAAGCCAAGCCCAAGCCTCAGATGCTAATGTTGACATCAAGAAGGCTGAATGGGCGGCTTGTTTAGCTGAGATACGAGCCCAAAGCACTGCTTCAAAGCCAAATTCCTACACCAAGCTCTACAAAGTCAAGAAACATCTAAAAGTGTCGGGCAAGATCATTGCATGGTCGTATTTTCAGGATCTTAACGTGTATGTAGTTAAGAGGGAGAAGGGTATAGGGTACTTCAGATACCCATACGATTTGAAGACTCTCCCTGGTTTTGAGCTCAACCAGCTGGCGCGCCTAAACTTGTTATACGCTGATCCGAGGAAAATGTCAGGCTGGTTTGAGGCTGCACTAAGGAAAGAATACCACACCAGGTGGGTAAACTTCAGACCTCAACAGCCGAAGAGGTACATCCGAAGGTTTGAAGTTGATCCCATTACTGGAAAGCCTAAGGTAGTACTGAAGTGGAGTCCTCCGCGCACTATGTCTAAGATTCCCTTACGGGAAATGCCACAGGACTTCACTTCACACTTTATATGGTGGTATTACGATTGGAGAACAGGTGAAGCGGTCATAGTCTTACAGAAAGAGAGCAAGATGGAAACTATTCGGGTGTTTGACCCTATGTGGCTGACCAACTTGTCTTCAGACGATGTGTACACATTATACAGGTGGCCACTATTCTATGACTCGCAAGATATTGTACAAGCCCTCTAGGTTAAAAAATGTCATACGACCCTGTTTCGCATTCGAGATACATGCCGGAGTTACAAGAGAGGAAAAGTACAAGAAGTTTGAGGAGCTAATGAAGAATGTTAGACAATGATGTAAACTAGGTCCAAGGGGGAGTTTGTTGATACATATGCACCTAGTTTAGAAGCTTAATGTAAAATGTCTTTCATGTCTTACATATATGTAATGAATGAATTGAATGAATTGAAATATGTGATTGATGCTTATATTGTTTAATATTTCATTGTTTATTGTATCATAACGCATATTGAACTAACTTTATAGGTTTGTGATTGTTTACAGAGTTCTTAGTCAAGAATGGTTGAGAAATGTGTTTAAACTTAATCGTATGAAGTATTCATGCGAATGGACCATGCTAATGGACCATACGCATGACCACTTCATGCTAATGGACCAGTCGCACGACTGAACCAGGAGACTGGATCAGTCGCACGATTTAGACATAAGATTGGCTCAGTCGCACGACTGAACCTTCAGCGTGCGTATGGACCAATCGTATGATTCAGTCGCACGACTGAACCATACTAATGGTTCAGTCGCACGATTGACAAACCCTAACCTATAAATACCACCTAATTTGTGGAAAAACGAAACACTTGAAGGTTTTGACTCACATGCGTACCCTAGCCGTCCAGAGACTCCAGAGAACCTGTTCCAACTTCATAGATCGCAGTTGATCGTGCTGTGATCGTTCATAACATTTCATTAATCTCTAGATTGATTGAAACTGCGTTCACTGATTGGATCGCCAATCAAATAGGATTCCGCACTATTTGATTAGTTATATACACATTATCAATTAGTACTCCGTACGTACACGGTCCTAACAAATTGCAACGTGTCATGTTATGCGTTGGGATTATTGACCCGTGTCCGTTATGAATGAATTGTCTTAAGTTAATTTAATGAAACATTTTCTTGTTAGAGGTATTTAGTGGTGTGTATGATACACTCCCTCATTCTAGGACGCGATAGTTTAGGGTAATTGATGCATGCGCTACTCAAAACCAATTATGAGATGCTAAATGAAAAAATTTTATCTGTGATGCTATTAGAATGCCAACTAGGAGAGAACCCACATTGGAAGACGAGCAACTACTAGAGGCCGCCGTGAAGGGTCTAGACAAACTGGAAACCAAACCCCTACTCCAATAGGAACACCTCGTGTAGAGAATACTAACCAAGGGAACGATGAAAGAATTGCCAACCATGTGGCACAACAGATTGCAAACACTATTCCTACCATAATAGCCCAGATCAACGCAGAACGGAGTAATCCCAGTGGTGATGATGTATTCTCAAACAACGAGGGCAATAACAAGGAATCTGAAGCACTAAAGAATGGATGCTCCTACAAAACTTTCATGGCATGCAAGCCAAAATATTTCTATGGCACTGAGGGTGCGATAGACACGTACCGATGGATCGATGAAATGGAAGCTGTCTTGGACATCAGTGAGTGTAAACTGGACCACATGGTGAGGTTCACATCCCAGTCACTCAAGGGATCGGCTCTGGAATGGTGGAAGACGGTTATTCAACCCCGGTGAAGGAACGCTGCTAACCGAATGGGTTGGACCGAGTTCAGGGAGCTGATAACCAGCAAATACTGCCCCATCAATCGACTGGAGAAGCTAGAGTCTGAATTCCTGAGCATGGAGATGAAGGGTCCTAATTAAACGAAGTACATCAACCGCTTCTTAGCCCTGTCTTGGCTGGTGCCACACCTGGTGACACTGAAATTTAAGGGTGTAGCGCGTTTCATTTGGGGGCTACATCCTAGAGTCAGGGGAATGGTTCGATCCTCCAAGCCTTTAACCTTGCAAGCTGCGGTTGACTTCACTAGCAGTTTGACTGATGATTTGGTTAGGGTTGGATGGATTGAGCAAACCAGGACTGAAGTGAAAAGGAAGCCGACGGGTGAGAAGAGGAAGTGGTTTGATGTGAAGAGAGCGATTGACAGTAGTAGCGGCTCAAGCAATAAAGGTTTTGAAGTGGTGAGGCTTGATGACCAAGGTAGGAGGACAAGGAAGCTATACTCGGGTACAAGTCCGTTCTACAACAAGTGCAAACTGGATCATCAAGGGGATTGCAACCTGATGCCCTGGTTCTGATACAAACGACCAGGTCATTTAATCAAGGATTGTACGTATGCGTCGGGTTAACAATGCTATGAATGTGGAGATCCGGGGAACATGAGGAACAAGTGTCCTAAACTAGGAAGAGATAAGGAAGCCAGACTCAACAAGCCTAAGGGACGAGCATTCGTGATGGAGCCAGCCGTTGCTCACAAAGAACCTGATGTGGTCAATGGTATGTTCCTTATAAACAATCATCCTGCTTCCGTTCTATTTGATACTGGAGCAACTGCTAGTTTTTTCTCTAGTACTTTTAGGCCTTTGATTAACTTGAGTGCATGTATCCTAACTGATCCGTCTACCGTAGAATTAGCTGACGGTAACATTATAGAAACTAATGAAGTCATCAAGGATTGTTTAATGAATCTAGAAGGTAGCATATTTAATATAAACCTGATGCCTATTAAGTTAGGAGGATTTGATGTGGTTGTTGGTATGGATTTGCCGGCTAAGCATAGAGTCGAGATCGTGTGTGATGAACGCCTACTTAGAATACCGTTGAGCGACGGGAAAGTGCTAGTGGTTCGTGGCGAAGGAAGTGACACTGTATGTCTTACGATATCTCATCTGAAAGCCACCAAGAGTCTTAAGAAGGGATGCTCAGCTTTCATAGTCTATGTAATGAAAGCTAAAGAGGAGAAGAAGATTGAGGATATTTCAATGGTTTCTAAATATCCAAAAGTATTTCCTGAAGATCTATCGGGACTCCCTTCGAATCGACAGGTCGAGTTCCAAATAGATCTACTGCCTGGTGTTGCACCAGTAGCCAAGGCACCATATCGACTCGCCCCTCCCGAGATGAAGGAACTAATGCTACAAATCCAAGAACTACTCGACAAGGGATTTATTCGGCTGAGTGTTTCTCCATGGGGTGCACTGGTATTATTTGTGAAGAAGAAGGATGGAACCCTACCTATGTGCATTGATTATCGCGAACTGAACAAGCTGACTATAAAGAATCGTTACCCTCTCCCGAAAATTGATGACCTATTCGATCAACTGTAGGAAGCAAGTTACTTTTCTAAAATAGATTTAAGATCGGGATATCATCAGCTGAAGAAGAGAAGAAGACATACCCAAAACGGCCTTTAAGACAAGATATGGACATTATGAGTATCTGGTCATGCCCTTTGGACTGACTAACGCACCAGCGGTGTTTATGGACAAATTTATGATCGTGTTTATCGACGGCATCCTGATCTACTCTTGTAGTAAGGAAGAGCATGAGAAGCACCTCAGGCTGATTCTTGAGTTGCTCAAGAATGAACAATTATACGCCAAGATCTCCAAATGTGAATTTTGGATGCGAGAGATCCAATTTCTAGGGCATGTGGTAAATGAGAATGGGATTCAAGTTGACCCTTCTAAGATTGAGCCGATTAAGGACTGGAAAATTCCTGAAACCCCTGCCAAGATAAGGCAATTCCTTGGATTGGCCAGATACTACAGAAGGTTTATCAAGGACTTCTCGCGCATTGTGCAACCGTTGACTGCTCTGACAAAGAAGAATACAACCTTTTTGTGGGAACAAAAGCATAATGAAGCGTTCGAAACGCTTAAGGAGAAACTGTGTAGTGCACGTATCCTCGCCCACCCAAAAGGAATTGAGGATTTGTGGTCTATTGTGACGCCTCGCGTCAAGGACTAGGATGCGTGCTAATGCAGCTCAACAAGGTAATTGCGTATGCATCAAGACTACTAAACGATCATGAAAAGAACTACACAACGCATGATATATAATTTGGTGCCGTGGTGTTTGCACTCAAAATGTGGAGGCATTATCTCTATGGCATGAAGTGCATTATTTGCACTGACCATAGAAGTATGCAACACATTCTGGATCAGAAGATGCTAAACATGCGCCAGAGAAGATGGATTGAGTAATTGAATGATTACGAATGCGAAATTCGCTACCATCCTGGCAAGGCCAATGTAGTGGCAAATGCCTTGAGCCGGAAAGAAAGAGAAAAAGCGTCTGTGCCTTAAGGATGAGTGTGTACACCGACCTTATCGCAAGACTAAAGGAAGCACAAGGCGAAGCGCTAGAGGAAAATAAGTTAGGGGAGGAATTGTTGACAGTAATGGAGAAGCGATTAGAGCTGAGCAGCGATGGTATATATAAATATGAAGGGAGAACGTGGGTACCGAAGCACGGGAGAATTAGAGAGGTAATCCTCGATGAAGCCCACAAATCTAGGTACTCGGTTCACCCAGGAAGCGACAAAATGTTCCAAGATCTAAAGGCACTTTTCTGGTGGCCTGGGATCAAGAAATCCATTGCCGTTTATGTTGGCAAGTGTCTGACATGCGCCATGGTGAAGGCTGATAACCAAAAACTGTCAGGGACGTTGCAGCAGCCCGAATTCAATAGTGGTAGTGGGTAACGTCACAATGGATTTTGTCACAAAGCTACCCAGAACTTTTAGAGGTCATGATGCTATGAGGGTAATAGTTGATAGGCTAACTAAATCAGCACACTTCTTGCCAATTCGAGAAGACTACGACCTGACGAAGCTGGCTAACCTGTACATCGATAAAATAGTAACCAGGCATGGTGTGCCTCTATCGATCATCTGCGTTTGTGATAGTCGCTTCACTTCTCGTTTCTGGAGATCACTCCAGCAAGCCTTCGGAAGCCGTTAATATCTAATTACTGCATACCACTCATAAACTGATGGTCAGAGTGAAAGAACTATTCAAACCCTGGAAGATATGCTAAGAGCTTGCGTGATTCACTTTAGTGGGAACTGGGGCAATCATCTTCCTTTGTTAGAGTTCTTGTATAATAATAGTTACCATGCAAGTATAAAGGCAGCTTCGTATGAGGCCATATATGGTAGGAAATGCCAATCACCATTGAGCTGGAATGAGATCGGTGACAACGAAGTAATGGGACCTGACATCGTGTTGGAGACCACCCACAAAATATTTAAAATCAAGGAGCGTTTAATAGCAGCCAGGGACCGTCAGAAGAAATACGCTGACAGAAGACGAAAACCTTTGGAATTTCAAGGGGGTGATAGGTTAATGCTAAAAGTAGCACCATGGAAGGGTATTATGAGGTTTGGAAAGAGAAGAAAGCTAAGCCCAAGATACATTGGACCATTTGAGATACTAGCAAGAATTGGTCTCGTGGCATAAAAATTAAAGCTACCTCAGGAGTTAAGTTACATACATGACACCTTCCATGTGTCAAACCTAAAGAAGTGCCTGGTAGACAAGACCATGGAGATACAATTGTAGGAAGCTAGGATAACCGACAAGTTGAACTTCGTGGAAAATCCTATAGAGATCACTAACCGGATGGTCATGAAACTCAGACAAAGTCTCATACCCAAGGTCAAGGTAAGATGGAATTCTAGGCGAGGACCTGAATTCACTTGGGAACGAGAAGATGAGATGAGAAAGAGTTATCCACACCTCTTCAAACCCACCCGTTCTGAATCTAATTAAAGCTAAAATTTCGAGACGAAATTTCCTAAACGGTGGGAGAATGTGACAACCGACCACTAGGTCAAAATTCTAACACTTATCAACCTGCATCATTACCCATTTAATTAATATTATTGTTAATATCATTTATATTTTCTCTCTTCCAAGTTAATTGACTTCTGTTTTAATTTCCTTAGATGATCCCTTTTTGACTTGCTTTAGTTTAGAATCTAATAAGTGAATTGAGAAAATGCAAAAGGCTAACCTGACATTTATTTAAATGTTCAACCGCATTTGGTAATGCGGATGAGGAAATCAACATCCGCATTTCCTCCTGAGTCATCCGAATTTGGTAATGCGGATGAGCAATCTTTCAGCCGCATTTCATCTAGTCATGACCTTCCGACTTGTGTTTTTGGGATGATTTAGCTAGTTCAAGCTTTAGCTTAGGGAAACTTAGTGTTCCGGGAAGGTCAATTAGTCACCCATGCAATAATTAAATCATAATTTGAAACAATTAACGTGTGCATGAAACTCAAAAATTTCGGATAAATGCATGCATGCCCATGCAAAATACTTAACAACTAAATAAATTATACCACCTAAAATAATACACTATACTACAAAATAATACTACACATAATAATATTACCATTTAAAATTAAACTAAAAATTCATCACTACATGACAAGGTTCGGCCGCCCCCCTCTCCACCTATCACCTCCTCTCTTCTCCACTAAACACCACCACCTCTACCATCCACTCTCATTACATGCAAGACTCACACACACACACACACACTCAAACACACTCCTCTCATTCTCTCCTTCTTCACTCTTCTCTCTCGGATCCTTCCTCCAGAAAGCACACACACACACACTCACGGTTAGCACAAGATTCCAGCCATGTTTTCGAAGAGCAACACCAAAACATCATCGGTCAAGCTAAAAACCGTGAGGAGAAGCTTTGTGAGCTTTTGGGTGCACGGATTCATCAAGCTCGACTTCTCCAGCCCTTTTTTGAAGCTTTCCAGATCTTTTTGTCCCTCTACACTCTCCAAATCTTGAACTATACAAAGTGTAAGCTTCATCTCACCTGATTTGGACATATCTTGTGTTTTCTTCATTTTTCACTCAAAGATCTTACCATTCTTCTATCCAACAGAAAGTTGCTGCTACAACCTTGTTCTTGAGAGGCTTTTAACGTTCTTGAAGGTATCTCACTCGTTATATAAGTCATTCTATGGGTGTAACACGATTTACACCTAGAAAACCCTCTTTTTGGGTGTTGTTACATCATCTAACTTGCACATCTTGTAATCTTCTGAAGCTAAGTTTGTAAACCTGCTCAAAATCAGTTTTCTAACCTGCTAATAACCTGCCTTTAAAGTTACAAAAGGTTTGGGTAATGATTAATCACAAGTTATAACGTTTTACACATGTGTATTGGGTGAAAATGGTGTAATCTCTAAGTTTCCATCTTGTTCTTGAGTTGAATGTTGAAGCCATGAGTTAGGCATGTTATTTCAGTAGGTTTTGGATGATATTGGGTGTATGATGAGATGTTAATGGCTGAAAATAATAAGGTTATAGATTTGTAAGCAATTTGGACGTATTTGGGGACCCGAAAGGTGGTGAAATGACTTAAAAATAAGAAAACTTGGATTTTAACCATATTAAAAAGAATTCCAAGCTTTAAAAGAGTGAATAAAGTGTTTGGACCGCATTTGTTGATTAAACGGTCAAAAGACAAGTTAAAAGGAATTCTTTACTAAAAACAGGTATTAACCGGGTGATGTTTTGAGGAAACAATGTTATTTCAGTAAGTTAAGTGCTATAATATTTAAAGGTGTTGAAAAATTGGTCAAACAAGCTTTTAAACGGTCATTTACGGGTAAAAACGCGTTTTAACGGGTTAAACGTAAAAACGAGGCTTTCAACTAAAAGAAGCTTGAAATACATTTTTAACAGATTAGAAACTTATAAAAATGTCATTAAAATAATAATTAAAAGGTCTTAGACTAAAAAAATGGAAATCAACACTTAACCGTTAAAAACCTTCGGTTTTACCGTAACCGCTAACGTAAGACATAAAAATATAAAATCCGGACCTAAATTCTGAAAAACTTGGACTAAAGTTACTTAAAATAATTTACTTAACTTCAAGAACCTAATATTTGGCCATAAAAGTCATTAAATACAAGAAATCAAACTTTGGGGTAGAAATTGTAAATTTTGGAAACTTGAAGGACTAAAATGTAAATTTTGCCAAACCTAAAACCGACCCCTTGGACTAATAATCATTTAGAAAACTCAAATTAACTTGTATAGATGATCCAACATGGCAAATCATGTATTCTTTCCTAAGAAACCCTAATTTTCTATAAAAGTAAACTTTTTATATAAAGACTTAGCAAACCAAAAGCTAGTAAGACATTAATCTCATGACACCTAGTGCATCTCCATAACCCTCTAATTAGTGTCTTAACACTTAAATGTTGATGGTAGGGTGCTAGACTTGAGACTCTTTCCCGGTACACGAAGAATCCTTTGCTTGAATCTTAAGGTGAGTTCTAGTGTCCCCTTTTTACTACTGTTTTTTGGATGAAACATGCTATACTTGAATTGAAACCTTTTATGAGTTATTGTATGATACTTTAATGTTGGGGTTAATGTTAGAACCTCCTTTTATTTGTATCACGATCATTAATTCTTGTGTGAACCACTTGTTTTATATGGGTAGATCTACTTGAGGAATCCCCCACACATAGTGCCTTTCCGTGATGAAAGGGAAGGGTACCACACTGAGATCCTGTGGGGTCGTTTGTGGCATGTGACAACTTTTAATAAGATACTAGGTGAACCATCCGGCAGGTATGGTCCACTGTTTAGAGGCTCAGTTCTCCAAAATGGGATTTAACCGGTAACACAACTTTTATTGAGGCTAGCCGGGGCTGAGTGCAGGGCTGATTGTGATCCCCAACAACAGTGAATCTATGACTCTTTTATTCAAATGTGGATTCTATTGAATCCTTTTGTTTTTAAACTTTAAACACTTGAATTCACCAAATTTTTAGTTGACACAATTTCTTTTTGAGCACGTTTCAGGTAATCCATGAAGGGACTCTAGAGGTTGTTGAAGATCTAGACCTAGCACCGTGACCATGGCATTGGTTTGTTTAATTTTAAAAATATTTTGAACAATTTATAATTATTGTTGATGAATACATTTTGTCTTAATGTTGGATGTACAATTTATTTGGGGGCTAGACCTATTACTAGCCCTGGTTTCTTTTAAACTTTAATGCCATGTGATGTTCTCTCCTTTTGTGCTCTTATGATGGTTTGTTTCTGCTGCCATATGGGTTACTAGTCTGTGACGTCCCACCCTACCTGGGCCCGGGGTGTGACAAGAAATGATCAATGAAAATACCAATTTCGTGAAGCTCTACGATAGGATCACTCTCACAGCATATGCAAATGAATGGAAGATTATGGCATGGAAATATGATGAATATTGGGGTGTTGTTTTGATAAAGAGAGTATCTGTGATATCGCGTGTTCCTAAGTCAATGCCCGTACATTAATAAAATGTGTTAAGTTGATTAAATTTGTCATAAGACTTAATTTTTTGATAATTAAGGTCATCTAAGGTCTAGCAAGCCCTTTTGTGTATATATTTATGATTGGTAATTTTGAGATTTACCAGGTCGAATTGTGATAAAAACTTTTAACGAGCGTTAATGACAATGTGGTTTATATCTGCTCAATATATCTTAAATTATTATAGCCTAATTTATTATAAGTGAAAATATCATTAGTCATGAAAAATAATAATTATTATTATTAACATTGATCGCGTAAATTTAAGATTTTTAAATATTGCCTTGATACAACATACAGTCTGTTGGACGCTGTGTTAACCTATGCAAAAATTAATTTTTTGACTGATAATCATTATTACTCATGTTGTGAACCTAAGGAAAGCCTCAAATTAATATTTTGATTTTATAGGAACTTTCACGTAAAAATACGAATGTTTTAAAGTCCTAAAATAAAAAATTAACGAGACCAACCCCTCTCCCTTGAAGGTGGCGTCCCATTTGGGGAATCACCATCTAAAATATTTTGCTAAATTAATCATCACTTGAATAAAGTAAAATATTTTGCTATTCAACATTGTGTTTGATCTTGACATGCAAGATGATCAACCTTTGATTTATGGTTTTGATCATCATAAGAACAATAAATATTAAGAAAGTTATGAGGAAAGTTGAATAGTTGGGTATATATGTATGTATGTATGTATGTATGAATGGTGTTTTTGATTTTAATGTACTCTCGATTTATGAGTTTTGAGATGATTGAGATGATTCATGTATATGGTTATCATGATCTAGAAATTTGGGATTTTAAGTCATTTTTGATGTAAAGAAGAAGGTAAAAACAAAGATTAGAGGTAGTAGTAATCAAATTTGATGTGACAAATAAGTAATCTTACATGAAATAATAACTTGATGATTGGGTTTAATTACATATACGTTTTACGCTTAAAATGATGTTAAAACGGTGTTTTTGGGGTCAAAACTGGATGTTTTTGTACAAATCTGGTTTCTTCTGATTTTAATAACATATTTTAAGTGAAAAATTTATGTTTTTAAGTATGTATCTTATCCATAACATGTATGGGTGTCGGTGTTGATCTTATACGTGTAAAAAGCCGAAAAACTGACAATTTATTGTTGAAATTTTGGGATTGTTATTGAAACTGACTTTAACAGAAAATTTTAGAGTGTTTTTAGTATAAAATAGTTGTTTTAAATCAACTATAATGATCATGAGGTGTACACGGGTTTATGTATGGTTTTGGCATGTAAAACTGTACGGTTTCAAGATAAAAATCAACATATACGAGTAAAATTTGGGTAAAACGTAAAAGAACATATTTTTACAAGGAGACTTGTTTTAACATGATATAATATATGTATTATACTGAAAGCATATTTATTTGTTAAAAATATTACTATTATTGTTAAATAATAAATAAAGTGATACTTTATAAAACAAGTAATAAAAATAATAAATGTTTTTTCTTAAAAGAACATGACTATACATGAATTTTTATTTTTACTCTTAGATAAAATATTTTTAAAATAGAATAAGTATGTTTTTGATATATACATAACTTAATAAATTCCATACGGTCATATTTTCATATATTTTTATGTGTGTAATATGTGGTTATTACAAAAGGGTCAAATGGTTTATTTAATAAAATAATATAATTTTTAGCACTTATAATATGAATGACTTAACCAAACCGAAAGTCACTAATGTGTAAGGCCCCGTTCCCGGGACGCTTACAGTTGAATTCTCATCGCACATAGCATATATAATTACATTTATATTTCATAAAACGTTGCAGCGGAAACATTTAAACAAAACATTCCATTTAATAATAAAGGCTTTTGCAATTTAATACATCATTTTCCAATTAATAAATACATGTTCCATTTCATTACAAAAGAATTATAAATATGGATACCATCCAAAAGAGCTGAGTAGCCGCCCCGTGCCATCCTTAGCAACATTACCTGCCAACTGGAAACACATAAAAAGTCAGCGTTACTGAGTGAGTTCTAGTATTATAATAAAACATACTTTTCTTCCGTTAATCCGTACTTTACTTTCATGCGATCATACATCATACGTACACATAGATAATATCATTATTATCTTCATTATTCGTTAATTAACTTTCATTTGTTCGTACGTCCTTACTTTCATTCGTTCGTTCATCATTACATATTTTCTTTCCATTCAAACCATGAACTTTTACCCTTCCGTCCGTTGGTACTGGGCCGAAGCCTACCATAGACCTTCCATTACGGTGCACAGCACCTCATGGCCACATCACCGAAGTAAAAATTCAGGTATACCATTGTCATGCGCTATGCCCTTTCGTCCGTTGGTACTGGACCGAAGCCTATCATAGACCTTCCATTACGGTGCATAGCACCTCATGGCCACAGTACCGAAGGCAAGCAACAATGGTTCTATACAATTGGTCAATCACAAAGAAGGACCCCGATGTTCATCCTCCCGGGGTAGCAAACCCACACACCGTTGGGCTAACACCTTACAAAGGGGCGTGTCCCGTTATACCATGCTTGCAAGACTTTTGTTACATTCCATCGTTTATTAATGCATGCATTTATTCATCATGTTCCTCTTTTATTATCATCCACTTTACGTTACATAGTACTTTCATTTCATTCATTAACATTCCACGTAAAGCCAAGGGAAAGATAAACATACATAATAAGAAACATAACCATAAACATACAGCATCACCATAAAGGGCATCATCATACATACATAACATGCATCATGCATAATCATGCAACATCATACATCACACACACCATTACATCATCATCAATCATACATCGCACATACCCATCATAGCATCTATGACCCCAAAGTCAACTTACATAAACCCCCGGGAATCTCCCAAGTCAAAACCTACGTCCGCACTTTCCCTTGAAAGTCATAAAATAAACCGTTGTTCTTTCGGGTGTACGAGCCCTTACTTAGGTGTATGGACACCCTCCAGTCGCATTGCCTCCCAAGCGACTGAACACTTAGGCGAATGCACATCAGGCGAATGGACCCTATGCGAATAGACCTATGGGCGAATGGACACCTATGCGTATGGATTCTCAGTCGCATAGCTTCTATGCGCATGGCCTACAATCGCATGACTTCAGGCGCATGAGCTTCAGTCGCATACCTTTCGTGCGAATGGATCTCAGTCGCATGACCTCCAGGCGCATGGACCTCAGTCGCATGACCTCAATCCACTATGATACTTGATCTGCAAGGGATTATCAGGAGGTCAGTAAGCTATACTCCCGAAGAAGGAGAAATCATTCACGACCTCACTGATGAGCAACTCGCAGAGATGTTTCGGTTAAATCCAGATGAACTGGTTAAAGATGCACCTACCTTGGATGTTGCTAGTGATGACGAGCTCAACGATGTGGATGAGATAGAGATTGAAGACGTCACAGCACAGCATTATCCAGAATATACTGATCGAGAGGGAAATGTGGTTCCTGATTTTGGAAATACTCTCGACAGTGATATGTATGCTAAACTGGATACGACGGAGAGGGAGGCCGAGAAATCAGAAAGCCAAGCCCAAGCATCAGACGCCGATGTCAACATCAAAAAGACTGAATGGGCGGCATGTTTTGCAGAGATCAGGGCCCAACGCAGTGCTCCAAAGCCTAGTACGTACACCAAGCTCTAAAAGTGAAGAAGCATCTGAAGGTGTCAGGAAAGATTATAGCGTGGGCATATTTTGATGATCTAAATTTTTATGCTATCAAGAGAGAGAAGGGAATCGAGTACTTCAGATTCCCACACGATCTGAAGACTCTACCCGGTTTTGAGCTTAACCAGCTGCCAAACTGAAGCTGTTATATGCTGACCCTCGAAAGATGTCAGGCTGGTTTGAAGCAGCTTTGAAGAGAGAGTACCACACCAGGTGGGTCAACTTCAAACCTCAACAACCAACAAGGTATATTAGAAGATCTGAAGTTGATGCCATTACTGGGAAGCCAAAGATTATGCTGAAGTAGAGTCCTCCGCGCACAATGTCGAGAATCCCTCTAAGGGAAATGCCTCAGGACTTCACTCCACACTTTAAATGGTGGTACTACGATTATAGAACAGGTGAGGCGGTCATAGTTTTGAACAGAGCTAGAAATATGGAAACAATCAGGGTGTTTGACCCAATGTGGCTTACTAACTTGTCGGCTAATGATGTTTACACTTTATACAAGTGGCCAATGTTCTATGACGCGCAAGACATTGTACAAGCCCTCCAGTTTCAAAATGTTATAAGGCTCTATTTCGCATTTGAGATACATGCTGGAGCTACAAGAGAGGAGAAGTATAAAAAGTTTGAAGCACTGATGAAGAATGTTAGACAATAGAGTAAACTAGGTCCAAGGGGGAGTTTGTAGATACATGTGTACCTAGTTTAGGAGCTCAAATGTAAAATGTCTTTCATTTCTTACATATATGTAATAGAATGGGTACTGAATGAAATACAATGTGTGATCGTGCTTATAATGTTGAACATTTCATTGCTTATTATGTACTAACGCATGGCTGAACTAACTATATAGGTTTGTGGTTGTTTACATAGATCTTAGTCAAGAATGGTTGAGAAATATGTTTAAACTTAAACATGTGAAGTTCTTATGCGAATGGCCCATGCTAATGGACCATACGCATCAACAACTTCATGCTAATGAACCAGTCGCACAACTGAACCAGAAGACTGGATCAGTCGCACGATTGTGACATGAGTGACTCAGTCGCACGATTGTGACATGAGTGACTCAGTCGCACGACTGAAGCCTCAGTCGTGCGGATGGAACAATCGTATGACTCAGTCGCACGACTGAACCATACTAATGGTTCAGTCGCACGAATGAGAAACCGTAACCTATAAATACCACTTAATTCGTGGAAAAACTCAACAATTCGAATCCCTACGTACTAAATCGTACCCTAGCTGTCCACAGACATTAGAGAACCTGCTCCAAGTTCATAGATCGCGCTAAATCGTATTGTAATCATTCTTAACGTTTAGATTCATTCTAAGATCGATTCTACGTGCGTTCTTACTGATTGGATCGCCAATCAAATAGGATTCCGCACTATTTGAGTTGGTATACACGTAAATCAGTTAGTACTCCGTCCGTACACGGTCCTAACAAGTGGTATCAGAGCTTCGGCTCTTGATTTGCGTGTGATTCAATCGATTTTGATATAAATATCGCGTTTTTCACTCAAAAACTCAATCTTTTGTGTCAAAAAGTGTTTTTCGACGTCTCCAGGTCAAAAAGTTAACGTTTTCCGGCATACGGCAATTATGGTTAGTGAGAAATTCGTGTTTTTGCGTCAAAATACCTTAAACCTTCGAATTCTCAAAATTCAGCAGCTTCAGTCGTACGATTGACTCAATCGTACGACTGAATCCATCCGCATCCCTCATACGCACGATTGGACTCAGTCGTTCATCCATTCGTACGACCAAACTGCCTATTCGCATTGTTCATCCGCACCTGTCCATTCGCACGATTGAGCCATCCGCATTGGTTCATTCTCACGTCTGAGCCATCCGTATTGTTCAATCGCACGAAGTGTTCAATCGCATTCCTTTAGTCGCACAAGTAAAACAATTTGTTCTAAAGTTCAAAGTCGATAGTAATGGAGGACCAATATTCAGCATTCACAGTAGGGAGGGATTCAAGGATCCAGAATCTATTACTTCTTGAAAATGAGGTGGGGAATCACAATAAACCCCCTAAGCTCATAACGTTAGATGATTACCCACAATGGAAGCAAAGATTCGAGATCTACTTAAATCGAGTAGTTCCCAATCTGTGGGAGTCGATATAGACAGGGTATAGCATGCCTGTAGGTGCAGATGGAGTCAAACTTACCTTAGGCATGACTGATGGCCAAAAGGTAAAGTACAATGCTGAGAAGAAAGTATATGCATTGCTAACTCAGTCAATTCCTAAGGACATCTTCCATCAATTTTCTGAGAACAAGCAAGCAAAGAAGCTGTGTGATGAATTGGAAAAACGGTATGACGGGAATGCGTCATTGAAAGCTCTAAAGGCTAAAGCGTTGAAGAAGTTGTTCGGCAACTTCTCGTCAATGGGTAAGGAGAGCTTGGATGACGTCATCGATCGGTTCTACCACTTGATGAGTGAGCTGCACACTCATGGAGTTACAACGTCTATGTGACATCCGTCACTATCAGGTCCGTCAATTGACTCGAAATTCGTTAACTCTCTTTTCATGCATTTATTATTTTGCGAAATTAATTTGTTTTCGAACCAAACCTCGTCGTATCTCCCTTTCGTGCCAATCTTAATATTAAATAACGCTAATAATAAAATTTCTTTTATTATTATTATTACCATTAATATTAATAATAATATTATTATTATTAATATTGTTATTAATATTATAATTAATAAATGCAGGGTTTAGATTGTAAATAAAGCAAACTCGAGGAAATAATTAATTGAGAGTTCGGGGTCCAAATTGTAAATATGAAAAACTATTTAAATACAAACCAAAACCGTCGGCCAAAACTTTCTTCCCCGAAACCCTACGCACGTTTTTCCGTCGACCGCCAATTCGAGCCTTCTAGCCGCTGCCGATCGCTTCCGCCTCGCCGTTTAGTCGATTCGCAGGTACTCGATCCATTTAAACCATGTTTCGTCCATTTTCACATTGTTCGGTGTCACTTGCTTTCGGTTCGGTTGATTCGAGGGGTACGGTTTGTCGATGTTTGAGGTTGTATGTATATGTAGATATGGTATATGTGTGTATATTGTGTATATATGCGGCAGTGTGCACATATATATATATATATATGTATTGTGTGCGTGCGTGTATATGGTGCATATATGTGACAGTGTGTGTATATATATACTGTGCGTGTGAGTGTACATTGTGTGTATATGCGTCACTGTGTATGTATGTATTATGTATGTGCGGGCGTGTATATACACATATGTGGGTGTGTATGTACCGATTATGTGTATATATATGGATGCATGAATGCGTGTGTTCGGATGCGTATAATCGTGTGCGTACGCCTATATGTATATGTTGCTCGTGTATGTAGATATATATTTGTGTGTTATTAGTGTGTGTGTGCGTGAATTGTATAGATGTGCAGTGTGTGTGCAATGTATGTGCCGTAAGTGTGTGTGTGTGTAGAGGTGTGTGTGTTTGCATTAAGTGGTGTGTGTTAAAAGGTGTATGTGTATGTTTGTTGGGTTTATATACATATAAATATATATATACACGAAAATAATAGTGAATAAATATGTCAAATTGTAAATATATATATATATATATATATATATATATATATATATATATATATATATATATATATATATATATATATATATATATATATATATATATATATATATATATATATATGTATGTATATATTTTCGGGTGGTTATTAATATGAATAATCGAGTTACATGCTTATTTAAAATAAATATATATTTGAGGTGTGAGGCGCACGACAAACGTGAACCGACCCGAAACCGACCGAACGTACTCCTTTCTCATCGAACGTGTTTAAAGTTCTAATTATAATTAAATATAGGTGTTTGATCGTCGTTTGCTCTCATCATTTGAAGTTTTTGTCCATTTTAATTCGTCTCATTCAAGGTGAGTTTCGCGGCCCCGTTTTCATTTTAAACATTTATAAACTAGGGGGAAAAGTATGCTCACCCTTTTTATGCTGTAAACTTATTCAATTCTTTTGGGACAGTTGTGTTTACTGTTTTGTAAGTATTTATCTAGTACATGCATGAGTTGTCTTTGTGGTTCTGTATTCACAACTATTTAACTCCGGTGTTGGAGCCGACGGACAGATATTGATAGTACTATTGGGTTGACACCCCCACCCTTGTTTGTTAGTATACTAGTTGGGACTAGCAGTGGCCAGGAACGGGCCCTAGGGTGAATATGTTCCGACAAAGTCTTTGTGTACGTCGTAGGTTTAGTTGTGATGCTCATGTGATATTACTTGATTATAACTGTATGCACTCATGTCCTACTACACTATTATACAGCATCAAGTTTTGTTATTATTTAAACCTGCGAACTCACCAACATTATGTTGACCATTTTTGAGCATATCTTTTCAGGTAATAATCATTGAGGATTGCTAGGGATGCTGCCTTAGCGATGACCTTAGACTTACATCATTTAAACTTTGGATGTCTTCGATAGTTGCATTTGACATTTACTTGTTATTCACATTTGATTACTTGTTCCCGGGTTGTGGGACTTATACTTATTTGCTTTGTATGACTATGTTTGTCGTGGAACTGACTAACCATGGCACAAGTCTCCGTTTGTGTCCGGTGATGTCATGACACGTTGACCTTCATCATTTAATGCATCTCTATTAATTTAACAATGTGTTATGACGATCCCGTCCGTTACATCCTCGTGTTTCCGCTATAAGCGGGGGTGTGACAGATTGGTATCAGAGCCATTGGTTATAGAGAATTAGGTGGATTATTCGACCTAGACTATAACCTAAGAACCTACATGTAGAATGCATATTAGGACTTATGTGCATTTGACCATGCGTGTATGTTCTTTAATTATTGAAACTATTCATGATCCGTAATGTGTTAATAATTCTATTTCATTTCCTTTGTTCAACTTCGGATAATTAACTTTTGATTATCGATCATACCTTTGATATTTCTATCTTGAATAACACTTTGTACTTGACAAGGCGGTTTGACTCAGTTAGGATGAGCTGGGGTTGACCATGCAAAGCAAATTACAATTACGGGTGCACACGTAAATGCAATTTGTCGTGCATGCGAAGTCTAGTCAATCTTGCCGCAAGATAACTGTCATTGTTAGTACGAATCCTCAACTCCATACCTTAGGACATTAGTGTCCTTTTTTTTATTAGACCTTATCAATCTTGATAAATCATCCATCACCTTATTACTTACGTGAGTTCTAACTCACCTAAAGACTCATGGGATCATATTGTCATAATGGTCCCTGTCCCTATGAGATAACACCCTCTCCAGCATTTCAATGGTTATGCAACCAACTATTTCCTTGAAAAAAAAAATCTGGTCTTCAAAGGGTCGTAGCTCAGCAATGATACTCACTGCACATGTATTACTTTATTGATTGACTTTATGATTTGGGGCTTACGTATTGTTTATGTTGACTAGAAAGATGCCGCCCAGGAGAAGTACTCGCAGTGCTAGTCGTGGTGGTGTTGTTCCAAGAGGTAGAGGTAGAGGTAGAGGAAGAGGTGCAGTAGGTAGGGGTGAAGCACCTGTAGGTGGAAATGAAGGTGGGCATGGTGATAATAACCAGGGAGCTGGAAACCCTGATATAACCGCCATCATTGCTCAACAACTTGCAGCACTCATTCCGACCATAGTGGCACAGGTGAGTGATAATATCATCAATCATAACAATGGAGGTGGTAATGAGGGTACTGGGCATGATGATGAAAATGATGGTTATGAAGAGAATAATGGCAATGAACATGGAAATGGTGGTGGAAATGACAATGGAGAAGGAGGTGGAATGGGCGATGGAAATGGTAATGGAAACGTGAATGGAAATGGCAATGGAGGAATAGTCGGTTGTACTTACAAGGAGTTCATGACTTGTAAACCAAAAGAGTTTGATGGAAAAGGTGGATCCATCGCCTTGACCCGATGGATTGAGAAGATGGAATCTGTGATGAACATCAGCAACTGTGCTGAAAATTAAAAGGTGAAGTATGCTACATGTTCGCTAGTGGGAAAAGCGTTAACATGGTGGAATACTCAAGTGCAGGCTCGTGGAAGAGAGGCAGCAATGGCCATGACCTGGGCAGAATTCAAAGCATTAGCAACTGAAGAATATTTTCCAATGAACGAAATGCAGAAGTTGGAGCATGAATTCTGGAATCATGCGATGGTAGGTTCGGAACATGCTGCTTTCACCGACCGGTTTCATGAGCTGGCAAGACTGGTGCCACACCTGGTGACACCTGAATCAAAGCGGATCGAGCGTTACATTTCGGGTTTAGTGCCTCAAATACGTGGCCTGGTGACTGCTGCGGCACCCCCGACTATCC
Organism: Flaveria ramosissima; assembly: GCA_025215565.1. Classification (NCBI taxonomy): domain Eukaryota; kingdom Viridiplantae; phylum Streptophyta; class Magnoliopsida; order Asterales; family Asteraceae; genus Flaveria; species Flaveria ramosissima. The sequence continues at coordinate 44,390,546 of CM046035.1, read as the reverse complement.
AGAGTGCAATCTTGAAGGCGGGCACTCTAACTGATGAGATGGTAAGAACTGGAGTACTAGGCAAAGGTGGTGAGAAAAGGAGAGATGCGGGGGAATCAAGCAGACAACCAGGCGGAAGATTTGATAAAAAGGCAAAGGTGACTAGAGGTTTTGTGGCAGTGAATCAAGGGAGAAAGGATTATGTTGGGCCACATCCTAAGTGTGGAAATGCAATTATCATCATCCTGCTACGGCGCCGTGTCGAGTTTGTGCGAATTGTAGGCGCCCAGGGCATCTTGAAAGGGACTATAGAGTGGCACCCAACTTGGTTGCACCAAACAATGCAATCAATCCAACTGGAAACATTAGAGTTTGCTACGCGTGTGGGAGCCCCGAGCATTACCGGAATGTGTGCCCCAGGCTGAATCGGGCACCGGGTCAACAATGGAATAACCAAAATCAAGTGATGGCGGTCGCTGGTAATCAAGGGCAAGGTAATCAAGGAAATGCTGCCCGAGGGTGTGCGTTTGTAATTGGTGCAAACGACGCGCGCCTACGGGTACGTACCTTCTCAATAATTACTTTGCATCTGTATTATTTGATATCGGGGCAGACAATAGCTTCGTGTCTGCTGAATTTGTACCCTTACTTGGTTTGAACCCTAGTTGTTTAGAGACTAGCTTCTCAGTAGAAATGGCGAACAGTAAATTTGTGAGAGCTAGTGAAATAATTAGAGGGTGCACGATTACATTAGAAGATCATGCCTTTGACATAGATTTAATACCTTTTGAATTGGGAAGTTTTGATGTGGTAGTGGGAATGGATTGGTTGTCGAAGCGTGGAGCTAAAATTATTTGCCGAGAAAAGGTAGTACGGATCCCTACGCCTAATGGTGACGTGCTCAAGATTCAAGGAGAACGAGCAGGAGGGAGTCTAAAGATCATCTCATGTATGAAAGCTCGTCATTATCTGCTGAAGCAATGCTATGCGTTTCTGGCACATGTAGTGGAGAAGAAACCCGAGGAAGGGAAACTTGAAGACATTCCGGTAGTGCGAGACTTCTCGGAAGTATTCCCTGACGATTTGTCCGATTTACCCCCTCCTCGACAAGTGGAATTCCGCATAGACTTGGTACTTGGGGCGACACCAGTAGCAAAGACGCCATATCGGTTAGCTCCGTCGGAAATGAAAGAGCTATCAAGTCAACTACAAGAGTTGCTAGATAAGGGTTTCATACGACCAAGTCACTCGCCATGGGGAGCACCGATACTATTTGTAAAGAAGAAGGATGGAACGTTTCGAATGTGCATAGACTATCGAGAGTTGAATAAGCTGACCGTGAAAAATCGATATCCACTTCCCAGGATCGATGATCTATTTGATCAACTGCAGGGAGCGTCATATTTCTCTAAGATCGATCTCCGATCAGGTTATCACCAGTTACGGGTCCATGAGGCGGACATACCAAAGACAGCATTCAGGACCCGATATGGGCATTACGAGTTCTTAGTCATGCCGTTTGGGCTGACCAACGCTCCAGCAGTATTCATGGATCTTATGAACCGGGTGTGTAAACCCTATCTGGACAAGTTTGTGATCGTGTTTATAGATGATATACTCATCTATTCTAGATCCAAAGAAGACCACGAACAACACCTTCGAGCGATACTCAAATTGTTGATGGAAGAGAAACTTTACGCCAAGTTCTCGAAGTGTGAATTTTGGTTGCGGGAAGTGAAGTTTTTGGGACACGTGGTTAATGAAAAGGGGATCCACGTTGATCCTGGAAAGATCGAAGCAGTTAAAAAGTGGGACGCTCCTAAGACACCCTCAGAGATACGACAATTTTTGGGATTGGCTGGTTACTATCGACGATTCATTGCAAACTTCTCTAAGATCGCACAGTCGTTGACAATGTTAACACAAGAGGATAAGAAGTTTTATTGGGGACGAAAGCAAGAGGAGGCATTTCAGACTATGAAGGAAAGACTATGCAACGCACCGATATTAACCCTTCCTGATGGGTCGAATGATTTTGTGGTGTTTCGCGATGCATCACATCAAGGCCTAGGTTGTGTGCTTATGCAAAAGGACAAGGTGATTGCTTATGCCTCACGTCAACTTAAGGTTCATGAAAAGAACTGTACGACACATGATCTGGAACTAGGCGCAGTGGTATTCGCCCTAAAGATATGGAGGCATTATCTATATGGGACTAAGTGTGTCGTCTACACTGACCATAAAAGCCTTCAACACATCTTTGATCAAAAGGAACTGAATATGCGCCAAAGGAGATGGGTGGAACTCTTAAGTGATTATGACTGTGAGATTCGATATCATCCAGGGAAGGCGAATGTAGTAGCGGATGCCTTGAGTAGGAAGGAGCGTGTTAAACCACTACGTGCGCGAGCATTAGGGATGACTATTCAATCGAACTTGAAAGAGCAAATACTGTTGGCGCAGGGTGAAGCGCTAAAGGAAGAAAATGTGGCATGTGAAGAGTTTCGAGGGTTAGACAAACATATGAACTGTAAAGAAGATGGTGTACGGTATTTCGTGGATCGTATATGGGTACCTAAGTGGGGTGATATTCGAACCCTAGTTATGAATGAAGCATACAAGTCCAAGTATTCTGTTCATCCTGGTACAGACAAGATGTATCAAGATCTTAAGGAGTTGTATTGGTGGTCAGGCATGAAAAAGGATATTGCAAAGTATGTGAGTGAATGCTTGACTTGTTCCAAAGTCAAAGCCGAACATCAGAAACCATCAGGTCTGTTGCAACAACCAGAAATTCCCGAATGGAAGTGGGAAAATATAACGATGGATTTCATCACTAAGTTGCCTAGAACAAGTAGTGGGCATGATTCAATTTGGGTCATAGTGGATAGAATGATGAAATCTACTCATTTCTTACCTATTCGCGAGGACTACAAAATGGAGAAGTTAGCAAGGTTATATGTGAATGAAATAGTGACTAGGCATGGAGTGCCTGTTGCAGGATCGGGTTTTGTCACTTAACACTTGTAATTCTCTCAAACTCACTTATAATATCACTCAAACAAGATGAAGCAATGCCTTTAAAAAGAGTTGATAATAATATAATAAGTAATCAAAGGAACAAGCAGGAGTATTTTCAAGGTACTTGTATATATTACTTCTCAACTCAAGATTACAAGGCACTTACAAGCATAGAACATGAGTTACAATGAGAAACTATATATACTAGATCCTACAGCCGGTTATACTTGATACCAGCTGGAAACCTACGACTAAAGCATATTCTACAATGCTAAAGTTAAGGTATCTTAGATAAAGTATTATCTAAGATATGGTAGTCATGACATGTCCATGACTTACCTTTTGTCACCAACTAAAGATGGCAACTGTACTTAACATAAAAGGTAAACAGTAGATTAAAGTATGGTCAACTACATGGCTTTTGAGAAAACGCCATGCAGTATCTCAGAGATTTGCAGCGGACTGTCAGACAGACCATACTTATGTCTACTGGATAATAGAAGTGTCTTCCGAAGGTTAACTGGCTTCGGAAGAACAAGTTCTTCCGAAGCCACTTATACTTTGGAAGATGCTTCTATGCTTCCGAGGCTTTAAGGACTTCTTAATACTTCGGAAGTTGACTTCAGAACTTTGTCTTCAAGTCTTGATTCTTCGGAAGTAACTTCTTTATCTTCGGAAGTTGGAGTTTTCCTTCGGAAGTGTATTTTACACTTAGACTTCGGAAGAGCTCCTTCTTCCTTCGGAAGTCCCACACTTGGCTTCGGAAGTCCTTTGTATGTTGTACTCAAAATCTGCTAAGTGACATGGTTTTGGTTGCAACAGCCTTTCTAGATCCAACAAACTCCCCCTAGGCTGATGCTACAAAAACTTCACTTATTTCTACTTCTCAAAGTTTTCAGCACCAGGGATAACAGATATTTGTCTGTCTCTCTGTTCTTCCCGGAAGTGGTGCTGAGAAGCTTGTACAAGTCATTCGTGGATAGGAGATCCAATCTATCACTTTGAATGACATGTACCCTTTGTTGTGACCCCCTGAAGAGAGTTAGTTGACGGGAGTTGTAGTCATACTCCCATCTAACTATGGACTCAAGTTCAGGACCTTCAACCATTTGAAGAAAGGCTTTGCCTTTGGTTGCTGATCCTTTCCTTTCCTCCTCCTCTCTCAGTTTTGACTCCTCTTCGACCTTGCTTCTGGCAGTGAGCTCGGCCATGTGAAGGCTGCCTAGATGATTTCTGATGTGGGCAGCTACATCGGAGTTTGAAGGGTTGGAGAATGGTTTCTCTGCTAACTCAGCAATATCAAATCTGCTTAAGTGTAGCAGAGATGAGGCATTCAGCCTGTTAATCTCACCATTCTCTCTCTCAACAACAAAGTTGTGAGAAGAGTCTTCGAACCTCCACTGGACTATCTTCTTTCTGGGTACAAGAGATTGTCTTGGTACCCTATCTCCTTTCTTTGTGTCCAGCAGAGTCACCAGCCTTCTCCTCAGCTTCTTTTCTTCCTCATTCAATGTATCTGAATTGAGACCAAGGAGTCTTGCAGCTTGGTCCAAAGTTCCTCTTGGCAGATCAAGAAACTCATCTCTTGTGAGGGAACTTGAGGATCCATCAACATAGGTCAGGTTGACTGTATCCTCCTCACAGGAGATGTCGCTCAGAGTAGTGCAGTTGATGAGCTTAGTTTTGATTGCCTTGAATTCCTCCATAGAGAGATGTTTGGAAGGCTGAGGGGATGGTTTGATTGGTTGTTGGGTAGGTTTAGGAGTTTGGGTTCTGGGTAAGGTTTTAGGTTGGATGATGGGTAGCTTAGGTGGTTGAGGTGATGGAGTTGGTAGTTGTGATGGTGTAGGTTCAGGGGTGAAGGGTTCAGGTTCAGTTTTGATTGGGAAGCGAAAGGATATAGGTTCAGGTTGAGGTTGGGTTTGGATATTGGGCTAAGAGGTGGCTTTGAAAGTCATCCCCTGTCCCCTTCTATACATCTCCTTTCTTCTCCCCGCACGAATGTCAGCCTTGATGTCACTGACATGTCGTTGGAGAGTCTTCTCAGACATTGGACCCACTTGCCTGCCAGAGAAGCCATGAGCTTTAAGATAGTTCTTCATCCAAGCTTTGTCACCTATCTTCTTTGCGGCAGACAGTCCAGCCTCTTCTTCTTTCTTCTTCTTCTCTACCAGCTTCTCCCTTGCAGCTCTCTTTCTCTCCTTCTCCATTTGATCTTGCTCTTTGTTAAAGAGCCATAAGATCGTGTCACTATTGTGTGGAGACAACTCTTCTTGAGAGAATCCTCTGGAGAGTAGGAAAGTGATCCTTTCTCTCCTGAGCTGCAGATCAGCTTCTCTTTCTTTTCTCAGCCTTTCTTCTTCCAAGGCCAACCTTGCAGCTTCTTCTTTTTGCTGTCTTTGCAGCAAGGTTGCCTTTTCAAGCTCTATTAGCTCCTCTAATGGTAGCAGGAGTACATCTTCCGAAGCAGCCCCTAGACTGACAAGTCTATCAATTACCTCCACTCTTCTTCTATTGTTGATTGCCTCTTGGTTGGCTGCAGCTGCTTTTGTACTTGCAGCTAACAGTTTCCCAGTTCGCAGTCTTCCTTTCCTTTTAAGCTTCTCCAACCTTTCTTCTTCCTGAAGCTCTTCCGAAGTCATCTTCCTCTTGCCTTTAATGTCTTCGGAAGTGCTAGACTTTGGTGGTTCTTGGATAGAAGATCCAGGTTGGGTGGTGGAGGTAGGAGCTGAGGTCAATGCAGATGTAATAGCTAGTGGTTGGCTGAGAAAATCCTCCCTATTAACCTCAGATGCAAGTTCCAGAATTGCATCTGTGACTATTAGATCATCGGAAAGAGAGAATAGTCCTTCCGCAGCAGCAATCTCAGCTTCAGAAGTTTGTGTTGGTTCTTCCGAGGCTTCGAATTGTGCTTCGGAAGCCTGTGAAAACACACCTTCTGTCCCAACTGTTTCAGTTGCTGGGCCATCAGTCCTAGTTTCCCCTTCGAAATCAATCTCAGGTTCCACTTGGGCCTTAGGTTGACCAACTTCCTCAACGTGGTAGGAGGTGCATTCAACCTCTAAAGCTCTTGAGCTCCAAAGTAAATCACAGACATATCCGGACTGGGTTGTTCAATTAGGGACTCTAAAAGGAACTTGTTGAAGATCCTATTTAGATCCTGAAGCATCCTTTGATCCACTTGAAAAACAACTGGAGGAGGCTCAGGGAAGATGGCAGCTTGTTGTCTTGAGCTCAAAGAAGTAAGAGCTTGACTGATGGTATCCTGTCTTTGGCTTTGTTCCTCAACATTCTCCCCCTTTTTGGTAGCATCATCTTGAGAGGTAGATGAGCTAGAGGAAGAGGTCAAGGAGACTTGAACTGGTACATGCCTAACAGATCTCTCAATCTGTGTCTCAGCTAGTTTGACCTTGAGACTTTCAATCTCAAGTTGCTGAGTGGCAGACCTATCCTCTAAAGTCTTAACCTTTGATTCAAGGTTTGAGACTTTAGAAAGTAGGTCTCTTATGATGAGTTGCATTCTTCCCTCATCTTCTTTTGAAGAATCACGGGGAGATGAGTTAACATACCTAGTATGTTCATCCTCACCACCAGATGTGGTTTCTTGGCACCCTGGTTTCCCTTGCACAATGATGTCTCTTTCAGAGGCATCATAGGGCATGGTTGCCGTAGATTCAGTCTGACTATCGTTACCACTGTCCTGAGGATCCATTGAGGCTCCTTCAGTAGTGGCAGCTGAATCTACATGAGTCCCCTCCACATCAGTGGGACTCACCTCAGTAGGGCTTTGCTGGTGTGGGCTAGAGACAAGAGGTTTCTCTAGGCTCTGTTGATCCTGAATAGGGTGTAATGGATCAACTTCATCGCCTTTGAGAGACATAGTCTCTTCACCAGCTCCGGTCAATAGGTCAGTAAAAGAAAAGGAATGAAGACCTAAGGACCCGGGACTTTGATCAATGTCAAAAGGCATTGAGCTGTCCCTTGGTGGCTGCTCAGGGGAGTATAGAGACTCACCCTGAGGGCTATCAGCTGGGGTTATGGGCTCATGGGTCTGAGACTGAGGAGACTCAAGACCCATATTGAGGTCAATAGTGAAGGATTGGTGGACCTCTGGCTGAGTGGGAGCCCCTTGTTCCACTCTAGCCTTTTTGGTTTGAAGAGGAGGGGCTTGTTCAATCAGAGTAGATTGAACAAGGGTTCGTTTGGTACGTCTCTGGTAGGTGACAGTGATTGGAGGAGAAGGTAGATTTGGAATAGTGAGGGTAGTTGCTGGTGTGGGTTCATCACCTGTGGGGTTAACAGGGATGTCACCAGGAGCCATTGGCTCAATCATACCTGGAAGTAGTGCGGTATCCCTTCCAGTGTAGTTGGTAGACACTCTCTTCAAGACTTTGAAGATGGTCGGCCTCATTTGGGGAGCAGACAGAGCAGCTGCACAGACAAGCTTACCCTGGTCTAGCTCGCAGTTGATTATGTGCTGTAGAAATCTGGGATACATAAAGAATGTGTCCCTTTGCAGATTTCCCATAAGGTTAGTCAGCACAAACCTTGAGTAGTTGAAGCGCAGGCCTTGTACCAACCCATGAACTAAGCACCCGAGTTCATAGGGAATTTGATCCCATCCCCCGGATTTGTTAGATAGACAGTGAAGAACCACATGTAGCAGGAACTTCCACTTGTAGGAGAAGTTGAATTTGTAGACTGTAGACCTGCTTACATCTCCACCGTATCCCATTTGGAGATAAGAGTTATCTAACTCAGATTTGGGGAATTCCGTCGGTGCGCCTTCATCATGGAGCTCAAGATGCTCCCTGATGATTTGTTCAGTGATGACCAACTCTTGGCCACAAACACTTGACCTGATAGCACGAACCCCGTTTAGGGTTTCAATCCGACCATTTGTCCAAAATTCGGACATTTGATTGGAGTAGATGGTAGGGTTTACGGTCAATGCTGTGTAGTATGAAGATTGGGCTAAGAAAGAGATAATATCAGAGAAGTCAGCATCCCTTGAAGAGTCAAGGAGTGCGACCTGGTTGTGCTGAGGGTTTAGAGCCATTTGAGAAAGATAGCAGAGGAAAAGTTCTGAGAGAGGTAAATTGGAGAAGAAGAAAGCTTTTAGGGCAGTGAATTTGGTAAAAAGAGTGTAAGTGATTAACCGGAAGTATTTAAATGGATGAAATGGCGGTTTAAAGGGTGGTTTGGATAAGATGATGTGAGGGTTCAGTGGATGATGTGACAGGGGCGGTAAGGTTAAGCCATTTAAATAATCCGACATCATTAACAAAATCTTTACTTTTTACAGAGTGGGGCCCAAAAGATTTCCGTTACACAGTAAAATCTTTCTTCCGAGTATAAGGTATTTCCGAAGGTAAAATTCTTCCGAAGGCAAATGTACTTCCGAAGGTAAATAACTTACTTCCGAAAATACATGTTGCTTTCAGGTGGAAAGTATTAAGTGCTTCGGAAGTAGATCTGAGATAAACTCAATCGCTTCTTTCGAGACTTAGTACACTTCCGAGAAGAAAATTATCCTATGAGAAATTTGCTTCGGAAGTTATACTAGATATCTTCCGAGGGCAAGTTTCTCTTCGGAAGAACTTATACTTAGTTAAATAAGAAAGGATCTTTTGTAACAGGGCTTAGATTGTATTGACATAAGACTTTACATATTGAAAAGGTTTTCAATTGAGATTAACTAGTCAATGTTTATCATCCCAATAGCTGTAATGAGATATTTAAATCTTTGTTCATCAAATGCTTTGGTGAACAAATCAGCATATTGTTCATTTGAGTCAACTTTGATTAGTTTTATAAGATTTTTCTCATGAATATCTCTAATGACATGATACCTGATATCAATGTGCTTTGTCTTTGAGTGCTTCACTGGATTTTCAGTGATGGATATAGCACTATTGTTGTCAATGTGGATAGGAGTGCTCATGAAGTTGAATCCATAGTCAATCATCTGGTTTTGAATCCACAACAGCTGAGCACAGCAACTTGCAGCAGCAATGTATTCAGCTTCAGCAGTTGATGTAGAGACACAGGATTGCTTTTTGCATTGCCATGAGATGATCCTTCCACCAAGAAATTGACATCCACCTGATGTTGATTTCTTGTTGATGTTGCAGCCACCATAATCACTATCAGAGTAACCATAGAGATTAAAATCACTATTTCTTGGATACCAGAGACCTAACTTAGGTGCTCCTTTGAGGTATCTGAGGATTCTCTTGACAGCAATTAGGTGAGACACCTTTGGAGCAGCCTGATATCTTGCACAAATGCAAGTTGCAAACATGATATCAGGTCTACTTGCTGTGAGATACATCAGAGAACCAATGATTGCTCTATACTGATGTTGATCAGTATCCTCCCCCTCAGAATCAGGGCATAAATCATGGTTTCTGGGTATGGGTGTCTTTGCTGCTTTACAATCCTTCATATCAAATCTCTCTAAGATATCATTGACATACTTAGATTGATTGATGAAAACCCTTCCTTCAGTTGCTTTACCTGAATTCCAAGGAAAAAGTCCATTTTTCCCATAGAACTCATTTCGAACTTCTTTTTCATAATGCTCTCAAAGTCTTTGCACATTTGGTCATTTGAGGAACCAAATATGATGTCATCGACATAGACTTGAACTAGCAAAATGTCTTTCCCAGACTTTCTGATGAAGAGAGTCTTGTCAATGGTTCCTCTAGTATAACCATTCTTCAGAAGAAATTGAGACAATGTCTCATACCACAGCCTAGGTGCTTGGTGCAGCCCATATAGAGCTTTATCCAACTTGCACACATAGTTTGGGTGCTGTGGGTCTTCAAATCCTGGAGGCTGGCATACGTAGACTTCCCTATCTATATCCCCATATAGAAAGGCACACTTGACATCAAGCTGGTAGACAGTGAAATTCTTGGATGCAGCATAAGCAAGGAAGATCCTAACTGCCTCAAGTCTTGCAACAGGTGCAAAGACATCAGTATAATCAATTCCTTCCTCTTGAGTGTATCCTTGAACCACCAGTCTTGCCTTGTTCTTGATAATCAAGCCTCTGTCATCTCTTTTGTTTCTGAAAACCCACTTGGTGCCTATAGGTACTTGACCAGATGGTAGCGGACATAGGTTCCAAACCTTTTGTCTTTTGAATTGAAGCAGCTCCTCTTGCATTGATTCAACCCAGCTACTATCCTTCAAGGCATCTTCCACCTTCTTGGGTTCCATTTGGGATAAGAAGCATGAGTACAAGCAGACATTCCCATTGTGAGTTTGTCCCCTTGTTCTCACACCCTCAGAGACTTCCCCTATGATGTTTTCAGCTGGATGAGTATTGTGAATTCTGAGTCTTGGAATCACCTCCAGTTGCAAAGATAGGTCCAAGTTGGACATATTTTGCTCTGGAGCTTGAATACTTGGTCCAGCTGCTGTTTCAATCTCATTCAATGAGGACTGATTGAATGAAAGAGAAACATCATCATTTCTTTGCTGTGAAGCATCATTAACAGTTGCCTGTTCCTTCAAAATGCTGCTTCCATCAGCTTGGTGTTGTGCAGGATCACCTGAGAAGACTTGAAGATCATCAGGTGAGTCCCTTGTTGAAGTTCCACTATTTCTTGAAATGGTTATGCTGTCAGATCTTTCAATAGTGGGAACTTGATTTGTTGTTGCTCTTGGAAACTTGGAGCAGGTCTGGGAAGCTCAAACAGTTGATCTTCATCAGAATTGCTTTGAGCACCTGTTCCAGCTGAAACATTCTCACAAGATGGTTTAGAATAGTTTGGAAACAATTCTAAATCAAAAATATGATCAGGGCCATTCCCCCTAACACAAGGAGTGTGCTCATTAACTACAATGTTGGAGGATTCCTCAAATTGTTGGTTTTTAATATTATAAACCCTGTAAGCTTTAGAATAGGAGGAATATCCAACAAAGATAGCATCATCTGACTTTTCAGCAAATTTTGCCAAATTGTCTTTTGTGTTAAGTATGGTACACCTGCTGCCAAAGGACCTTAGAAAGCCAATGAACGGTGGCCTCTTGTTCCATAACTCATAAGGGGTCTTTCCATGTGGCTTTACTACAAGAACTCTGTTCTGCACATAGCATGCAGTGCTACTGCCTCTGCCCAGAATGTTAGAGGCAGCTTTGAATCAGCTAACATAGTCCGAGCAGCCTCAATAAGTGTTCTATTTCTCCTCTCAGCAACACCATTTTGTTGAGGAGTTCTAGGAGCACTGTATTGTCTGGCAATCCCTTTTGAGTTACAAAATGAGTCAAGAACAAAGTTCTTAAACTCAGTCCCTTGATCACTTCTAATTATTTTAACCTTGTGATCAACTTGATTTTCTATTTTAAGAATAAAAGATTTTAAAGTTTCAGCAGTTTCATCTTTAGTTCTTAAAAAGAATACCCATGTAAATCTAGTAAAATCATCAACTACCACAAGGCAATATGATTTCCTTCCAATGCTCATTATACTTGTGGGACCAAATAGATCCATGTGCAATAAGTGTAATGGAGTAGTGATAGAGTTAACAACTTTGGATTTATGAGAAGACCTGTGTTGTTTCCCTTTCAGGCAAGCAACACAGTTATCTTTGCAGAAAAATTCCTTTTTAGGCAAACCATGTACCAAGTTATTTTTAGCCAATTTATTCATTGTCTTAAAATTGACATGACACATTCGTTTATGCCATAGTGTTGACTCATCACTATCAGCTTTGGAAAGAAAGCATGATACTTCTCCCATTGGGGAAGCATTGTTCATATCAAGCTTGTACATATCCCCTCTCCTGGGAGATCTAAGAAGCACCAATTCCTGAGGAATTGTCATCCCAGGTTTGAGGATGATGCACTCATGTTCTGTGAAAAGCATTTGATGCTTTTGATCACAAAACTGAGAAACACTTAACAGGTTGTGTTCAAGCTGTTTGACAAAATTAACTTTGTCAACCTTTAATTTTCCATTGGATATACTTCCTCTGCCAGAAATATATCCTCCGGCCTCACCTCCAAACTGGACAGGACCTCCATCATAATGTTGAAATTGTTGAAGGAGAGATCTGTTCCCTGTCATGTGCCTGGAGCATCCACTATCTACAATCCAAATGTTGTTATTCTTGTCATATGGATGTCCCTGCACATAAGGTGAGATAATTAGTTTTGATTGGAAACCCAAGCCTTATTGGTCTTGGGTTCTTCCAATGAGAGTGACATGATTGAACCAAAGTTTATGCATGGGGGTTCAATAGATGTCTTTGAAGAAGAGGTTTGGGCTACAGCATCTTCCTTGATCTTCCATTCCATCCCTTGGTTGATCATAGAAGATGAGCTTGATGAAGCTTTTGTAGCTTGGCATTCTTCCGAAGCTTCTTTCTTTTCGGAAGAGACCTTCACCACCTTTTCTTCCGAAGCAGTCTTCTTCTGGGATGGTTTCAAGGGAACTCTTTTGTGAGTCTTTGCAGCTTTCACTTCCGAAGCCTTTTTCCTCTCGGAAGAAGAGTTTTCTTCCGAGAGAAGCCTTGCTTCGGAAACAAGCTTTCCCTTTTTCACCACTTGAACCATTTGATATGGTCCAAATGTGAAACCTTCCCTGACTCCTTCTCTTTTAACATTATTTGCATAATGTGTGCTAGCAGGATTGTAGTAACAATCTTTAGCCATGTGGTTTTGCAGACCACACATTATGCATGCAATGTTAATTTTCTGGGAATTTGAGGATTGCTGTTTCTTGTTCTTTTTCTCATCATCAGCAACCTTTCCCTTTAACTTCTGATCCTTTGGTAGGATAGGAGTACTGGTACTATACTCCTTTCCTGAATCAGAAGGTCCAACCACCTGAAATCCTGCTGATATGAATACACCCTTTTGCTTTGGGTCTATCTTCAGCTTGGATTCAGCCACCTTCTTGGCAGTTTTCCTGGCTGCTTTAGCCCTGCTTCTTCTGGCTTTGGTGGTCAGGGTTTGATCATCATTGGCCGGGGAGGGCTCAATTACCTGTTCCTTCCCTGTGATGGTCTTGGTCTCCACAGTTGCATCACTCTTTGACTCTTTACAAGGTGGGTCAACAGATGGAACCTCAGATGGAACCTGTTGCTCTTCAGTACCACATCTTGGTTGTCTTATAGACTCATAAGAGTGTGGTGGAGCAATTTCATTGGTTCCCAACCCACTTTTGTTTTGATAGCAAAGTTTGGAGTGAGAGGATGATGCAAGTATGGCTTGGAAGTTTTGCTCAGAAATAGCATACTTCCTGGCTTGAGCCTCAGCTGTGACAAGCTGGGCTTGAGCCTCAGTCAATTTGGATATTAAATCCTTGATTTGAGTCTTGTAGTTGTGTGTTCATGTTTTAAAAGAGATACAGTTTTCTCTAACTCCTCAATTTTCTTTTGGTAGTCAGATTCAGCTCTTTTAAAGTCAGATTTTAGCACATTTAAAGACTCAATATCGGATTTAATTTCCATATTGTAGTCCTGGTACAATTTAACCTTTGCAATACAAGCAGGGGTACAGAGATGTTCATATACCTTATTTTCATCTGTTCCTGCCATGAGTGCTTGAGCAGGAGTCACATCTTGACCATAAAGCTCCAGTCAACTTCTTGAGCCATAGCTGCAGTTTCAGTTGACTTCCCGTTGGGCTTTGGTGTAGAAGGATGTGTGGAGGCCTGTGAGGTTCCCGGGTTGGATTGGGAGCCTTGCATTCCCTTGCAAAATGGCCAAGCTGGTTACAGTTGTAACACTTAGCCTTGCTCTTGTCAAACCCAAACTTGCTAGTGATTGGGTTTTGAGGGAATTGCCTTCCAGTTCTCTTAAAGAACTTCTTCGCTCTGTAGGTTAGAAGAGCCATTTGCTGGACAATGTCCACATACTCTATGTCATCTGGACTGAAGCACTCAAGATCATCAAAGCAGAATTGATGATCATTGGAGTGTCCACTCCCTGAGACAAACGCACAGCCCTCCTGAAAGGAGCTTTGCTGAGCTTGATGAGACCTTGGAGTCTCAGGGAATGTGATGTAAGGCCCAGATGAACAAGATGGCTGCTGGGTGTATGACAGGTACTGCTGAGACTGGGAGATACCTGAGCCTTCAGCAACCATTAAAGCGTTGCTAGCAGGAAGGCTCAAGGGTCTGCTTGCTTGGTGACCCTTCTTACTTTCCATTTCCAAACGGTATCCATCAAGGATCCCATAGAGTTCGGTCATGGTGAGAGTGTTTAAATTCTCTGTTCTCTTAATGGAGACACAGTAGAAAGTCCACTCATTGGGTAGAGCACTCATGAACTTTCTGGTAAGGTCTCTAAGTTCTTGAGTGATTCCCACAGATTGGAGGGAGGAGATAAGATCCATATACCTGAAATATTGCTGGCTAAAAGTTTCTCCAGCAACATAGGTGAAGTTCTCAAACTGCTGCTTCAGTGAGTCCTTCTTTGAATCATTAGAGCTCGAGTACATTTGAGCAAGTGCATCAAAGAGTTCTTTGGCTGACTTACAATGCTCAAACCCCACCATGATGGAGTTTGGGATTGCAGTCATGAGAACAGTCATAGCATTGCTGTCTATGTCAAGCTTCTTCCTGTCTTCATCGGAGTAGTCTTCAACAGCCTTTCGATCATGGCACCGTTTCCACCAGCAACTTTTGGCTTGTACGGGCCATTAACGATGGACTGCCACATCTTGCTATCCTGGTATCTGATGAAGCCTTCCATTCTCTGCTCCAAGACCTGAAGTTTTCAGGGTCGATGATGGGAGCTTTGGTCATCGTTCCCATTTCAACTTCAGATTTGATGAGGGCCATTTTTGAGTGAGGTATAAGGAGGAGTGAAAAACTGGTTGATTAGGATGGTAAGATCTCACAATCAAGAGCCTAAAAAGCTCTGATACCAATTGCAGGATCGGGTTTTGTCACTTAACACTTGTAATTCTCTCAAACTCACTTATAATATCACTCAAACAAGATGAAGCAATGCCTTTAACAAGAGTTGATAATAATATAATAAGTAATCAAAGGAACAAGCAGGAGTATTTTCAAGGTACTTGTATATATTACTTCTCAACTCAAGATTACCAGGCACTTACAAGCATAGAACATGAGTTACAATGAGAAACTATATATACTAGATCCTACAGCCGGTTATACTTGATACCAGCTGGAAACCTACGACTAAAGCATATACTACAATGCTAAAGTTAAGGTATCTTAGATAAAGTATTATCTAAGATATGGTAGTCATGACATGTCCATGACTTACCTTTTGTCACCAACTAAAGATGGCAACTGTACTTAACATAAAAGGTAAACAGTAGATTAAAGTATGGTCAACTACATGGCTTTTGAGAAAACGCCATGCAGTATCTCAGAGATTTGCAGCGGACTGTCAGACAGACCATACTTATGTCTACTGGATAATAGAAGTGTCTTCCGAAGGTTAACTGGCTTCGGAAGAACAAGTTCTTCCGAAGCCACTTATACTTCGGAAGATGCTTCTATGCTTCCGAGGCTTTAAGGACTTCTTAATACTTTGGAAGTTGACTTCAGAACTTTGTCTTCAAGTTTTGATTCTTCGGAAGTAACTTCTTTATCTTCGGAAGTTGGAGTTTTCCTTCGGAAGTGTATTTTACACTTAGACTTCGGAAGAGCTCCTTCTTCCTTCGGAAGTCCCACACTTGGCTTCGGAAGTCCTTTGTATGTTGTACTCAAAATCTTCTAAGTGACATGGTTTTGGTTGCAACAGCCTTTCTAGATCCAACACCTGTGTCTATTATATCTGATCGAGACAGTAGATTTACATCTCGGTTTTGGAAGACTCTTCAGAAGGCGATGGGTACTCGCTTAGACTTAAGTACCGCCTATCATCCACAAACCGACGGTCAAAGTGAACGAACGATACAAACCTTAGAGGACATGCCTAGGGCATGTGTGATTGATTTTGGTGGGAATTGGGATACCCACTTACCATTGATTGAGTTCTCTTACAACAACAGTTACCACACGAGAATTGGATGTGCTCCGTTTGAGGCGTTGTATGTAAGAAAATGTAGATCTCCGGTGTGATGGGCGGAACTAGGTGAAAGCCAATTGACAGGCCCGGAGATTATCCAAGAAACGACTGACAAAATATTTCAAATCAAGGATAGGCTTAAGGCAGCTCGAGACCGACAGAAAAGCTATGCTGATAACCGTCACAAACCCTTAGAGTTCAACATTGGTGATCATGTCTTATTGAAAGTTTCTCCGTGGAAGGGAATCGTGCGCTTTGGGAAGAAAGGGAAATTGGCTCCGAGATATGTTGGACCATTCGAGATCACTGAAAGAATTGGTCCCGTAGCGTATCGGTTGAAGTTACCTCAAGAACTTAGTGGTGTACATGATACATTTCATGTATCGAACATTAAGAAGTGATTAGCCGATGGATCCCATCATGTACCGATTGAGGAAATCAAGATTGATGAAAAGCTACATTTTGTGGAAGAACCAATATAAATTATGGACCGAGAAGTGAAACAACTGAAGCGCAGCAAAATTCTAATTGTCAGAGTGAGATGGAACTCCAAGCGAGGGCCTGAGTTTACGTGGGAACGGGAAGACCAAATTAAATCTAAATATCCGCATTTGTTCGTGGATAGAACTTCAACACCTAACTCCAGCTGAATTTCGGGACGAAATTCCCTCAACTAGGGGATACTGTGACATCCGTCACTATCAGGTCCGTCAATTGACTCGAAATTCGTTAACTCTCTTTTCATGCATTTTTATTTTGCGAAATTAATTTGTTTTCGAACCAAACCTCGTCGTATCTCCCTTTCGTGCCAATCTTAATATTAAATAACGCTAATAATAAAATTTCTTTTATTATTATTATTACCATTAATATTAATAATATTATTATTATTATTAATATTGTTATTATTATTATAATTAATAAGTGCAGGGTTTAGATTTTAAAAAAAGCAAACTCGAGGGAATAATTAATTGAGAGTTCGGGGTCCAAATTGTAAATATGAAAAACTATTTAAATACAAACCAAAACCGTCGGCCAAAACTTTCTTCCCTGAAACCCTACGCACGGTTTTCCGTCGACCGCCAATTCGAGCCTTCTAGCCGCTGCCGATTTCTTCCGCCTCGCCGTTTAGTCGATTCGCAGGTACTCGATCCATTTAAACCATGTTTCGTCCATTTTCACGTTGTTCGGTGTCACTTGCTTTCGGTTCGGTTGATTCGAGGGGTACGGTTTGTCGATGTTTGAGGTTGTATGTATATGTAGATATGGTATATGTGTGTATATTGTGTGTATATATATATATATATATATATATATATATATATATATATATATATATATATATATATATATGTCACACCCCAACCTTGACGGCGGAAACGTCAAGGAGTGAGAGTTAAGATCGTTCACAGCCACATAACGCTATTATTAAAAACCAATATATATTATTCATAAGTTTGAAAGGTACATTACAGGAATAAGTCTCAAAGAAAGTAAATAACAAGACATAAGTTGTAACAAGCCAAATTAGTTCATTATTTAACTAGGTCCATTCCTAGGTGTGAACAAGCTTCAAAAGTGGTGATCAAACTTGAGTATTTCCTGAAACATGTTAAAAATAAAAGGTCAACAATAATGTTGGTGAGATTTCCATAGTTTGCAATACATAAGTATATAAAAGATGGCAATTCATGTCGTAAGTTAGAGAACAAAGTAACTAGGGATGTAAGACAGAATGCACAATCAAACCTCGACAAAGTATTACAAGTCTCAAACCTTTAAAAGTATATACGATTAGCTAATTGTACTTGGATCAACCAAACAGGCTTGTCTGGCCCATAGATCTATGACTTCGCTAGGCTAGCAATAGTTAATGATTGTACATATATTCGACATTACATGGTAGCTACAAGGTTCAACTAACTACAACACACAAGTAAATTGGCATAAGTTTACAAGAATCAAACGTTTACAAGTGCAATGATTATAAAGTAACATGTTTCACCCCAAAGTGTGAAAATATGAAAAAGGGGTATAGAAATACTCACATGACATAAATAAGGTGATGATAAGGAATTAAATAAGGCTCCAATGATTTCTTTTACAAGTTACCTAAAAGTATTAATTTCAAGGTTAAGTTCGATAATAAGATTAATAATTAGACGGGAGCTAGAGTTTCAATAGGGATTTAGGGTTTTTGATAAAGAGGAAATTTAATAACGGAAACACTCATATTTTATCTCATTGGAAAGTGTTATAACATTTAAAAAATTTAACGAAATTAAAGCATTTAAAATAACGGTACGATTAAATATAAAGTGTAAATATTTTCTATAACTATTTAAAATAACACAATCAAACTAAAAGTAACGTTTGGGTCAATAATAATTTATTAATTTAACCATCATTTTAAATCCATTTTGTAAGGAATAACTAAAAATAATTTTTTTAATATTATTTTATGAATATATTTAAATTAGAAAAATTGCAGAAAATATTTTAGTGTCTAAAAATCATTATATTAATTATCAAAAATGATGTTTATATTAATTATAATTTTTCTGTAATTTAATTTGTAATTAAAAAGTCTTAAAAAATTAATGGAGGTGCCCGGGTTCGAACCCGGGACCTCAAGGTTGACAGGGAGTGTGTTTACCATTAGGCTGGGCGCCTATACCTGCCAAGTTAATGGTTTTTAATTCTTAAAAACATTAATTAAATAACCCAGAAAACTCAAGAACCCTAGATTCATCATCGATCAAATTGGTGTATCAATCCCTGTTGTTAACAAGAACAATCATGGGGCTTTTATTCCCCAACTGAAACCGAGTTTATTGCAACGTTTCATTACCTGGATTGAGATGGAATTGGTGATGAACATGTACAACAACAGATCGCGACCATGTAGCACTAGTTTGATGCTCAAACGACGATTATAATCGAATTCGTTGTACAGGTAGTTTCAAATGATCTTAAGGATGAAAAGCCCTCTATAAATTGCAAGTTAGAAAGCTCCATAGATGGTGTTCGAATAGTTGCAGGTTCTAATGGTTTAGGAATTGATATTCGGTTGATTAGGTGAAGTTAATTAGATTATTATGAGCGTTTAATGGCCAAACGGCTATGGATTTTAAGATGCAACGGTTATCCATTCGATTGGTGTTGTAACCGATGATTAAACCCAATTAAAGTGTGCGTTTAAGCTCGAAACATGTCCACGAAACGATTTGGGATGATTTGGCATAAAAAACGGGCGGTTTCGAGAGGATTTGGGGCACGCCGGTGCCGCGCCGGGCTTGGCTGGCCGGCGGCCGGAAAAACGGGTAGGAAGGGGGGGGGTTTGGTTTGGGTTTACATTAATTACACAAATGGTCCCTGAGATTTTATTAGTTAATATTTTATGACCAAACTTTTATTTTAAGTTTCAGAAATTACATGTTAGACCCTTGACTTGTTAAAACTAATTTAAATAATAAATCAAATTAATTATTTGTTAAACTTTTATAAACTTCACAATTTAATTATTTAATTTTAATAATATAACTTCATAACTACTAATAAAACTTTATGAGTTATTAAAAGTCATTTCATAACTTAATAAATTTTAAGTAAACTTTTTCATTTAATTATTTATTGTAAAATGATTAATAACACTTTCTAACTATACAAAAGAATTATTTAAAACTCTATAAATTATTACAAGTTGGTTTTAAATAATTAGTAAATAAATAGCTCACTATGTAAGTTGCGTTTAATCCGTTAAAACTATTAAAATTATTTTAATAATGGAAACTCAAATTGAGTTCGGGTTTCTGGTTTTAACTCGAAAAATAGCGGATGTTAAAGTCTCCCTACTTTAAGAAATTTCGTCCCGAAATTTAATCACAAGGGAACTAATTTCGAGGATACGAGGAGACTTGGATTCGATTTCACAATTGCACGTGAACTCTTGGAAGTGTTTAATACGCTTAAGTTTGTTCAATTTCATGATTCATGATTTCATGTGTTTCTTGGCAAACGGTACGAGATTATTAATTTAGAATTTTTACTTGATAAACGTTTGTATTTTAAACGGTTCAAGAGGGTTAGAAAGGTTTTGTCATGAATGAAACACTAAGTATTAGTGTGATACGAGGCTTGGGGATATGTTCAAGATGCTTTTGAATGAGATAAGGAATTCATAAGGGCTTCTCAATGAAATAATTTTTTTACGGGGTTTCAGGATGATCGATTGTTGTTTAAATGTCATTAGGGTTTCAAAGTTTTATTAGTTTAACGCTGATACGAGAATCGTGTTTGTTAAGATTAAAGATTCAATTTACAATGAGTTCATCATTGTATTAGGTTTTCAGGATAGGTGCAGTTTTGAGGGGAAGACATTCAGGAAGCTTTTAAGGATCATTAAGAAAAATGGGATAAAGAGCTTAAGATTTAGGAGGACAAAATCAATGAAGAAACAAGCCAATAGGTCAATAATGCACCAAAGGACATCAAGAAGTACAAGGCAATTTGAACATATACCCAGCTACGTCAACATTTCCTTTATGCCAAACCATAAATACCAATCGCGGAAATTCATGATCATCTTTGTCCACATCGGAGTGAATAACAAGTCTTGTGAGTCGCAATCAAGATAGAGATTTAGAGATTTTCAAAATTAGGAGTTCAAGGTTATCCAAAATAATGGGAATTGCATTTTAATTATGGGTAAAGAGTTAATCAAGACGTCGTTCCTGATCGGATTTGAATTTCAATAAGTCAGAATATCGACGATAAAGGCAATGACAAACAGCTTTCCAAGTACGGCTTGCACACGCTGTTCATTAAACCCATGAACACAACCGTACATTGCTATAAAAAGACATGGCATAATAACTTTATCTTGTACCAAAGATTGTTTTAGAAGTGTTATCATCGTGCAATTAGGTTTCGATGATAACTCAAAATGAAGGTCGATAAAGGGTTCCAAAAAGCTAGATCAAACGTCAAAATAAACATAGAAGCGTGAGGGAAGAAATCGATTTAAAATTTAAATGTTCCAGGTTTGGAACTAGGGTTACCCTAATGTAACAACGACTCCTTTTGAGTTCGAGATTCATGCTTTAGCTTGACTGGCTGGAACACTATCGTCGATAAATCGGATAACGGTGTTCACCCTTCAAGTTATTACATGTTTCTTGTCAATTGAAGTCTTAAAACCTTGGTAAGTTTGAGATCAAGGAATGGGAATACTCTCCAAGATGCGGTTATCACTCCTAGCTTGGTGGTGTATTTTCCTAAGTATGACTCTTAACTACCAAACGAAAGCTTGATCCTAACTCATTGTTGAGGATCCACAAGAATAAAATGAAGTAACTTACCATTAAGGTAAGGTTAATCACTCCTATCTCAACAGTGAAGTTTTATAGAAACAAATTATAGCAAAATGAAAGGTTTCATCAAAGAACGAAATTCACTCCTACTTTGATGGGATCATTTCATTTGAGGAAAAATACCATTCATAAAATTTTTAAACGGGTGATATTATCATCAAGGTATGGATTTAACGCCTATCTTGATAATTGAATTTCATAATAACAAGCAACCAATCGAGAACTGACCTTTGTCACCAAAGTACGGGGTTCAATCCTATTTTGGTGAGGTCATTTCATTCGTGAAATACGAGTTCCAAAGGAAAATGATTGAAATCTATCCTCAAAACAAGGAAATCACCCCGATTCAGAGGATGGGATTTCATAAAACACACAATACAAAAATTGAAAACCATCATCAAGATACGAAATTTAACTCCTATTTTAAGGAGGTAATTCCATTTGTAAAATACGAATTCATAAAAACAAAAAGGAGGAAATCGTCATCAAGGTATGAGGTTCACTTCTGTCTTGATGATAAGATTTCATAAGAACAATGATAGCGAATGGAAAGTCATCACCAAAGTAAGGGAATCACCCCTGTTTTGATGAGATAGAATCATTTAGGGAATACGAGTGTCCTTAGTCATAGGTTGACTTGCGGACTCTTGCATTGCCTACGATGTGAAACGGTTTGAAGTTTTTATGAAGCTCAACTCAGCAAACGAAGAGAATATCGGCTAGAAACTCAGAAACTTCAAATTACATCAATGTGACATTAATAGGAAAAGAAAATCATGATTGCTAGGATTAAGGTTAAAGTTCGGGATAACGGAGTTAATTGTGTTAGGTTCTCAAATCTTGAATGGTTTAAGTCAGGAAGACAAGATCAATGACGGAAATGATTCAACATAATAATGAGATGTAAACGTTCAGTTCAAAATAAAAGGGGAATGCGTTGATTTCTCAAAGTGCTACGTCAACCACAACCTTATGGTAGACACGCGTACCTATAAGCGAACACCCATATCATGAGTTCCAGGTGGTCGAATCAAATTTATGTGTATACCTTGCCTAGACAAGGTATCCCGGGACGCGGGTATTCCACCTTTCGGCATTGCATGATTTCAGTTATGGGACACACTTTAAGGACATTTGAAAACCCTAAGTAATAATTTTAAGTTTAAAAATAAACATTCGGTTTTGACGACCAATATCTTTGGATATATTAAGATCCATGTACACATTGGTCAAGATATGAAGGTAATACATAAGGCGCACAACGTATAGCGTTGTTTAAACGTAGGAATTGGGGAGTATAACGGGTTCAATATTAACGGGAACATTCTGTAAGATAGGAACGAGAAGATATTAGAGTTTCGATGATAAAGCAGCCCAAGGAATCAAGGATTTTTTATTTTTAAAATATAAACCGGATGGTTCCATTTGGTAACGCATCACCATTCGGAAACGTTGACATGTCAAGGTAAATTGACCCATTTGCCTCAGAAACTTGTGTATGTTGACCATAGCTTATCACTCATCCCAGAAATCCCCAGGTACGCATAACTAGTCCCGTAGGATTTATACGATATGCTTGCCTTAGCCCGAAGGCCTTTTGCCAGGAAATCCAAAATACAGGAGTTTATGTGTCACACAAATTTCTTAGGTTCATGAAATCAAAACCTTGATGAGAATTTCCTAGATTAGACATAGAGTCTAAAGATCCAAGTCATAAGCATAAGCATAAGATTCCACGTGTCGTCGAGAATAAGATTAAGAAGTTTTATTTGTCGGGGAGAGTCAAAAAGTCAAAGAGTCAAAGTTAAGTTTAGGGAGACAAGTAACAATGTTTAGGCAATCCTATACTAAGGCATCAAATTGGACATAAGAAGGCATAGCATTATGTAGCATGCAAACCATATAATTTACAAGTTAGAAATATAATTCTATAAGGTTCATGCATACGCTATAGTCTAGGTCACCATTTCTAATAACCTAATTCCCTATAGTTATGAGCTCTGATACCAATCTGTCACACCCCAACCTTGACGGCGGAAACGTCAAGGAGTGAGAGTTAAGATCGTTCACAGCCACATAACGCTATTATTAAAAACCAATATATATTATTCATAAGTTTAAGAGGTACATTACAGGAATAAGTTTCAAAGAAAGTAAATAACAAGACATAAGTTGTAACAAGCCAAATTAGTTCATTATTTAACTAGGTCCATTCCTAGGTGTGAACAAGCTTCAAAAGTGGTGATCAAACTTGAGTATTTCCTGAAACATGTTAAAAATAAAAGGTCAACAATAATGTTGGTGAGATTTCCATAGTTTGCAATACATAAGTATATAAAAGATGGCAATTCATGTTGTAAGTTAGAGAACAAAGTAACTAGGGATGTAAGACAGAATGCACAATCAAACCTCGACAAAGTTTTACAAGTCTCAAACGTTTAAAAGTATATACGATTAGCTAAGTGTACTTGGATCCACCAAGCAGGCTTGTCTAGCCCATAGATCTATGACTTCGCTAGGCTAGCAATAGTTAATGATTGTACATATATTCGACATTACATGGTAGCTACAAGGTTCAACTAACTACAACACACAAGTAAATTGCCATAAGTTTACAAGAATCAAATGTTTACAAGTGCAATGATTATAAAGTAACATGTTTCACCCCAAAGTGTGAAAATATGAAAAAGGGGTATAGAAATACTCACATGACATAAATAAGGTGATGATAAGGAATTAAATAGGGCTCCAACGATTTTTTTACAAGTTACCTAAAAGTATTAATTTCAAGATTAAGTTCGATAATAAGATTAATAATTAGACGGGAGCTAGAATTTCAATAGGGATTTAGGGTTTTTGATAAAGAAGAAATTTAATAACGGAAACACTCATATTTTATCTCATTGGAAAGTATTATACCATTTAAATAATTTAACGAAATTAAAGCATTTAAAATAACGGTACGATTAAATATAAAGTGTAAATATTTTCTATAACTATTTAAAATAACACAATCAAACTAAAAGTAACGTTTGGGTCAATAATAATTTATTAATTTTAACCATCATTTTAAATCCATTTTAAAAGGAATAACAAAAAATAATTTTTTTGTTATATTATTTTATGAATATATTTAAATTAGAAAAATTGCAGAAAATATTTTAGTGTCTAAAAATCATTATATTAATTATCAAAAATGATTTTTATATTAATTATAATTTTTCTGTAATTTAATTTGTAATTAAAAAGTCTTAAAAAAATTAATGGAGGTGCCCGGGTTCGAACCCGGGACCTCAAGGTTGACAGGGAGTGTGTTTACCATTAGGCTGGGCGCCTATGCCTGCCAAGTTAATGGTTTTTAATTCTTAAAAACATTAATTAAATAACCCAGAAAACTCAAGAACCCTAGATTCATCATCGATCAAATTGGTGTATCAATCCCTGTTGTTAACAAGAACAATCATGGGGCTTTTATTCCCCAACTAAAACCGAGTGTATTGCAACGTTTAATTACATGGATTGAGATGGAAATGGTGATGAACATGTACAAGAACAGATGTGACCATGTAGCACTAGTTTGATGCTCAAACGACGATTATAATCGAATTCGTTGTACAGGTAGTTTCAAATGATCTTAAGGATGAAAAGCCCTCTATAAATTGCAAGTTAGAAAGCTCCATAGATGGTGTTCGAATAGTTGCAGGTTGCGATGAGAAGGGGTACTTCGAACTCAATGTATAAGTTACTTTCAGGTAAAATTGAGAGTTCTAATGGTTTAGGAATTGATATTCGGTTGATTAGGTGAAGTTAATTAGATTATTATGAGCGTTTAATGGCGAAACGGCTATGGATTTTAAGGTGCAACGGTTATCCATTCGATTGGTGTTGTAACCGATGATTAAACCCAATTAAAGTGTGCGTTTAAGCTCGAAACATGTCCACGAAACGATTTGGGATGATTTGGCATCAGAAACGGGCGGTTTCGAGAGGATTTGGGGCACGCCGGCGCCGCGCCGGGCTTGGCCGGCCGGCGGCCGGAAAAACGGGTAGGAAGGGGGGGGGGTTTGGTTTGGGTTTACATTAATTACACAAATGGTCCCTGAGATTTTATTAGTTAATATTTTATAACCAAACTTTTATTTTAAGTTTCAGAAATTACAAGTTAGACCCTTGACTTGTTTAAACTAATTTAAATAATAAATCAAATTAATTATTTGTTAAACTTTTATAAACTTCACAATTTAGTTATTTAATTTTAATAATATAACTTCATAACTACTAATAAAACTTTATGAGTTATTAAAAGTCATTCCATAACTTAATAAATTTTAAGTAAACTTTTTCATTTAATTATTTATTGTAAAATGATTAATAACACTTTCTAACTATACAAAAGAATTATTTAAAACTCTATAAATTATTACAAGATGTTTTTAAATAATTAGTAAATAAATAGCTCACTATGTAAGTTGCGTTTAATCCGTTAAAACTATTAAAATTATTTTAATAATGGAAACTCAAATTGAGTTCGGGTTTCTGGTTTTAACTCGAAAAATAGCGGATGTTACAATATATATATATATATATATATATATATATATATATATATATATATATATATATATATATATATATATATATATATATATATATATATATATATATATATATATATATATATATATATATGTTGTGTGCGTGCGTGTATATGGTGCATATATGTGACAGTGTGTGTATATATATACTGTGCGTGTGAGTGTACATTGTGTGTATATGCGTCACTGTGTATGTATGTATTATGTATGTGCGGGCGTGTATATACACATATGTGGGTGTGTATGTACCGATTATGTGTATATATATGGATGCATGAATGCGTGTGTTCGGATGCGTATAACCGTGTGCCTACGCCTATATGTATATGTTGCTCGTGTATGTAGATATATATTTGTGTGTGATTAGTGTGTGTGTGCGTGAATTGTATAGATGTGCAGTGTGTGTGCAATGTATGTGCCGTAAGTGTGTGTGTGTGTAGAGGTGTGTGTGTGTGCATTAAGTGGTGTGTGTTAAAAGGTGTATGTGTGTGTTTGTTGGGTTTATATACATATAAATATATATACACGAAAATAATAGTGAATAAATATGTCCAATTGTAAAAATATATATATATATATATATATATATATATATATATATATATATATATATATATATATATATATATATATATATATATATATATTTTCGGGTGGTTATTAATATGAATAATCGAGTTACATGCTTATATAAAATAAATATATATTTGAGGTGTGAGGCGCACGACAAACCTGAACCGACCCGAAACCGACCGAGCGTACTCCTTTCTCATCAAACGTGTTTAAAGTTCTAATTATAATTAAATATAGGTGTTTGATCGTCGTTTGCTCTCATCATTTGAAGTTTTTGTCCATTTTAATTCGTCTCATTCAAGGTGAGTTTCGCGGCCCCGTTTTCATTTTAAACATTTATAAACTAGGGGGAAAAGTATGCTCACCCTTTTTATGCTGTAAACTTATTCAATTCTTTTGGGACAGTTGTGTTTACTATTTTGTAAGTATTTATCTAGTACATGCATGAGTTGTCTTTGTGGTTCTGTATTCACAACTATTTAACTCCGGTGTTGGAGCCGACAGACAGATATTGATAGTACTATTGGGTTGACACCCCCACCCTTGTTTGTTAGTATACTAGTTGGGACTAACAGTGGCCAGGAACGGGCCCTAGGGTTAATATGTTCCGACAAAGTCTTTATGTACGTCGTAGGTTTAGTTGTGATGCTCATGTGATATTACTTGATTATAACTGTATGCACTCATGTCCTACTACACTATTATATAGCATCAAGTTTTGTTATTATTTAAACCTGCGAACTCACCAACATTATGTTGACCATTTTTGAGCATATCTTTTCAGGTAATAATCATTGAGGATTGCTAGGGATGCTTCCTTAGCGATGACCTTAGACTTACATCATTTAAACTTTGGATGTCTTCGACAGTTGCATTTGACATTTACTTGTTATTCACATTTGATTACTTGTTCCCGGGTTGTGGGACTTATACTTATTTGTTTTGTATGACTATGTTTGTCGTGGAACTGACTAACCATGGCACAAGTCTCCGTTTGTGTCCGGTGACGTCATGACACGTTGACCTTCATCATTTAATGCATCTCTATTAATTTAACAATGTGTTATGACGATCCCGTCCGTTACATCCTCGTGTTTCCGCTATAAGCGGGGGTGTGAGAGTCTATGGAGGACAAGGTGTCCAACCTTGCAGATGGGTTGCCAGAGAAGTAGGTTTCCTTTGTATCCAACCTTAGACAGAATGACATGCTGGCGAATTTAGATATCAATGATTTCATTCTGAAGCTAAGAGAGGAAGAGTTGAGGATGAAGTACAGGGCCCAAAAGTCTTCATATGATCAGAATCCATCACTATACAACTCAACTCCACAAGCCAAAACGTCTGGAGCACCACTTCAAACGGCATTTGTGTCGAGTTCAGTTGCTACATCTCAAGCTATTTCTTCAGGATCTGACAGGTCAGGGTCTTCTTGTACCCAATACATAGCACCTGAAGCCAATGCTACAAAACTGAAGACCGAGAATCTCGGGAATGTGACAGTAGAGATAGCAAAGAAGCATATGGATCTCTTAACAGTTGTCGTTCACTCCTATGACGGACTAGTTGCTCGGAAAATTGGGAACTGCCATCTGGCAGACGAGGACTATGAGCAGGTAGACGAGACAGAGCTGGAGAGAATGGACATCATGTGGGCCTTAGCAAGTGCTGTCTGGAGAGCTAAGAAGTTTGTCAAGAAGACCGGACAGAACTTGATTGCCACTAAGGACACAACTTTTGGTTTTGACAAGACCAAAGTTACCTGCTTCAACTGTGTGGAAAAAGGGCACTTCAAGCCTGAATGTGTGAAGCCTAAGAAGACAAAAAATGGGAATCCATTCTCATCTTTCAATCGTCAGGATAAACCCACAAGTAGTCCTACTTCATCAAGCAAAGATCCTAAGGCCTTGACCGCTCAGGATGACGAAGGACAAGATTGGAGCTTTCGGTTTGTATCTCCGGGAGAATCCAACATTGCTAGTGTCGAGGATTTAGATGACGACTCAGCAAGCGAAGGTGATATTGCAGTGGAACTCGCGATGTCAAATAATGAAGAAACTGCAAACGTGGTCGATCACCTGTCTGAAGAAGGGACAAGCACAAAATGTTCAGAATCACCAGAACCAGAAAAGTTAGACTCTGCTTTGATGGCTGATTCAACCGCGCCCTCTCAGGTAAGTACCAAAGACCAATTATTTGATAGTCATGCATGCATTGAATGTAATAAATTTAGGGAAAGCATAGACTTAAAATTTGCTAGGTTATTAGACCACAATGATAGCTTAGTAAATGATTTACAACTGTGCACAGAAGCAAATAGAATTTTAAAACAAAATGAGCACAATTATAAAGAAAAGATAGAACTTTTGAATAAACAACTTAGGGAAACCGAAGTTGTAGCTTTTAACCAAGCAAATGACATATAGTTCTATTTAAACTCCCTAGAAGACACTAAGAAACAAAAAGCAGTTTTGGAAGTAGAAGTAAATTCATTAAAACAAAAACTGCATAGTTGGACAAGTTCTTCTCATATTGTCCAACACTTAGTGAGAGAACGCAACAATGGGGAGGGTTTGGGTTTAAAGTGGTTCTACCACCACATGAGACCTTGATGAATGCCAAAAGTAAACTAATAAATAATAACCCAATCAAGGATCATGTGGTGTCCACTCCTCTTGTAAGTGATCCAGATTCCACATGTAAACCAAATGAATCTGGCACTAAACAAAAGGAGGCCACTTAAAAATCAAAAGGTAAAATGCCTTGTGTTAATCTGGATGAACAATTTGAGAAGGTTAAGGTAAAGTCTGGTTAAACCACGTTTAATTCTGAACCTAAAAAGACCAAACATGTTAACAAATCACGTACAACATGTCTAAGCCCAGATAAACAAAAGGGAAAAGATGTTAAAATTGTTCAAACAATTAATTTTGTTAAACAAAATAAATCATCTAAACAAGAAGTGTCAAAACACAAACAAAATAAAGTCACACGTGCGTCACACACTTCTCCACAGAAACAGTTAAATCACCATGTCGAAAGTAGATCATGCTACAACTATGGAAAGTATAGACACATCGCATCTTACTGTCCTTATTATCAGACATCAAAGAAAAAGGTTGATCTTTATGACACTAAAGCAAGCTCTTCCAAAAGAAGCTCCATGACTCCACCTAAAAGAGTCAGTGAACCTAAAGTTCAACCCATCAGCCAGTCGTCTGTCTATCACAAACAGGCCTTACATAAAACTGGTTTATGGAAAGAAATGTACATCCCTGGATCTGATAATGAGAATAAGAAGCTGAATGATCTTCCCCTCACCCTTAAGAGGACAGTGGGTGGAATTTATCATGTGTGATTCTTCTGGGTCACCCAAGCCAGTTAAGGCTTGGGTCCCTAACCTCAACTAATGATTTCTATTGAATGTGCAGGGTGTTCGTGATAGTGCTGAAACTAACACTTGGATCATAGATAGCGGAGCATCATGGCACATGACTGGAAACCGGTCACTCCTGTCACACGTCAAACAAATTAAAGGAGGTCATGTTTCTTTTGCGGAAAATAAGGTAAACTACGTTCAACAACTTCAAAACAACTTACTTTCTGTATCCCAAATATGTGACAAAGGATTTAAGGTAGTATTCGACAACAAGAAGTGCTATGTCCTGAAAAAGGACTATGTGATCCCGGAGGACCAAGTCTTAATGTCTGCCTCAAGATATAATGACCTTTATGTCTTGGATCTATCAAAGGCCTCTACAACGGATCATCAAGTTTGTCAAAGGCTACTGAGAAGGATTCTATCTCCTCGCATAGGAGAATGGGACACATCAATCCACGGAAGATGAATCACCTGATCCAGAATGATCTAGTGCGAGGAGTAAACGTCAAAAACTTCCAACTCCCGGATTTTTATGTCGCCTGCAAGAAAGGCAAACAGACGAAGAAGTCTCATAAGGAATAGAAAGTTCATTCCATTGAACTGCCTCTTGAGCTCCTTCACATGGATCTGTTTGGTCCAGTCAGTACAAGAAGCATCGCAGGAGACTTGTACTGCTATGTAGTTACAGATGACTACTCAAGATTCTCTTGGGTGATGTTTCTGAAATCAAAATCAGAAACATTTGAGTCATTCAAAGAGTTAGTAACTACACTAAAGTCACTCTACAAGCTGAAGGTCAAACAAGTACGCTCAGACAACGGAACCGAGTTCAAGAACCAATGGATGGAGGCTTTCTGCAAAGAAAAGTGAATTGTGCACCAGTTCACTTCCGCCTTCACTCCTCAGATGAACGGCGTTGCCGAGAGAAAGAATCGCAGCTTGATAGAGACAGGACGGACGATGCTAGCAGACTCAAAACTGCCCATCCAATTCTGGAATGAGGCAGTTGCCAATGCGTGTTACACGTTAAATCAAGTTCTGGTGGTAAAATGTCATGGCAAGACGTGTTACGAGTTACTTCAACGACGTAAACCAAATCTAGAGTATCTAGAACCGTTTGGCGCACCTTGCACCCTATTGAAAAAAACTCAGGAAGGCAAGTTTAGCGAGAAGGCTGAAGAGAGAATCTTTCTAGTATACAACATACCAAATAAGAGAGTTTACAACAACTCAACGGGTCAGGTAGAAGTGTGGTGTAACGTTGACGTTCAGAGATACACCACCCCTCCTGCTGGAAAAGGACCCACATTCTTTTTTGATTATGATGGATTCTTCATGTCCTTCAACATCCCTCTCTCCACTTCTGACGATAAGTTAGCAACCAAAA
Source organism: Flaveria ramosissima (assembly GCA_025215565.1). Lineage (NCBI taxonomy): Eukaryota > Viridiplantae > Streptophyta > Magnoliopsida > Asterales > Asteraceae > Flaveria > Flaveria ramosissima. The sequence goes on along the minus strand of CM046035.1, from coordinate 44,359,236 downwards.
TGATGTATGATGTCTTAAACACACCATCACAAGACTTCACATCATCTGATTCATAAGATGAATCATCTAACCATTCAGGGGAGCACTCGAGGTAAGTGACTCCTTCTCTGACGATGAAGCCATGGAGAATGATCAGAACAATCAGGAGGAACAGGTTCCTACTACTGCAAGTCCACGTTGATGCCTCTGATTCTTCGGAATCTCACACTCCTACTGCCTCAGATCCGGAACTAAATGTTCATAATCTTGATTCTGAGGTAGTTGTTCCCACCACCCCTGGATCACGCCTTAATGTCTATCATCCTTTGGACAATGTCATTAGGTATGTCAGATCAGGAGTTCAGACAAGAAATCAGCTATATTCTGCTAATTATGCCTCGGTAATGGAAAAAGGGATACCTTCACGATGGTGCATATCGTTGTTTTGTGTCTCAGTTTGAGCAAAAATACGTAAGTGAAGCCCTAAATGATGAGGAATGGGTGAGTGCCATGCAAGAAGAACTTCTTCAGTTCAAGAAGTTTGGTGTATGGACACTGGTGGATAGACCTAAAGGTGCTAAGGTCATTGGCACCAAATGGGTCTTGAAATGTAAGAAAGATGACCAAGGTGTCATCATCAGGAACAAGGCTCGATTTGTAGTTCAAGGATTTCGACAAGTAGAGGGAATTGATTACAATGAAATATTTGCACCTGTGGCGAGAATGGAAGCCATCCGTATCTTCCTAGCCTATGCCTCTTACATGAAGATTAAAGTCTATCAACTGAATGTAAAGAGTGCATTTCTTCATGGTGAAATCCGGGAAACAGTGTATGTAAGTCAACCCGAAGGATTTGAGGATCCATATCATCGGGAAAAAGTTTACAAACTGGATGAGGCTCTCTACGAGCTTCACCAAGCCCCGAGAGCATGGTATGAAAAACTCTCAAGTCACCTTGTGAAACACGAATTTCGCAGAGGTGTAATTTACTGTACACTGTTCATCAAAGAAAAGGATGGTGATCTACTGCTTGTTCAGATTTATGTTGATGACATAATCTTTGGTTCCAAGAACGAAGACTTATGTAAAGAATTGAAGTAGTAATGAAGGCAGAATTTGAAATGAGTGCCATGGAAGAGATGAAGTTCTTTCTCGGGTTACAGGTGAATCAAACATCAAAGGGGATTTTTCTACATCAGACGAAGTATGTAGGGGATATTCTCAGTCGGTTTGACATGGAGAATGCTTCCGCAGCTGGGACTCCACTTGATACAAACCATGATGTAGCACCCGATGAGAATGGTGATCTGGTCGATGCTACAATGTACCGAGGAATGATTGGATCCCTCATGCACCTCACTACTTTAAGACCTGATATCATGTACGTGACGTGTCTTTGTTCAAGATATCAGGCGAAACCAAAAGTTAACCATCTTATAGGTGTCAAGAGGATATTTTGTTATCTTAAGGGTACACCAACACTTGGGTTATGGTATCCTCATGACGATGATTTTGAGCTTACCGCGTACAGTGACTCGGATTATGGCGGCTGCAAAATGAACTACAAATCCACCTCAGCAGGTTGTCAATTCTTTGGGCGAAGATTAGTCACATGGCAGTGTAAGAAGCAGACATCAGTTGCATTGTCAACTTGTGAAGCTGAATATGTTGTTGCGGCAAGCTGCTGTTCTCAAATCATCTGGATTCAACAGCGGATGCGGGACTACGGTTTGAAATTTTCTAACACTACTATATTTGTTGATAATTCTGCTGCAATAGCCGTTACAAAAAATCCGGTCCAACATCCTAAGACCAAACACATCGGTATTAAATATCACTTTATACGTGATTGCTTTGAAAAGAATCTAATCGATGTTGTTAAAATAAATACGGATTTTGAACGCGCTGACCTCTACACAAAAGCCTTTGATAAACCATGTTTTCTATATTTGTTAGAGGTCAACGACGTTAAAAAGAAAAGTGATGTCATTCCAGAAGTTGAAAATGCTTAATCCGACAACATTTTCTTTTTGTTTTCTTTTATTTTTTTAATTTCCTGTCTTTTTAAAATCCAAAAACGCAAAAAATATTTCCGTTTTTAGAATTTTAGGGGGAGAATATGTTAACTTAGTATTAAATTAGTTGTTTTAATTTTAGTACTTAAAAAAAACAAGAGAGAAGGACATGCTAGCTGATAGAAATGAGATCGTATCTGAGTAGTCTAAGCAAAATAAAAGAAAAAAATGATAGTTAAACTAGTAGCTAATAGGGCAACATAAAGAAAGTAGACCCAAAGGTTGCATGTTCATTATATGATGTGTCGGTAGATTCAACACAATAGATGAGTAGACCTCATTGGTGACTTAAATTCAAACTAAATTGTTCAACTTGTTGTGGGTTCCCATCTTATCCCTGCTTAACACAATCAACGTAGTTCAAATAAGGGGTGACGAGCAAATAAATGCCACAAATGTGTGCGGATGACCATAAAAAGAGCAAAGCATGAAATAAAAAAAAATGTGTACACGCAATCAAGCTAATAATAAATGTTGTTGGTGCGTTATGTGCAAAAAGAAAAGAAAAATGCTCTCATAAGAAGATAGGTTGTGTGCCTCTCTGCTGTGCGATGGCACTGACCTGAGGATAAGCATAACCTAAATATTCTAGAATTCATTGTTTTTTGCGCCTCTCTGTTGTGCGATGGCACTGACCTGAGGCTTGGCATCTCTTTGAAAGCTCTTAGAATAGTTCCTTCTTGTCAAAACACCCGTAGACCGCTCAAAAATCTCCTGAGGAATGTTGATTACCATATAAGCGTGGGATCCACAAATGTTTGTTGAAATAATTAAACCTTAATTCATCACCAATATGTGTCAAAAATCTGTGTATGGATTTAAGAGGACAAGTATACTGACAATCATCGTGAGCAGCAACTCTTGAAACTCCAAATCAGTGCGTGCATCTTATAGCTCTAGTATGATTTCCTAAACTTGCTAATGACTCTCGATGAAAACAAGAATCTAGCATCAAAGGACTTTGGTAACATGTCCTAAATGATTTGATTACCTGTATGATTCCATAATGAATCGTTCCAGTTATTGTCCCAATAACTTGAAGCTGTACTGTTCTAGAAAAAAAACTGCTAGATATCTATCTTAAAATTTCCACCTCACACAAATCACAAAAATATGTTTAGTTTTATCTTTTAGTTATAGTTGTTTTATTTTGTTTTAACTTTTAGTCAAATTCAGTTTTAATCGTCAAACTATGCAGTGGAATTTCATTCGGGATTTAATAACTTAAAAAAGGTCACGTCTGAGGTGACCACACACATGTTTTCAAATGTCAAAAGGGTCACGTCTGAGGTGTCAAAATGTTTTACTGTTAAAAGGATCACATCTGAGGTGATCAAATGTTTCCAAAGTTAAAAGCGATCATGTCTGAGATGATCGAATGCTTGTAATGTTTTACCAACTATTAAAAGGGATAAGTGTCAAATGGTCATAAAGTTAAAAGCATAAGTTTGGACCAACCGTACGATTGACCATACATATCAGTCCAATCGCACGACTAAACCACATGTATGGCTCAGACGTGCGATTGGACCATCAACATGGGTCAATCCAGGCAATTGGATCATCAGAATGAACCAATCGCATGAATGTTAGTGCTCTAAAAAGATTAACATGTTGTCTTTATGTGTCTTTTTGATAATTGTAATAGTGTAGAGACTAGTTTTGTAATTAGTTAGTTCCTTTCTGTTTCATTATAAATAGCTTACACCTACAGGTAGTGAGAAGATACGAAACTGCTTACACACTTTGTAATTGGTCTTTGCTTGATATTAATGAAACCATGAATTTTGTTGATATCTTGCTTGATTTAATTACTTTGTTTGTATTTCATTGACTTGTGTTCATATATCATCACAAATTGGTACATTTGATCCTATCAAATAGTATCAGAGCTGTTGGTAAGCTGTTAGTGAGTGATTTTTGAAGTTTGTCGAACTTTCAAACTCAAAAATTTCACTAAATCTGTGATTAATAGACAATTCAATTGAAATTTGTGGATTTCAGATGTGTTTCGTCATCAGAAACATGATTTAAATCACAATCAGCAGTTAAATTCATCAAATTAGAGATAATTTTTTGAATTTGTGTTCGAAAAAGGTTTCTATTGTTCGAACTGAAAAATCTCAAATTGATTGATTTGTTGTTGATATTGAAAGAAATTGATGTTAGAAGAATGATTATCGGTATAAAACATGTATAATTAGAAAGTTTCAATCCAATCCATCAACATTTGAAGAATTTCAGAAGATTTGAGTTAGTTACATTCATATGAACATGATTAATGTGGCGCATGAGTTGAGATTTGCTGAAAAATTGTCTAAGTGTTAGACGTTTGACAACTGTTTGGTCGCATTAACACTGTGTGGACGTTTCAGTTCAGACGTTTGACTATTATTGAAGAGAAAAAGGGCAGACGCATCATCTTTGTTGAGACGTATTAGAACTGTTTAGACGGTTGAAAACTGTTGAGGCGCTTTACAACTGTTTAGGCGCATTTCAACTGTTCAGGCGTTTTACAACTGTTCGGACGCATCAACTTCGGCGTTTTGGAAAATTTTTCTAAGATATTCCCTTAGACGTTTCTCAACTTAAGTGCATCAACTGTTTAGGAGTTTAATCACTGTTCAGGCGTATGAAATCAGAAGATTCTGAAAATAGAGTTCCAAAACTTAAAAATAGAGTTGATTTCAAAAATTGGTCTCTTAGGATAAAACAGCATTTTAATTCCATTGACACTGATCCTTGGAAATCTAAAGAGAAAGGACCATACATTCCTATAATCACTGATGGGCCTGACAGAGGGTTTGTTTATACTAAAGATTCTCCAGAACCCTATCCTGAAGATGGTCTTCAAGGAGATGATTTGAAAAGAGTAAAGAATGATATCAAAGAATATTCCTTGATGTGTAAAGGACTACCTCTGGAAGTTCTTGCAAGGCTTGATGCATATCAAACTGGATACATATTATATAAAGCCTTAAAGACCATTTGTGAAGGAGGAAAGGAGATTCAAAATCTCAAGAAACAAAAGTTGAAAACGCAATTAGAATTGTTTCAACATCATTCTGGAGAAACCATAAATCAGATGATGAACAGATTTGTTCAACTTACAACTGAGATGTCAACAGCTGGTATTAAGGCTGATCTTGAAGATCTAAATCTTAGACTACTCAATGCTTTACCCTCATCATGGAAACAAACAGTAATCTTACTAAAGCACACTGAGAAGTTCCATATGGATCTAGATCTACTTATTGCCAAGATAGAGTCAGTAGAGATTGATGAAAGCTCAAGGAACAATGATAGAGCAGCATCAATGTCTTAGTATCAGTTTGTTACTTCTCCTGCAACCACTATTGAAAATGCATTCATGGCAAAAAGTGAGAAAATTACAGAAGAAGAGGGAGATTTGTTTGTAGTAGCAGGATTTTTCACTGACTCATCATTTACTAGTGCTCCTGCTTATACAACTTAGTCTCATCCTCAATCTCCTCCTAAATCTCAACCTCAAACATCTAATGTTCAAACAAAGACTTCTTCATCTAACTCTGCTAAATCTAGCAAAGTTAAAGATGTGATAAACATCCTATTATAGGATGAAGAGTCTAAAACTGCATTTACTGCATTTATGGCTAGTTTTCAAGCATATCAATGTAGCCATTTAACTCAATTAGACTTTGTTTTGCAGGATTTGTTTGAGATGGATCCTGAAGATGTTGAAGAGATGGACTTAAACTGGCAGATGGTGATGATTGCTTACAGGACACAAAAACATTCATATGTCAACAGGAAGTACAACCCAAGTGCTAACAAAACTATTGGGTTTGATAAGTCAAAATCTAGATGTTTTAACTGTAACAGTTATGGACACTTCTCCCGAGAATGCAAAGCTCCAAGGAATAATAGAGGAAATGCTCAATCAAGTTCTAGCAATCAAAGGTTTCAACTAGCTCAGAAGACTTTTCAAAAGCCTTATCAAAGTCTTCCTATGCCTGAGCTTAAAGATGAAACAAAATCATCTGATGAAACCAATAAAGCTTTAGTAGTCAGCATTAAAGATGGTTATGATTGGAGTGCATATGCAGATCAGTTTACTAATGATTTAACCTCAAGTTTATCTCTTGTTGTAGAAATCCAGGGAGAAGATTTGTCAAAAAACAATGATCCAAAGGTGGAAAGTGAGTCAGAAGAAGATGTCCATGATTGGAGTGACAAATCTGATCCTAAGGAGGATACAAATGAAGTAACTCTAATGGCACAGTCTGATCAACCTAAAGTTGACACTTCATCTTCTAAATCTGAAACCACATCTCCAAAATTTCCTGAAATCCCATCTGAAGTGAGAGAAAAACTCTGCACAAAATCATGCTATGAACATGTTGAAAACTATAGAAACTACTCATATAAAATCTGTGAGAAGCTAAAACAAGAAGAGTCATTGCATAACAAACTAAAATCTGATCATAAAACAGCAGATCAAAAGATTATCTCTCTTCAAACTTCATGGAACAAAACTCTAAAAGATTTAGAAATTGTTTCTGAATAATTAGAAGAGATGACCAAATATCTTGAACAGGAGAAGATAGCACATGCTGCTACTCAAATGGATCTTGCTAAAGTAAAAAGTTCAAAAATGATTGTAGAAAAACTGGTAAGTGAAAGAAAAGATAAACAGAAAGCAGGGTTAGGTTTAACTCAAGAACTGTAAGGATTCCTTTAAGTCTGATGCAAACCAAAACATCCAAAGTCTCTCTGCAAATCAATGTACTAAAAAACTGAAGTAGAATTGCTTCGGAAATTTTACACCATGCACTAGAAATATTCTAAGTGTAAAATCTTCCGTTGCCAAGACCAATATCTTCCGAAGCCAAATATGAAGTCTTCCGAAGCCTCAGAGACAAAGTCTTCCGAAGCTTCATCCTATGAAGACAGATTTCTTCCGAAGACTTTTAGTAACATGCTTTATCTGATGTACTGTTCCATAAAGCTGGACACCTTTCTGCTGCATCTCTGTAAAGTCACCATCTTTCATTAGTTGGTGAACAGGTCCATGCTTTTGGTAACTGTACATTGAGGTCTTGAGTCTGTAACTTTCTACTTTATGTACTTTATCCTTTTTGTAATAGATAAGGATGTGAGCGATGGCATGTCATAGTCACAAGGTCAAAAGGCAGATATGCCTTTTGATTCTACAATTGATTTTGTTTGTGTCTAGTCAATTGTATCCAGCTGGCTTTCAAAGTATAACTGGCTGTAGGTTGTAGTATAAGTATTCCATGTTCTAGTATCTTTCTTTATGCTTTGTAACACTTGTAATAGAACTTGAGAAAGCAATATACTACATCCTTGAAACCCAAATCTCTTGTTCTGTCTCTTTCTTGTTACTTGTGTTCTTAGTATCATTATTATGGTTAATCCAGTTTACTGTTTGATCAAGTTTGGTTAATCTCCTCTTTGTGTTGTTATGTTGTAATTGTCAAGCCCTTCACCGGTCCTGCAATTGGTATCAAAGCCATTTCAGGCTCTTGATATAAGATCTCACCATCTTAAGATCCCTCTCACACACAAATACTAAACTTTCAAATGGCATTCATTTCAAAGACTGATATGGAAACTGGAACCATGAACAAGTCCCCACTAATCACTCTTGATGACTTTTCTGGTGTATGAGAATGGAAGGTTTCATCAGGTCTTTAGACTCAAGAATGTGGGAATCTGTTAAATATGGACCTTTCATACCCAGCAATCCTTCTGCTACTGGTGCTGGTAGGATCCCCAAAGATGTGGCTAACTACTTTGATGAAGATAGGAAGAGAGTAGAGATTGATATAAAAGCCATGACTGCTCTTCAAACTTCCCTTCCAAACTCTGTGTACAGAGGTTTCAAGAAGTGCAAAACAACTAAACAGTTGTGGGATGCACTAAAACTGATGTATGAAGGCTCCTCTGAAGCCAAGGAGAACAAGAAGGATCTCCTGAAGCAGCAGTTTGAAAACTTCACCTTCAAAACAGGTGAAACCATGACTCAGTAATACTTTAGGTATGTTGAGATAGTGGATACCCTTGTGGATGGAGGAGTTCCTCTTGAAAACAGAGACATTGTAAGGAAGTTCATGTCCTCACTTCCTAGGCAATGGACACACTATTGTGTGGTGATCAAGAGGACTGAAAATCTCAAAACTCTTACTCTAACAAAGTTATATGGGATTCTCAGTGACTACCAGATGGAGATGAACATGCAAGGTTCATCTGGCAACTCCAACAATCAATTGGGTTCAGCCCTGCATGTGGTTGAAAGGGATAGCATAGAACCCCAACATCATCTCATATGCTACCCTGACAACTCACCAAAGGGTCCTTTCATCACCTTCACAGAGACACCCAGGGAGAACTACACTCAAGGAAGCTCATTCCAAGAGACAAGCTCTTCTCCAGCCTTTGTGTCTTCTGATGAAAGTTGTGGAAACTCTTTTTTCACTCTTCTCACTCATAGAGCCAAGAAGTTCTACAAGAGAACTGTAAGGAGGTTTCCAAGCAATGCAACCAGTGGAAAGTTTGGCTTGGATAAAAGCAAAGTCAAGTGTTACAACTGTAACTTGATGGGCCACTTTGCTAGAGAGTGTAAGGCACTTAAAACAAATGGTGGCCAAGCACAAACCAGACCAAAGTACACTGACAAAGCCCCTCAGAATGAGAAGCCAAAGCAATAAGCTGCTGTTGCTTTTGAAGAAGGAGGCTTTGACTGGAGCTTTTAGGTGGAAGATGCTTCTCCAAACCAAGCACTAATGGCAGATCATGATGAAGACAAGGTATTGGAACATCTCTGTACTCCTGAATGCATTGTTAAAGTTAACAGATATAGGTCCTATAATTTGGAAATGAGATCTAATCTTGAGTCCTTAAACATATTAAAATCTGATTTTAGAAAGTCTGAAAATGATTATAAACTAAAGATAGAGGACTTAGAGAAAACCATTTCAGTTCTAAAACATGAACATACAGATTTTAGGACTCAAATCAAAGATCTCATAACCAAGCTGACTGAGTGCCAGGCTAAGCTTGTGATCAGCAAACCCAGGGCAGAAAAGAGTGTTCTTGAAGAAGAGACCTTCAAGAACATGATATCCTCATCCCCGCACAACAAGGTGTGTTATCAAAATAGATAGGGACTAGGATCCAATGAGATAGCTCCTCCACACACAATCTTGTCTATAAGATCTCCTAGGTGTGGAACTTGTGAAGATGAGCTTCCTCTCATAGATCCTATAAGTGAAGAGGATGAAGAAGAGATAGTGAAGAATTCCACCAAGAAGAGTGAAGAGGAGGATTCTAAGAAGGGCCACTATCGTTCTAAGGAGAAGAAGACTACTGTGATGACCAAGTTAATGAGAAAGAACTTGATCAGGAAGAGTAAAAGAAAAGCAAAGAAGGCTCAAGAGATCAAGGCTACTTTTGACTCTAAGCAAAAACAAGTGTTTATCTCTGCAGGGTTTAAAGTAGTAAAGACTGAAGACATCAACCAAAACTCTTCAGCTAAGAGTTCTGGTTCTTGTTCAAATCATTTTAGTACCAAGAAGAAGACTGATCTGCTGTGTACCACTGCTGCACAGCCTGGACCATCAAACTCCAAGAACAGTTCACAGCCCATAAGAACTGTCTCAGCATCTGCAAAGATGAAGGTGGAGAAGGGATGTGACCAAAGACAGTCTTGCTCTCAAAAGGAGACTCTTTTGAATAAGAAAATGTCCATATGACCAAGACAAAGACTTCAAAGAGTTTCAAGAAGATTCAAGCTTCGAAAGGAAAATCTGTTTCCTTCGGAAGCTCCAAATCAAAAAAGAAGGCAAATGGAAAATTACCTTTCGAAGAAAAGTTGGTCTCAGAAGAAAGTAATTCTTCCGAAACACTGAAGTCTGCTGCAGTGACTGTAGAATCTTCCGAATGTTCAGTCATCAAAACTTCCGAAGTCCCAAAAGCTTCCGAGGTTTTGAAGGTCAAGTCCAAGACTACAAAGGTGGTGTGGAAGTCTAAGAAAGACCATGTGACTGAAGTTTCTCCATCAACAACAGCTCAAGATCCCTCTAGCACAACCATAGGATCTATTACTGTTGCATTACCTTCTATTTTACTTATTGAGCCCAAGACAAGTAAGGCTTGGGTTTCCAAATGTAACTAATCATTTTCTTTGTGCAGGAATAGCTCAAGACAAACAACAATGTCTGGATCATTGATAGTGGCTGTTCCAGGCACATGACAGGCAATAGGTCACTACTCCATAACTTTGAGAGGATTGATGGAGGACCAGTTGCTTTTGGATGAGATGAAGGTGGTTACATTTCTGGAAGGGGCAAGGTCACAAATGGTAAGCTCAACATTGAAAAGGTAAACTTTGTCAAGGAGCTTGGGTACAATCTTCAGAGTGTATCTCAATTTTGTGATCAGAGTCATAACATGCTCTTTACTGAGCATGAGTGCTCTTTACTGAGCATGAGTGCATTGTTCTTAAGCCTGGAGTGGTCATTCCTCGTGAGCATATCCTGCTTAGAGCCCCCATGAAAGGGAACATGTACAAGATGAATTTGCAAGAAACATCTCCCTCTGGAGAAGTTTCATGCTTTCTATCTAAAGCAAATAGTGATGAGTCTTTCCTATGGCATAAAAGAATGTCCCATGTAAACTATAAGAACATGAATAAACTAATTAAACATGATTTGGTAACTGGAATGCCAAAGAAAGAGTTTACAAGTGATGATCATTGTGTTGCATGCCTGAAAGGGAAGCAACATAAGGTATCTCACAAGTTTAAGGAAAGGAACTCCATCACTACTCCCCTACACTTATTACATATGGATCTCTTTGGCCCCACCAGTGTAATGAGTCTAGGAAGGACCTCTTATTGTTTAGTGATCACAGATGATTTTACAAGATTCACTTGGGTTTTCTTTCTTAGAACTAAGGATGAAACCCCTGAGATTCTGAAGAATTTCATCTTAAAAATTAAGAATCAAAGTGATCACAAGGCCAAAACCATAAGATGTGATCAAGGGACTGAATTCAAGAATCAAATCCTTGATACATTTTGTGATGAAAAAGGTATTACAAGACAATATAGTGCTCCCAGGACTCCTCAGCAAAATGGTGTTGCTGAGAGGAGAAACAGGACACTAATTAAAGCTGCAAGAACTATGTTGTCTGACTCTAAACTGCCCATCACCTTCTGGGCAGAGGCAATAAATACTGCTTGCTATGTGCCAAACAGAGTTTTAGTAGTTAAGACACATGGTAAGATCCCTTATGAACTTTGGCACAAGAGAAAATCTTTCATTGGTTTTCTCAGGTCATTTGGATGTCCTTGCACCATCTTGAATACCAAAGATCAAATTGCCAAATTTGCTGAGAAATCAGATGATTGACACTTCATTGGATACTCTTCCCAAGCTAATGCTTATAGAGTATACAATCTCAGAACTAGAATTGTTGAGGAGTCAGCCAATGTGACTTTCAATGAACACACACCCTGTGTGGCTGGTTCTGGTCTTGTGAGAATGAGCTAGGAAGACCTTCATCTCATACATCTTCAGCTCCAGTTAGAACTACTTTAGCAAATGAGGTTTCTATCAGCACTACAATGACAAATTCAGCTGATACATCTGGGGTGCCTTCAAATTCCAGCTCAGAGGCTCCACAACTAGATAAAGATACCTCAATTGTGGAAGACAACAATGGTGATAGTGAAAGTGATCAGGAATTCCTTGATGCTAATAACCACACCATAGATGACAACATCAATGATGTCACACACTCATTGGATCAAGTAAATCTTCATAAGTGTGGTTCTGTGGAGGGTGAATCATCTATGCCAGATCTAAATTTCTCAAATTTGGATCTTTCTCAGCAACTTGCTGTGATTCCTTAGCTTAGGATCCACAAGTCTCACCCCACCACAAACATCATTGGAGATGTTGTCACAGGGGTAAGAACAAGAGGACAAACCCATGAAGCAAATGTTTGTCTTCACTCTTGTTTCTTATCTCAGATAGAGCCAAAGAAAGTTGATGAGGCTCTAAAGGATGGAAGTTGGGTTGAAGCTATGCAACAAGAATTGCTTCAATCAAAAGGCAAAAAGTTTGGAACCTTTGTCCTCTTCCTCATGGGAAGACTACCATTGGAACCAAATGCGTGTTTAGGAATAAGAAGGATGATAGAGGGATTATCATCAAGAACAAGGCAAGACTACTTGTTCAAGGATACACACAAGAAGAAGGGATTGACTACACTGATGTCTTTGCTCCTGTAGCAAGATTAGAAGTTGTTAGGTTATTCCTGGCATTTGCTGCATCCAAGAACTTCAAGGTCTTTCAACTTGATGTAAAGTGTGCTTTTCTGTATGGAGTGATTGATGAAGAGGTGTATGTCAAACAGCCACCTGGTTTTGTAGACCCTGATCATACTGATTATGTCTGCAAGCTTGACAAAGCTCTTTATGGGCTGCATCAAGCACCCAAGAAGTGGTATTAGACATTGTCTGAGTATCTTTGTAAACATGGATACAGGAGAGATACTATAGATGGAACTCTCTTCATCAAAGGACATGGAAATGACTTATTGCGAGTTCAGATGACATCATCTTTGGTTGAACTAATCCAAAGCTCTGCAAAGACTTTGAGAAGCTGACGAAAGACAGATTTGAAATGAGTGCAATGGGAGAACTCAATTTCTTTCTGGGAATTCAAGTGAAGCAAGTTGAAGATGGCATCTTCATAAGTCAGTCATAGTATGTTCAGGACATACTCAAGAGGTTCAACATGACTGATTGTAAGATTGCTAAGACACCCATAGCCAGAAACCACTCCCTTGGACCTGATCTTGAGGGGGAGTGTGTAGATGAACATTTATACAGGGCTATGATTGGGTCTCTTATGTATCTTACAGCTAGCAGGCTTGGTATCATGTTTGCTACATGTATTTGTGCAAGATATCAAGCCAACCCTAAGATGTCTCACCTCATCACTGTCAAAAGGATTTTAAGATACCTCAAAGGTGCTTCAACACTTGGTCTATGGTATCCAAAGAATCCTAACTTCAATCTGTATGCTTATACATATAGTGATTATGGTGGTTGCAACATGACTGCAAAGTCTACATCTGGGGGATGTCAATTCCTTGGTGGAAGGGTTGTCTCATGGCAATGCAAGAAACAATCCTGTGTGTCTGCATCAACTGCTGAGGCTGAATACATTACGGCTGCAAGCTGCTATGCTCAAGTGCTTTGGATTCAAAATCAGATGCTAGACTATGGATTTAACTTCAAGGAGACTCCTATCCACATAGACAACAATAGTGCTATCTCTATCACTAAGAACCCTGTGCAGCACTCAAGGACCAAACACATCAATATCAGGTATCATTTAATAAGAGATAACTATAAAAAAGATTAATTAAACTAGTCAAAGTTCATACAGATGAACAATATGCTGATCTGTTTACAAAAGCTTTTGATGAACAGAGATTTAAATATCTAATATCAGCTATTGGGATGATTAACTTTGAGTAGATATTTTCTTAAAACTAATTCTAGTTATTTCTTAATAAATGTGTGTCCTAAGTTGTCTAGTTCATCACTTTCATAAGCTCATGTTTTCTCTGGATATCAAATCCTTTTTGAAGACTTTCCTTAGATTCTTGAAAATTTTCTGATCCTTCGGAAGATATCCTTTTACCTTCGGAAGAAAATCATATCTTAAAAATAAATAAATGTCTTAGAAATTTTACATTCGGAAGAAGTCTAAATCTATCTTCCGAAGCTTAAATACTTGTCTCAGACACTTATTTGTTTTTAAGGACTTTTTCCTTCCGAAGCAAAATTAACTCTCGGAAGCTTTGTTGTTTTACATACAAAGCAATCAAGTGTTTATTTCTCTTCCGAAGCAAAATTTTCAAGATTCTCAGGAAAATCTTCCGAATCATTTTAGCTTCGGAAGCTTTTTCATTAAAACTTCAGAAGATAATTTACCTTCGAAAGCTTTTCGAATTCCAAGAAAACTACTTTTTGAGCAAAAGTAAACTACTTTTTCTGAGGTGGGACCGACTTTCGGATTTCAAAGTTTATCCTCTTTCATTAACTTTGGTTCAAATCCCTTTTCACATAAATACCCAACGGTTCCCCCTCTCCCTCACTATCTTCTTCAATTCTACTATTCCTCAAACCTAATTCCCAAAACCTCCTTTGCTTTTTTACCTTTCTTCAACCTTAAGCTTCTCAAATGGCCAACCTTAACCGCACAAACAACCCAGATTTCTCCATGCAACTTCACAGGCAACATAACCAGGTTGCTCTGTTAAGCTCTGAGAAAGATGAAAGTTTCTCAGAGATTTGCCAGTTCTTAGCTCTATCAAATTACTTCACCTCCCTAACCATTGATCCTACTCTGTATGAAGATCATCTGCATGAATTTTGGAAGACCTGCCAAGAGGTCATCATGGATGGGGAGAAGGCACTGTCCCCACAGTGCAAGGGAGGACAATCTTCATCACTCCAGCCATCATCAACACTCATTTGCAGCTGGATGATGAAGAAGGTGAGTTGTCCTTCCCAAAGGAAGCTGTTAATCATTCCTTTGAGCAGATGGGCTATGAGGGAGATTTCTCTGTAAAGACCTTCAGGAAAGGGAAGGTCTCATCCCAGTGGAAATACCTACTCCATGTGGTTATTCACAGCTTGCCAAACAAGCATGGAGGGTGGGACCAGATTCCTGAGGATCTCTCCTTCATAGTGCATGGAATGGTTCAAGGGGTCAAGTTCAGGTACTCTCAATTTATCTATACCAATTTATTTGCTAACTTGGACTCCTTAGAGTATTATATGTTTCCTAGATATGTTCAACATATTCTCAACTGTGAATTGGGCTCACAGTTGAGGGAAACAGATAATATTCTTAAATTGGGACAGATGAAGCCCGACATCTTTAAAATCATGAAGAAGCCAACTGTAGGCTTCTCAGGGGTAGAAACAACCCTTGTCCCCAAAATGTTAGAGCTCATTGCTCAAGGTGATAACCTAGCAACACAAGCTAGTGTTGAACCCACACCTTCTACCTCTCTACCACTAAAAAGGCCTCAAGTAACCCTCACCTACCAAAGAAAATCCAAACGAACCCCTGCTCAAGCTATTGAGTCTGTGCAGGTCCCCATATGCTCACCTTTACAGGAGGAAGTGAACACTAGAGCTCCCACTTCCCCTGAGGAGCAAACCACTCCCATCTCTTCAACTATCAGGGCTGAGGTTCCTCATGCTCACCCTGATGAGCTCACAAGCCCAACAGCCTTAAGCCTTCACTCTGAGTCTCAACATTCAAGTGAACAACCTTCAGGGGACAGTTCCTGTCCCCAGCCTTTAGATCTAAATCAACCCATTCCCAACCTATCCTTCTATACTGATGAAGACTTAGGATTCAGTGAGTACCATGAGTCTCTCTTCTCTTCCCCTACTCAAAAAGAGATGAGTACTCCTGAGTCTCCTCAGTCTAGCCCACATCAGTCACCTATAACTGAGGTGGACACTTCTGAACCTGTTCAGGATGTACATATGAAAGAGGCTCTCACTTCTGCAAGTGATTACATCATTAAGACCTCAACCATGGCAACTCAGCCCACTGACATCCCAACTGAGATTGCCAAAGAGCAGAGGAAAACCAGCAGCCAAGAACCTCAAGCTAGTGGTGAGAGAGAGGACTTTGGTCCAATCATCTCATCCCCCAATGATTAATCTGATGAAGAAGAGGGGAATCTGAGACTAATGGTGCACAATTTGTCTAAAACATGCACTTACCTAGTCTCAAAGGTTAGTCACCTTGAATCTCAGGTGACTGCCTTACACAACAGGGTCAATGATCAGCAACTTGAGATTTCATATCTTAAGGAACAACTAGCTGGGAGACCTTTAAGAAGAGCTCAACCAGAAACACAAGAACCTGTGGATGTGATTGATCTATCCTCCAGCTCACCTATGCAAGTGGGTGATGCTACCAAAAAGGGGGAGAAAGTCATTGCAGCCACAAAACCTGGGAGTTCTTCACAGAGAATGAACATAGAGGACTCACCATCCTCACTTGCAATTGTGCATTCTCAGCAACTTCCTCAAGTTCACATTAATGTGGACTCTATAGACCCTATCATCAGGAGTCTCTTTGAGGAAGGTATACCAAGGGCTGTGTCATCCCCACCTCAAGGAACTTCAAACTACATCATAAGGTGGAGGTGTGATGCTGAAAGAAGAGCCCTTATTCTTCACAGAGTTCAAGGGCAACAAGAAGTGTTTGATTTTCAAACTTTGAACTTCTATGAAGGTCTGGATCTAGTGAACATGCCACTTGTCAACCCAAGAAACTCAAGACAAGGTGACAGATTGGCTCAAAGAATCCAAGACAGAATCACTTCAGAGTTTAGCTTAAGAAGGAGACTTAGGCAATCAGGTAATGCCATCGGTCAACTGGATGTTGAGGTAGACCCTAAGATTAGTTTCATAGGGGAAACCTTGACTGAAGGCCCAGTGGCAGAACCTGAGACCCCTGTCTCATCATCATCAACTGCTGCAGAGATCCACATTCCCTTTGAGACACCTGCTGGTGAAGGTGTTTCTCAGCCTCTCTCTGGCCAGAGCATGGATGCTACACCAAGCAATGAAGGCCAAACCTCTATCCACCCTGAGTCACAAAGGTCTGTTGGTGACAAAAGGAAAAGGATTTTGACTCTTGAGGAAATTGAGGAGGAGGAGAGAGAGAGGAAAAGGAGGCTAAGGGGAGAAAGTTCCTCTGCTGGGTCTTCAAGACTCATGGAGTTTGCTATCAGGGCTGCCGCCAGGCCAGATACTCAGAATGATGAGTTAAGGGCCGTCAGGATTACTTACCTGCAGACCAGGAACTATGACAGTACAATTGATAGGATAATTTGATCAATATCAAATACACAAACCAAATAACAAACAATTGAGAAGTGAATATGATGAATCAAGACATAATTGATATTCAAATGAACAAACTCACTCAATAACAATAAGCACAATTGTATTTCAATGAAGTAACTGCTTAGAAATGATAGTTTGCAACAGAATTCCACGATTAGGGTTTTGCAAACTTACCATACAAAGTGAAATGACAATAGTATATATAGCAGTCATAGTTTCGCTGACAGTTTCGCTACCAGCGAAACTGTCATGCTGAAACTATAGTTTCGCCCGGCAGAACACAAGTTCGCCGGGTAAACCAAAACAGCAAACTGTGAGCGAAACTATAGATTCGCTCACAGTTTTGCTGGACTGCCAAAACTGCTAATTACTAACAAAATACAAAATGAAACTAACAAAAGTCCTATTACAATGTAAAGTAAACATCTATACTAAAGTGAGTCCAACGTAACATGATCTTCAATACTCCCCCTAGGTTGGACCTCACTGTCTTCACTTCTCTTGGTTTGACTCGTCAGCTCCGGTTTCCTCAGCTGTTGTTGGTCTATCTTCATCACCTCCTGCAGCAACATCTTTAGAAGCTTCAGCCACTGAGTCTCCAAGGTTAATTCCTGCATCACCAGCTTCCTCCGAATGACCACTAGCTCTAGCAAACTGCCTGGTCATGTCTTGAACATCCATGGCAAAGTCATCTTGTGCTCTCACCTTTTCAGCCAAACTCTTTACCTCCGCCTGTACACCTCTTATTTTGTTCGCCACATTCATAAACAAGCTTGCTTCCTTTCGTGTTTCCTCTCCTGCCCCAGCCTTAATATGATTTTCACAAAGAATCACGAGATCTTCATCACAGAAGCTGAATAACTCCATTGGGTCAAACACCCTAAACTCTTTTCCTTGTTTGCCTCTAATCACCGCCTCGCCAGTGTTATTATCATAGAACCACTTTTCAAAGTCCTGTAAACGTGGAGGAAGAGGATCAGCCGATCTTACTCTGTTTACAGTCTTAGGTGGTTTGACTCTCAAAACAATCCTCCCTTTGCCAGTCTCCCATTCTTTATCTTTCTTCGATCTCTTTCGTTCAGCCTTCATGTATCCAAATGACTCAAAATTATCATTAAGGCCATTTTTAATTTCCTTCTCAAGAAATACTGCCCTTTCACTTAAATGAGCATTAATCAAAGGCAAGGTGGCCAACCGTCTCAGATCCCATCTAGGCAAGGTCTTAAAAGCCTTCCTCTTGAGCATGTAACTAATATTGCCTCCTCTTCTTTTAATCAAAAACATCTTTAAGAAAGGATTATAACACCAACTTATTATCTTCTTGTCTGCCTCTTTTCTGCTTAAACTCTCCATATTTTGAAACAAAGGAGTAAGTTCTTCAGCCTCCTTCTCCTTTACCAACCAATCACTCTTATCCATCTCAAACACATCATTTTCATCATCTCCCTTCTTAGCAACATACACCAAAGGTCTCTCATCTACTTCATAGAACTCCGGTTCAGAATCATAATCAACCAATTGCTCATCCTCCTCTTCTTCATCAATCAACCCTTTTCCTTTATCTGACACTTCCTCATTAGTAGCTGTAACGATCACTTCTTCTCCCATAATATCCTTATCAAAATCAAACTGTAGGTTAACAAACCCTGCTTCAATAATATCATCTTCCTCATTTCTTCCAGCATCTTCTCTTGAGATCTCTTGTTCCCTTGCTTCAGTATCAGCTGCTCCAGAAGTGCCCTCTCCTACCGTGGATGAAGTACCCACATTCAAGAATGAGTACTTGGATATATCAGTCATATCATCTAACTCAGATTGAGTTAGTTGAGTAGGTAGGCCAGCAGCAGCTTTCATCTGAGAAATTTCTTCAAACAATCTCTTAATCAAATTATTCTGGTCAACCAACATCTTTTTCATACCTTCAATTACCTCATATTTCTGTTGTTCCCTAATCTCCTGATTCGTCAGTTTAGTCTTTATCATACTTAACTCATTTGCCAATGAAGTATTTAGACTACGAATCACATCCTCATCAAGACCAGCACTAGCCTCTTTCCCTGCTGTGAAACCCTCGTGTCTATGTTTTGTTCTTTGTTCAGTCTCAACAAAGTCAGTTTTCTTTTTAGACCTCTGTTCTTTCTCCACCCTTATTTCCTCTGCTTGTGTATCTATGTCTTCTTCGAAATCATAATCTTTCTCTTTTGCATATCTCTTTCTCTTCTTAGCTGCATCAGCTTGTTTCACCCTTGTTTCCTCAGCCCTTTTGTTTTCAGACTCATCGACCCGTCTGATATAATTCCATCGTTCGGGTGGGTACATATTTTCCCAGAGATGGGTTATTTTACCACTGAAATCATGTCGAATAGCACAGCAATCAGCAAATATCCGAAGATTCATCTGCACTAATCTCTTAACTTCACCATGTTTAGGAACATCAGGAACAAGATCATCAATAATCATCTGAATAAAGCGAGGATATAACAACCATTTATCCTTTTTCACCGCCATCACATTTTCTGCCATACACGCAAAGATCAATCTAGCAATGTTTGCTTTCTCCCCTTTACAACATATCACCATAGCTTTGGCCCAGTCAAGGTTAAGTCCATCAGATCCACCCTTACGGTGATGTAAGCACATAATAAAAACGTGAGCTATATATCTCCATTCTTTAGATAAAAAAGACTTTTTAATCTCCTTCCTCGAACCAAAAGCTGGTCCCTCATACCCCATTTGTCGGAAAGCTTGGAATACTTCAGATTCTGTCATATCAACTTCATCACCAGTATCATCTTCTAGTCTAAGAATCCTTGACACGCTCTCAGCAGTAATAGTTATATCATGACCAATCACTCTAGCTGTAATTCTCTGAACATCTCCTCCAGTGTTGTATTCTGCTGATCTCCAAAAGTCTCTAATATGAAGATCATAGATAGTGGGTGAGTGAGAGATAGCATATGCAATGGGTGATCTTTGGAGCCATCTAATACAGTCACGAAATCCGGCCGCCTTTGGAAGAGTATCGTCTAATATGGCAGTGATGTTATTCCTCTCATCAAACTTGAGATTCGCCATAATAACCTGAAAAGAACAATAAATAAATTTGAATAAGAAATACTAAAAATAAGAAAATAAGACAAAAACATAAGAAACAATCAGTTTCGGCAAGCGAAACAATAGTTTCGCTCACTAAGACATGATAGTTTCGCTGACAAAGACAGTTTCGACAAGAAAAACAAACAGTTTCGACGAGCGAAACTATAATTTCGCTCATAGAAACTTGTTATTTTCGCAGAACAAAAAGTAGTTTCGACAAGATTAGAATGAATCAAAGTAGTTTCGCAATTAGTTTCACCAAATATTAATTTAGTTTCGCTATTACAAATTAGTTTCGCTGACTCATGAAAATACAAGCGAAACTGTGTAAATTAAGAATCAGTCATTGCGAAATTAGAAAAGATATGGCGAAACTGTTAAGTTCGCTCGGACAGCATAACTTTACAGTTTCGCTGAAAGATGTGAACTTTCGTTCAATTTTGCAGAGACTTCAGTAGTTTCGCTGAACGAACAGCGAAACCACCGAAGAGACATAATCATGATTACTTAAGAATAAGAGATTTTAACTAGATTAAAGCATAAACCTAGGTTCGAAACTCACATACGAATCGAAAACTACTAACAATCAGTCCAAAACACAGCCACAAATCAAAATCGCCGTTAATGTTACGGAAAAACCCTAAGAAGAGAAACTGAACGATGTCGCGAAATTATGAAAGAAATTTCGCAACAATGACTTATATAGCCAACAGTTTCGCTGACAGCGAAACTATAAATTCGTCTGGCGAATTTACAGTTTCGTCCAGTGAAACTGTAATTTCGCTAGGAGATAACTGGTTAACAATTTATTAGCAAACCTAGCGAAATTGTAGTTTCGCTTTGCGAAACTGTTAGCGAAAGTATAATTTCGCACCCCCCTTTTTTTATTATATATATATATTTTTTTTATTAATTTTTTTTTTTTTTTTACTCAAAGGAAGCACATCACATAATGAGATCTAAAATAATCAGAGATCACATTCTCTAAATATTTTAGAACATAAAGATGATCAAAAATCATCTACCAGTCATGAGATCATACTGAAAACAAGATCTGATCACAATCTGCACAGAAACAACTAAAATTAGAACAAATCAATAAAGATTGCTGATATAATTGTCCACTTAAACTCATTCCTTATCCTTTTCAACAAACAGCTTATGATTCATTTAAGGTTCAATTAGATGCTTTAGAATGCTAAGACCCCACAATCATTTGGTAAAAACCCTCACCCAACCTCAGGATTTCTTGAATTATGAATCAATCTTCATAGAACAAGGTTTGTAACCACAATAAAACACTTGAATCAAATATTATGAAGATTTGTAAGATCAAACAATGATAATCACAATAAAACCCCTTTTGATCTATATTGATTGCATATAATCTTGTACAAAGTGGAAACCCCAATCAATTGGTCATTCAACCATTAACCAACACTAATGACAATTAACCTATTTATAGTCTAGACTAATTTCACTAATTACACTTAACCCCCTAGACTTAGGCTAATTAATACAAAATTACATATTAAGCATAAAAATGACTAAAAACAAGATAAAATATATTTTGTTCACACAAAATATATTTATTACAATAAAACTCCTAGTCATCTAAATGTTCAACGTCTCGACTCGGTTCTTCGTCTTGAACGTGTCGGGTTTGACTTTTGTTGACTTTGACCGTGACGTTGACTTTTGTTGACTTTCATAGTGTTGATAATATAGACTATATTTTCCAGCTCTAACAATACTCCCCCTTAGTCTATCATTATCAACGTCTTCATACGAATTCAACATCGAGAAGTCAACAATAGAAAGATCTTCAATTTGAATCTTTCTGAATCTGATGAGAAAAGTTATTCATCTCATAACCTCCCCCTATTTATATGCTCCCCCTTTTCGAGTGCAAGCTTTACAAGGATATTGAAACAGGTTTCCCAAATCTTTACTCTTGAGTGCTTCAGAAGATGTAGGAGGAGGATTCCTAGCTCGGTATCTTCTGCAAACTTGAGGAACAGGCTCTCTGATCAGGTACACTGCTTAACTGATGATCGGCCATCACTTAAAACAAAATCTGAAACACATTCACAAACACAATCTTGACATTTCTAATTAGATCATTTTATTTTAACAAAATAAACCCGTGTTTATTTAGTGTGTGAAAAACAAGCGAACCCGTGTTCGTTTGTGCGCAATTTCCGTGAAATGCATGAAAATGATAAAATTGTAACAGCATAATATGGAAGACCTAAAAGAAATTTTGAACAAAAAATTATTATATTTTTTATTTTTATTATATACATTTATTATAACATTTTTTTATCTATAATTTTTTTTTATAACCGAGAACTGAATCGATCATGAGATCACATCCTCAAGATATACTTTAGCATAAAGATGAATTTAATCATCGACAAGCAATGAGATCACACTGATAACTGAATCTAATAACAATCTTTGAATGACTTTTGAAATTGTCAAACATATCAATAACGATTGCTGGTATGTTTGTCCACTTAAACTCATGCCCTATCTTTTTCAACAAGCAGAAGATGATTCATTAAGGTTCAATTAAATGCTTTAGAATGCTAGGACCCCACAATCATTTGGCAAAAACCCTCACCCAACCTCAGGATTTCTTGAATTTGTTACGATCTTTATAGAACAAGGAGTGTGCATTAGTGTGTAAGTGATTATCAACAGAATATAGCATTCTGTGAATTAGATGATTTGACACTACTTAGACCATAATGGTGAGAGCTCCAGGTCTATACTCACGTATAACAAAGGAGATGACCATTTAATCATGTGCCGATGAGAGCTCCAGGTCAGTACTATCGTACAGCAGAGGAGATCATCACTCCAGGTCAGTACTTCCGTACAGTAGAGGAGATTAGCACAAACACAAAACACATAAATACACCAATCACGGCTCAAAGATATGGCTCATATGATTTGTAACATGGTGGGAGAAAGATCAGTTCTCAATCCAATTTTTGTCAGGACTCAGTTTTTGTGCAGGCCAAAATGATTGCGTAAATCCAGACATTCTTAAGCATATATTTTAATTTAAATCATCATACTGCTGTCTACTTTATTCTTCAAGCTGAGTCTACCAAGCATATCATTAAAGAATCTGTTTGTTTTTTATTATTTTCAATTAAAATAAGATGTAAATCAGATAACAGGATCAGTTACTATCATTTCTCATTTTTAAAACGCAAGTCATGCAAAAACAAGCATTTCAAGATGATATACAATCATTTCTCAGTCATCTCGAATCAAGTTCTCAGTACACTTTTCATTTTTATTTACTTATACTCTCCCCCTAAATTTTTATTTTTGCAAAATTTTTTATTTTTTAAATTTTTTTTATATATTTTTTTTTTTTTTATTTATTTATTTATTTATTTTTTTTAATTTATTTATTTTTTTATTTTTTTTAATTTTTATTTTTTTTATAAAACTGTACAAAAAAAAATTTATCAAAGAAGATCTTCCAAACTATACTGATTATCAAGATAAGAAATGAATTGTCAAGAAATATGCAGTGATTGTGAAGTGAGAACTGTGATTATGTAGATAAGAATCTAGATTGTGGATAAAATACCATGATCTTAACCTGTTTGTTCCGCCTCAAATTTGAATTAGGAACAATCCCTGTCAGTAAACCGGATTACTAACAGTCCTCCTGAATTGTTCCTGCACTTAAAAAACAAATTAGTTTGAAAGGGGAACCCAAGCCATCGAAGTCCTGGGTGTTCCTTTTGCAACGGCAGAAGTAACCTGCTTCAACAAACAATCTGCTGAAATATCAGGGAGAACTGTATCCTTCTTTTTAATTTTCCAAATTTGTTTTGGTTCAATTAACTTGGATTTGAATGGATTAAATTTGGAAATCATTTTCTGTTTAAGACCAGAAGGAAAAGAATTTGGTTTTAAACCTTTGGTCATTTTCATCTTTGAATCATGTGAAATCGGCTTCACATGAAAAGGTTTGGATGGAGGGTTTTTCATCCAACCATTCAAAGATGTGTGCTTTTTATCTTTTGATCCAGAGAAGCAACTCGTGTTGCCTTTACCGTCTGGAATATTCTTTGGGGACTGTGATCCGGAGAAGCAATTCGGTTTGCCTTTACCATCCGAAACAAGCCTTTGAGGACATTTCTTTACCACATGCCCTTCTTTTCCACACTCAAAACAAGCCTTGAATGGCTTTTGATGCTTCACTGAACCGTGTGATGCAGGTGGGGATGAGGATTGCTTTGAGCTTGTAGCAGATTCTTGCTCGTTTTGGCATTTGTTATGCTGAACAGGGAATGAGATCTTCACTGATTGACTGGATTGCTTTGCAATTGGAGAAGAGATCCGTATTGGTCTTGATTCAGCTTTTGGAAGCTTTTGTGACTTGACAATGTTAGGAGACATCTTGATTTGTGAGAAACCAACACGCACCTCTGTGATTGATTCATCATCTGAGCTTGTCCAGTCTCGTATACACAGATCTGCTTCCAATGGATCTTGATTGACAAGAATAGGATGTGTTGTTGTTGGAACTTGATGATTAGGTGATTTCGGATTTATCTCTTCTTTCACAACCCTGATAGGCTCAAAAGTAGGAATTTCACCTGCTTTAAACTTATCAAAGAAGTTAGAAGAAATAGTAGATATAGATTTACAAACAACCGGGACTGAATAATCGTTAGCTTGACTGTCAGCATTCGATTTATTGTATCCCATACCAGTTGTAGAATCATAATCATCTCGCACCTCTTTAAGATTCACACAGCTCAAACCTGCATGCAAACTACTATTAGATTGTTCAAACAAATCATTTTTAGAATGAGGTTTGGGAATTGGTGAATAACATAAAGTAGAAGGAGGTGGAACTGAATTAAATACAGTTTCACTATCAGATTTATATCCAATCCCATGTTTCACCCGCGCCCCTTGTTGTTTAGCAATAAGCTCATCCTTTTTCATGTGTGAAAGGGTCCATTTATCAAGCTTTGTTTGAAGCTTTGTTGTTTCAAATTGAGCTAAAACAGCCCTTTCTTTCAAAATATTAATTTCAACGTTACGCTCCAAAATGGTTCTTCTTAAAAGATCATTTTCAGCCAATGCTTCATTAAGTTTTCTTGAAAAAGCAATTTCATTTTTCTTTAATTCCTGATTGATTGTTTTTAATTCTTTTTTATTTTCCAATAACAATCTGTTTGCCTTATAAATCCCAAATAACCGGATTTTGCA
The DNA here is from genome assembly GCA_025215565.1 of Flaveria ramosissima. Classification (NCBI taxonomy): domain Eukaryota; kingdom Viridiplantae; phylum Streptophyta; class Magnoliopsida; order Asterales; family Asteraceae; genus Flaveria; species Flaveria ramosissima. The sequence continues at coordinate 44,333,871 of CM046035.1, read as the reverse complement.
TGACGAAGAACACATATCCTGAACAGTCTCATAAGGAAGACCCATGATAATTTGTTCTGCAGCTAAGCTCTTTTCACAGTTGCAAACCCTTGTGATTTCTTGTTGTTCATCATCTTTGACCTTCAGCATCTCTTCAACCTCAAATTCTTTCTTTCTTCTATCAGCTTTTCCAATCTTATCATCATCGGTTCTCACAGACTCCGGTTTAGTATCATTGTCGACTCTCAGAGCTTCATAGTTCTCTTCAATAGTTTCTTTGGATTCAAAATTTAAATCCGAATCAGTTCTCAATAATTTCAACTTTTCAATCATATCTGTTTTGTAATCAAGTATGCTTGTTACAGAAGAGACAAGATCAGTATTAAGCGCGTGAGTTTGATGTGGAAACACGGCTTGTTGAAATTCGTTTCTTTGGATATCTAGCTCGAGAGATTTTAGTTTGTTGATCATATCCATAAGTTTTGTGTCGACATAACCTCTTTCTTGCTTCAGCATTTTAACTTGATGATTCCATTCGGATGGAAGAGACTCGAGAAGCTTTTGAATTTGTTCATGATTACTGAGATCAGACACATGCTTCTTTAGATTATTTGCTATTTTTAAAAATCGATCAATAAAATCTGACAATTTTTCTTTCTTTGTACCTGCAAAAGAATCAAACCGGCTTTGTGCCATTGTGAGATTATCTGATTTAAAGTCTTCTGAAGATGACATGATTGTAAAAATTTTGAACAATTAAACGCCCCAAAAAATATTTTTCCCAAAAATTGTAAAATAATTCTCCCCGGGAAAAATATTATTTTTAAATGTCATACTAGAAAATCTTAGCAACTGGGGTCAAGCTGCCAGGTCAGCTTGTTTTTTTTTTATAAATCTTGCAAAATCGGTGAAAATTTCTTTATCGCGTTTGTTTTTTTTTTTAAATTCTTTCTTTGATTATTAATGAGCCCAACTTTGTTATTTGTTATGTTTAATGAGCCCACACAACAATTTGTTTTAAAAAATATATCCAACCCAATTATAAACTTGTAATTAGCCCAACTATTAAAACTCATACAAATTATTACCAAATAGTTAACCCAATTTGCTGATCCAACCCAATTCAATGAGAAAAGCCCACAACCAAATTTTCTTAGCCCAATTGTTAATTATTAGCCCACTTTCTTTGAAAACCCATTAATCCATTAACACACATACAAACCCTAACCCTAAAACACTATCACTTATACTACTCAACACACACACAAGAGAGAAAAGAGAAAGAGGCGGATAGCAATGAACCCTCTAGGGTTCCGGCGAGCCGCCGCCGTCCCACGGTGGCCGGAAAAATAATCCGGCGAGCTATGACCAAAGCAACCCCTTATCCCCGCTAATCTCAACCTCCTGAAACCAATGGCGGCCTCGGTTTGCTCTGAAAATCAATAACGAAGGAGATACCGAAGAGAGAAGTTCGTGGCGGCTAGGGTTCCGGCGAACTTTTCCGGCGGGTCACGGTACGTACAATATATCATCTTCTTCCTCTCGTCATGTTGGTTCCAATGGTGGTTGTAACACTCTGAAATATGCAGAATAAATGAAGATTTCGATGGATGAAGGTGGCGGCAGCTAGGGTGCCACCGCCGCGCAAGCTGCAGAGTGGTACGCCACCATGGTTATAATGGTGTTGCGGTTGTGTCGGTTAGTGGAGAAGCTGCCGTCGGTTGAGATTTGTGTTGGTGATGGTTGTTGATGGTTGTGGTAGTCGATCGTGGTTGTGTTGGTTTGTGTTGTGCGGTTGTGTGGTTGTTGGGTTGTAGGCGGTGGTGATTAAGAAACACAATTTCGCATATGTTAGGTAGTTTCGCAATTTGATTATAATATTTAATTTCGCAGCATGTAGTTTATAATTTCGCAGCCCCTTTTATTTTTATAATTCTGCTGAAATAATTCTTAATTTCGCAGATTCGTTGATGATTTTGGCAGTATTTTCGCTAGTATTTTCGCTCAAACATGTGAACTTTCGTTCAAGAATGATGGTAAATTCGCATCTTGATGATTTGAAGATTTGAAGATCCTCAAGAACACCAAGAACACACACTAGTGTGTGAGAGAGAAAATCTCCGGATCTGAAAATTTTTTTGTTGAATCTTGTATAGATTTAGGAATAGATCTGTGTTTTAACTTGTAAATCTTCGAATTCCTTGTAAAAGTCTATAGATCTGATGATTTTGATGAAGATTTGAAACTTTTAATTTTCAGATCTAGTTTCTCTCTCTAAAACCCCCACTTTCTCTCTCTACAACAATGATGAACAACTTCAATAATCTTCAAAATCTTCAATGAATTTGATCCAAAATGGCTCTGATACCAAATTGTAACTCCAGGATAAACACTTGAATCAAATATTATGAAGATTTGTAAGATCAAACAATGATAATCACAATAAAACCCCTTTTGATCTATATTGATTGCATATAATCTTGTACAAAGTGGAAACCGCAATCAATTGGTCATTCAACCATTAACCAACACTAATGACAATTAACCTATTTATAGTCTAGACTAATTTCACTAATTACACTTAACCCCCTAGACTTATGCTAATTAATACAAAATTACATATTAAGCATAAAAATGACTAAAAACAAGATAAAATATATTTTGTTCACACAAAATATATTTATTACAATAAAACTCCTAGTAATCTAAATGTTCAACGTCTCGACTCGGTTCTTCGTCTTGAACGTGTCGGGTTTGACTTTTGTTGACTTTGACCGTGACGTTGACTTTTGTTGACTTTCATAGTGTTGATAATATAGACTATATTTTCCAGCTCCAACAAAAAGAGTATGAAGAAGTTTGCTGACAGACAAAGGATGATGAGCTTCTTGAAGCTGTATGGATTCTCCGGAAGGAGACTTGGCCCTATGTCTCTATCCACAATGGATGAGCATATAAGGGTAATCAAGCAGAAGATCAAGAGTGGAGAACTGATTGACTTACACTCTCTTCCAAGTCAAGTCCCACCTGAAGTGGAGGTTAAGGTTGAACAACCTGAGATAACACAACCCGGACCTCCTGCTGAACCTCAACAAGCTTCATCTTTTGATCCACAGCATGGTCAAACTCCCTCTCATTCTGAACCTGTGAGGGAGGAACACCCAACTGAGAAAGAAAAGGATGATCAACAAGGTGCTACACACCAGTCTTCTCAGTTAAAGTCATCTAAGAGGAAGAAGAGGACGGCTTCTAAACCAAAGTCTAAGAAGAAGAAGCCTAAATCATCTACCTCTACACCTCAGGCTGAGTCAGATGAACCTGAGGAAGTGCATGAAGAGGCAGCCCAATCAACTCCAATTCAAGTGGCTCCTCTTGCAGCTGAGACACCCATCTTATCCTGGACCTTCTCTACCAATCTAGAAAGATGGCATGTAATCAGAGATCAAGGTGTTGAGAATGTCTATACATGGCAAGAGATAATCAACTTACCTCTGCATGATCTCTTTGAGATGAGAAGATACTATGAAAGTCTGAATGATCCTGACCATCTAATGAAGAAGGGTATGGTCATGATTGTGCTGAAGAATACTAACATCTGAAGATCTTCTAAATGTTTTGGTAGCATCAGCCTAGGGGGAGTTTGTAAGGATTCCTTTAAGTCTGATGCAAACCAAAACATCCAAAGTCTCTCTACAAGAAATGCACTAAAGAACTAAAGTAGAATTGCTTCGGAAGTTTTACACCATGCACTAGAAATATTCTAAGTGTAAAATCTTCCGAAGCCAAGACCAATATCTTCCAAAGCCAAATACGAAGTCTTCCGAAGCCTCAGAGACAAAGTCTTCCGAAGCTTCATCCTATGAAGACAGATTTCTTCCAAAGACTTTTAGTAACATGCTTTATCTGATGTACTGTTCCATAAAGCTGGACACCTTTCCGCTGCATCTCTGTAAAGTCACCATCTTTCATGAGTTGGTGAAAAGGTCCATGCGTTTGGTAACTGTACATTGAGGTCTTGAGTCTGTAACTTTCTACTTTATGTACTTTATCCTTTTTGTAATAAATAAGGACGTGAGCTATGGCATGTCATAGTCACAAGGTCAAAAGACAGATATGCCTTTTGATTCTACAATTGATTTTGTTTGTGTCTAGTCAATTGTATCCAGCTGGCTTTCAAAGTATAGCCGGCTGTAGGTTGTAGTATAAGTATTCCATGATCTAGTATCTTTCTTTATGCTTTATAACACTTGTAATAGAACTTGAGAAAGCAATATACTGCATCCTTGAAACCCAAATCTCTTGTTCTGTCTCTTTCTTGTTACTTGTGTTCTTAGTATCATTATTGTGGTTAATCCAGTTTACTGTTTGATCAAGTTTGGTTAATCTCCTCTTTGTGTTGTTGTGTTGTAATTTTCAAGCCCTTCACCGGTCCCGCATGAACCTATGCCTGAATCAATTACAAACACTGTTAGTGCTCTAAGAAAGATTAACATGTTGTGTTTAGTTGTCTTTTAATATTTTGTAATAGTATAGGGACTAGTTTTGTAATTAGTTTGTTCCTTTACTTTTCATTATAAATAGCTTAGACTTACAGGTAGTAGAACTAATTGTATTCGAACCTGCTTTCATACTTTGTAATTGTCTTAGCTTGATATTAATGAAACATTGCATTTTGTTGATATCTTGTTTTGATTTGATTACTTTGTGTGTATTTCATTGAATTGTGCTCATAAATTATCACAGATTGTTACATTTGATCCTATCAAATGGTTTCAGAGCTGTTGGTAAGCTGTTAGGGATTGATTTTTGAAGTTTATCGAACTTTAGAAACTCAAAAATCTCACTGAATCTGTGATTGATATACAATTCAATTGAAAATTTGTGAATTTCAGTTGTGTTTCATCATCAGAAACATGATTTGAATCACAATTAGCAGTTCAATTTATCAAATTCAAGTCAATTTGTTGAATTTGTGTTCGAAAATGTTTGAAGTTTTCAGACTGAAAATCTCAAAATTAAGTGATTTGTTGTTGAAATTGAAAGAAATTGATGTTAGAAGAATGATTATCGGCATAAAACTCACTTAATTGGAAAGTTTCAATCGAATTCATCAACATTTGAAGAATTCAGAAGATTTGAGTTAGTTACATTCATATGAACATGATGAATGTGGCGCATGAGTTGAGATTGACTGGAAAATTTGTCTAAGTGTTAGGCGCATTAACACTGTGTAGGCGCATTAACACTGTGCGGACGTTTTTTAGTTAAGACGTTTGACTACTGTTGAAGAGAAAAATCCCAGACGTATCATCTTTGTTGAGAAAGATTACAAGTGTTTAGGCGTTTTATAACTGTTTAGGCGCTTGAAAACTGTTTAGGCGCTTGACAACTGTTCACGCATATTATAACTGTTTGGACGGATCAACCTTGGGCGTTTTGGAAAATTCTCTAAGGCATTCCCTAAGACACTGATCTTTGGAAATCTATAGAAAAAGGACCATACATTTCTATAATCACTGATGGGCCTGACAGAGGATTTGTGTATACTAAAGATTCTCCAGAACCTTATCCAGAAGATGGTCTTCAAGGAGATGATCTGAAAAGAGTTAAGAATGATATTAAAGCATATTCATTGATGTGTAAAGGAATACCTTTGGAAGTTCTTGCAAGGCTTGATGCTTATCAAACTGGATACACTCTATATAAAGCCTTAAAGATCATTTGTGAAGGAGGCAAGGAGATTTAAAATCTCAAGAAACAAAAGTTGAAAAGACAATTAGAATTGTTTCAACATTTGTCTAGAGAAACAATAAATCAGATGATGAACAGATTTGTTCAACTTACAACTGAGATGTCAACAGCTGGTATTAAGCCTGATCTTGAAGATCTAAATCTCAGACTACTCAATGCTTTACCATCATCATGGAAACAAACTGTAACTCTACTAAAGATACTGAGAAGTTCCCTATGGATCTAAATCTTCTTATTGCAAAGATAGAATCAGTAGAGATTGATGAAAGCTCAAGGAACAATGATAGAGCAGCATCAATGTCTCAATATCAGTTTGTTGCTTCTCCTGCAACCACTATAGAGAATGCATTCTTGACAAAGAGTGAGAAAAGTACAGAAGAAGAGGGAGATCTGTTTGTTGGAGCAGGATTTTTTACTGACTCATCATTTACCAGTGCACCTGCTTATACAACTCAGTCTCATTCTCAATCTCCTCCTAAATCTCAGTCCGAAACATCAAATGTTCAAACAGAGACTTCTTCATCTAACTCTGCTAAATCTAGCAAAGTTAAAGATGTGATTAACATCTTATTAAAGGATGAAGAGTCTAAAACTGCATTCACTGTATTTATGGCTAGTTTTCAAGCATATCAAGGTAGCCATTTAACTCAACTAGATTTTGTTTTACAGGATTTATTTGAGATGGATCCTGAAGATGTTGAAGTAATGGACTTAAACTCGCAAATGGTGATGATTTGTTGATAAATATGTACCTAGATCCTGATATGAATGTAATATGTCTTGTTTGTCTTACACTTATGTAATGGTTGGGATATTAATGAAATGAGAATGTTTGTTTGTGATTTAAAATGTTTAATATTTCATTAATGAGTTGATATTAAATTGGTTATATAGGTTTGTGATTGTTTGAATTGATACACATAATGTTATATTAATGAATACATTCAAACATAGCAACATGAAGTTCTCATGCGAATGGCCCATGCGAATGGACCATAAGCATGAACAGCTTCAGGCCAATGACTCAGTCGCACGACTGAACCAGGAGACTGGATCAGTCATATGATTGTAACATGAGATTGGCTCAGTCTCATGACTGAACACTCAGTCGTGTGAATGGACCAACCGCATGGCTCAATCGCACGACTGAACCAGACTAATGGTTCAGTCGCACGAATGAGCAACCCTAACCTATAAATACCACCTAATTCGTGGAAAAACGTAAGCATTCATACCAATTCGACTCCAGACGTACCCTAGCCATCCAAAAGCCTTCAAGTTCATACTCCAAGTTTACAGAACGCTGTAGATCGATTCCTAATCGATTCTTAACGTTAGATTCAATACCTTATTGCTTCTACGTGCGTTCTCACTGATTGGATCGCCAATCAAATAGGATTCCGCACTATTTGGTTTGGTTAACATGTTAATCAGTTGGTGTTTCGTTCAAATACCAGATCCTAACTAGTGGTATCAGAGCTTTGGCTCTTGATTACGTGTGATTCAATCAATTTTGATACAAAGGTTGTGTTTTTTCACTAAAAACGCAATCTTTTTGTGTCAAAAGTTGTCTTGGACGTCCCCTGCTCATCAAGATTTGGTTTCTCCGGCATAAGGCGATTAGGGTTGGTGAAAATTCGGGTTTTTCGGGCAAAAACACGTTAAACCTAGAAATTTGAAATACAGCAGCTTCAGTCGCACGATTGCCCAATCGCACGACTGGACTTCATTCGAATCTCCCAGACGTACGATTGGACTCAGTCGCATCTTCATTCGTACGACTAAGCAAAACGTTCGCAGCGTTCATCCGCATCAGTTTCATTCGCACGACTGGACCAATCGCTTAGTTCAGCCGCACGATTGAACCAGTCGCATAGTTCATTCGCACGGATAGCCCATTCGTATCACTCCATTCGCACCAGTTAACAGATTGTTTAAGAGACTTAAAGTTAATCGAGATGGAGGATCAGTTTTCAGCGTTTACAGCCGGGAAGGACTCACGAATTCAGAAATTACTACTACTGGAGAGTGAGGTGGGGAATCATAATAAACCCCCGAAGCTTATAACGTTAGATGAGTTTCCCCACTGGAAACAACGTTTTGAGATCTACCTCAATGGAGTGGATCCAAATATGTGGGAAGCTATTGAGACGGGGTATAGTATGCCGGTGGGAGCTGATGGGGTGAAACTTACTTTAGGAGGAATGACTGATGCACAGAAAGTTAAATATAATGCTGAAAAGAGGGAATGAGGAAGAAAAGACAGAGGAAAGGCAGGAGGATGATGATGATGAAGGAGGAGATGCAGCTGCATCTGCCTCAGCTCAGGGTCAAGAAAGACGATCAAAGAGAAATCAAGACCAACGAGCTTCTTCTTCTGACTCTCCTAGTGAGGATCCAGCTATTCAGGACAAAAGTAATGCTTAGACGTCTATGTATTTGATAGCTTTTGTACTTGAATCATGTATTAAACTTATGTATTTGATGTTTATATTAAGATTAATGTATTTCTGTCTTGATTATTAACTAATGTTTGATGTGTTACATATTTAAATCAAGCAGACCCAAACTTTCAAAGGGACGAATTTGATGTTGCTCCCCTTCAGCAGGTCAAGACTCAATTGACTATGATTCTTGATCTGCAAGGGATCATCAGGAGATCAGTGAGTTATACCCCTGAAGAAGGGGAAATAATTCATGATCTTACAAATGAGCAACTAGCTGAGATGTTCAAGCTGAATGCAGATGAGATCATTAAGGATGCTCCAACTTGTGAGTCTACCAGTGACGAAGAGCTGAACGACATTGATGAGATAGAAATCGAAGACGTCACAGCAGAGCATTATCCTCAGTACGCTGACAACGAGGGAAATGTGGTTCCCAATCTGGGTGGATCCCTAGTCAGTGATACATTTGAGGTATTGGATCAGATGGAGCAAGAGTCTGAGAAGACAGAAGGAAAAGCCCAAGCCTCAAACAACGATGTTGATATCAGAAAGGCAGAATGGGCTGCATGTTTCGAGGAAATCCGAGCCCGACACACAGAATGTCTACACCAAACTCTACAAAGTGAAGAAACATCATAAGGTGTCAGGCAGGATTATTGCATGGGCACATTTTGAGGATCTGAATGTTTATGCCATAAAGAGGGAGAAGGGCATAGAGTACATTAGATTTCCACATGATCTAAAGACTCTACCTGGTTTTGAGCTCAACCAGCTGGCGAAATTGAAGCTACTATATGCTGTCCCAAGGAAAATGTCAGGCTGGTTTGAGGCTGCCCTGAAGAAAGAGTACCACACCAAGGGGGTCAACTTCAAACCTCAACAACCTACGAGGTATATCAGACGATCTGAAGTTGATCCCATCACTGGTAAGCCCAAGATAATGCTGAAGTGGAGTCCCCCAAGAACAATGTCAAGAATCCCTCTCAGGAAGATGCCATAGGACTTCACTCCACACTTTAAGTGGTGGTACTATGATTGGAGAACCGGAGAGGCGGTCATAGTTCTAAATAAAGAGGGACAAATGGATACCATCAGGGTGTTTGACCTAATGTGGCTCACTAACTTGTTTGCTAATGATGTTTACACATTATACAAGTGGCCACTGTTCTATGACATGCAAGATATTGGACAAGCCCTCCAATTCTAAAATGTTATGACTCTGCTTTGCGTTTGAGATACACGCAAGAGTCACAAGAGAGGAAAAGTACAAGAAGTATGAGGAGGTGATGCAGAAGGTAAGACATTAGATAGATCTAGGTCCAAGGGGGAGTTTGTTGATACATATGTACCTAGATCCTGATATGAATGTAATATGTCTTGTCTGTCTTACACTTATGTAATGGTTGGGATATTTTTGAAATGAGAATGTTTGTTTGTGATTTAAAATGTTTAATATTTCATTAGTGAGTTGATATTGAATTGGTTATATAGGTTTGTGATTGTTTGAATTGATACACATAATGTTATATTAATGAATACATTCAAACTTAGCAACATGAAGTTCTCATGCGAATGGCCCATGCGAATGGACCATACGCATGAACAACTTCAGGCGAATGACTCAGTCGCACGACTGAACCAGGAGACTGGATCAGTCGTATGATTGTAACATGAGATTGGCTCAGTCGCACGACTGAACACTCAGTCGTGCAAATGGATCAACCGCATGGCTCAATCGCACGACTGAACCATACTAATGGATCAGTCACACGAATGAGCAACCCTAACCTATAAATACCACCTAATTCGTGGAAAAACGTAAGCATTCATTCCAATTCGACTCCAGACGTACCCTAGCCGTCCAGAAGCATCCAAGTTCATACTCCAAGTTCATAGAACGCAGTAGATCGATTCCTAATCGATTCTTAACGTTAGATTCAATACCTTATTGCTTCTACGTGCGTTCTCACTGATTGGATCGCCAATCAAATAGGATTCCGCACTATTTGGTTTGGTTAACACGTTAATCAGTTGGTGTTTCGTTCAAATACCAGATCCTAACATGATTGCCTATAGGACTCAAAAACATTCTTATGTCAACAAGAAATACAAGCCAAGTGCAAACAAGACTGTTGGATTTGACAAGTCAAAATCTGGAAGTTTTAACAGTAACAGTTATGGACATTTCTCCAGAGAATGCAAAGTTCCAAGGAATAATGGAGGAAATGCTCAATCAAGTTTAAACAATCAAAGATTTCAACAAGCTCATAAGACTTTTCAAAAGCCTTATCAAAGTCTTCCTATGCCTGAGCTTAAAGATGAAACTAAATCATCTGATGAAACAAAGAAAGCTCTAGTAGTCAGCATAAAAGATGGTTATGATTGGAGTGCATATGCAGATCAGTTTACAAATGATTTAACATCAAGTTTATCTCTTATTGCAGAAATTCAAGGAGAAGATTGGTCAGAAAACAATGACCCAAAGGTGGAAAGTGATGAAGAAGAAGATGACTATGATTGGAGTGACAAGTCTGATCCTAAGGAGGATACAGATGAAGTAGCTCTAATGGCACAGTCTGATCAACCAAAGGTTGACTCTTCAACTTCAAAATCTGAAACCACAGCTCCAAAATTTCCTGAAATCCTATCTGAAGTGAGAGAAAAACTTTGCACTAAATCATGCTATGAACATGTTGAATACTACAGAAACTACTCATTCAAAATTTGTGAGAAGCTAAAACAAGAAGAATCTATGCATAGCAAACTTAAATCTGATCATAAAACAGCAGATCAAAAGATTATCTCTCTTTAAACTTCATGGAACAAAACCATAAACGATTTAGAAATTGTTTCTAAACAACTGGAAGAGATGACCAAGAATTTTGAACAGGAGAAAATAGCACATGCTGCTAATCAAATGGATCTGGCAAAAGTAAAAAGTTCAAAAATGATAGTAGAAAAACTGGTAAGTGAAAGAAAAGATAAACAAAAAGCAGGGTTAGGTTTCACTCATGAACCTATGCCTGAATCTATTACAAACACACTACCAGAGAACTTCAATACTGATGATCATTCTCCTAAGAATAAAGCTAAACTTAAAGCTTTCCAGATCAAAAACAAGAATTCAGAAGAAGAAAAGGAAAATGTTCAAGTGTTTGTTGAAAAAGATCAAGAAAAGATAAAAAATGGTCATCCAATCAAGATAAAATCTTATGAACCAAAACAACCAAAACAAAACACTTCTGATCAAATTCATGTTGTATTAGAAGAAGTGAAAGTTCAAAGCAAAGATAAACAACATGTAGGAACATCAGAAGATTCAAACACCATTAATCTGAAACAAGTTCAATCAGAAAAAGAATCTTCTTTTGACGATGTTCAATCTGAAAATAAACCAAGTTCTTCTGAATCAAAGAATCAAAGAAGAAGAAAGAAATCATCAAAAGCAACATCTGAACAAAATAAAAGTTCAGAAAATTTGATTAAAGCAACAAATCAAACAACAAAACTTAAACCGATAAAATTTGTGTCAGCTGATATGTTAAATATGAATTCTCTTCAAAACAACAAAGCAAATATTATGAACAAATCACACTCTGATCTGAAATCAAGTTCAGATTCAAAGACTTCCGCTGTAGCAGAAAGATTTGTTCCTAATAAATTCAAGAAGGAAGTTTATGTTAAACAAATGCATAATAATTTGACACAAAATCAAACTGTGAAAAATGAAAGACAAGAGATTAACTATTTGACACCAAAATCAAACATTGTGTCAATGTCAAAAGTGAACAAAAAGCTGTTTTTAACTCCACAAAAGTACTGTGAAATTTGTGATATGAAAAATCACAATACTGCTGAGTGCTACTTCAACAAGTACTGTCACATATGTGACATGAGAAATCATTCGACAACAGATTGTTATTTTAACAAATATTGTACTTATTTTGATGAAAAGACTCACAATACTGCAAATTGTTACTTTAGAAATAGATCTCTTACTAGAAACTTTGCAAAATCAAACATGAGTAAAGGCTTTGTTAATCCACAATATCTGAGAAATCAAACTAATGGATTTCAAAAAGTCACTAATCAACCTTCTTTAGGTTTGAGATCTTTTCCAAAGAACAATTATGTGAGATCAAAACAAAACATGCAAGAACAGTTCATACCAAGATCTGTAAGGATGACTACTAAAAATGTTAGTCATCAATACATTTCAAAAGTTGGTCAATCAAATCATATGAATGTTCTCAAAAAAAATCAAACAATTTCCAAAACTATTTCCAAAATAAAATTGGTAAATTCATCAAGAATAAACCTGATTTGAATAATCTCCATTATAAACAATTTATAATGGTTGATAAATTTGGAAAACCCAAGACCATCTCGGCTTGGGTAGATATCTCAACTTAGTTTTCTTGTTGTGCAGGTACGCCCAAAAAGACCACTCAATACATGGTATGTGGATAGTGGGTGTAGCCGGCATATGACAGGCAATCCTGCCTTCTTACAAGACTTTAAGTTAAAAGATGGAACTCACGCCACCTTTGGTGGTGATGCTGGAGGAAAAATAACCGGAGAAGGAACAATATCAAATGGGATAATAAGCTTTGATAAAGTCAACTTTTGTTCACCGTTGAACTTTAATCTTTTAAGCGTATCTCAAATATGTGATAAATCATATTTTGTTCTATTTGATGATTCATTCTGTTATGTTTTGAAGCTAGGTTTCAAGATAAGCAAAGATTGGGTGATTGTTACAGCTGAGAGAGATAGAGATGTATACAAGTTGGATATGTCTCAAGTTGATCCTTCAACTGAAACAACATGCCTAATTGCTAAGGCGTCAAATGATGAAAGCCAGCTTTGGCATAGACGTCTCGGACATTCAAATTTCAAGAATATGAACAAGCTTGTAGCAGGGAATCATCTCATTGGACTTCCATCTAAGAAGTTTGCAACAAATGATCACTGCTCAGCATGTTTGAAGGGAAAGCAACACAGAGCGTCTTATAAGTCCAAGCCTATAAACTCAGCATCCAAACCTCTTCAGATGTTACATATGGACCTTTTTGGACCAACAAATGTCAAGAGTATTGAACGAAAATCATATTGTTTAGTTATCATTGATGACTATACAAGGTTTTCATGGGTTTTCTTTCTATATGCCAAATCTGAAACGACTGATTTACTAAAAGAATTTATCATTAATGTTGAAAATCAATTAGAAAATAAAGTGAAAATAATAAGAAGTGATAATGGAACGGAATTCAAAAATGCTAACATTGAAATGTTTTGAGCACAGAAAGGGATAGCTCATCAGTTCAGTACTCCCAGAACTCCTCAATAAAATGGAGTTGTTGAAAGGAAGAATAGAACACTGATTGAAGCTGCTCATTCTATGTTAGCTGATGCAAAAATTCCTATCACTTTTTGGGATGAAGCTATATCAACTGCATGTTTCGTTCAGAATTGAATCTTAATTGTGAAAGATAAAATGAAAACTCCATATGAGTTCATGTTTGGAAGGAAACCGAACATAAACTTTTTAAAATTATTTGGTTGTCCTGTTATGATTCTTAATTCAAGTGATCAATTAGGAAAATTTGAAGCAAAATATGATAATGGATTTTTCGTTGGATACTCATTGGTTTCAAAAGACTATCGAGTTTACAACTCTAGGACAAATATAATTCTTGAAACATTCAACGTTACATTTCTGGAAAATTCTTTTCCATCAGTTTCAAATGGTCCTGCATGGTTATTTGACTTAGATTCATTATCAAACTCTCTTCAATCTAACTTGTTTAATCAACCAAATTGTCTTGATTCTACATGTAAGAAGAACTCAAGAGGAGATATTGGATCTTTCAGTGAGGATTCAAATTCTGATGACCCAGATGATTCTAACTCAGACTACCTATTTTTATCATTCGTCAAGGATTCAACAATACAAAATCATGATAATACAGTTTCAGATCATTCAGCTTCAATTGATCAGGAAGGATCTCAAAATATTCCTAGTGATGGTAATGAGTTTGTGATACCAAAGTCTAGAACATCATCCATATCTGGTGATGTAGTTGATAATGGCAACTTCGATTACTTTATCAACTCACCGAGTCAAGTTCTAAACTTCAATCCACATTCTTCTACTTTGATACATGAGCTTTCCAACTTGAACCAAACAAATCTGGATGTTAATGTTCAATGTGATGAGATTACAACATCTCGTATTCACAAGAATCATCCAATATCTCAGATTATTGGTCCATTGAATGAGAGAAAAACAAGGAGTAAATCAGAACAAGCGAACGTGTGCTTATACTCTTGTTTTCTTTCTCAAATTGTTCCTAAAAATGTTACCGAAGCATTAAAGGACAATTGTTGGATAGAAGCCATGCAAGAAGAATTACTTCAATTTCGCAAACAAGAAGTATGGAATTTGGTGGATCTACCTGAAGGAGAAAATGCAATAGGCACGAAATGGTTATTTAGAAATAAGACTGATGATCGTGGTGTTGTAATAAGGAACAAAGCGAGACTTGTTGCACAAGGATATACACAGGAAGAAGGAATAGATTATGATGAAGTGTTTGCACCAGTTGCAAGACTTGAATCCATTCGAGTTTTTCTAGCTTATGCTTCATTCATGAAATTCAAGGTGTATCAACTGGACGTAAAGGGTGCATTTCTATATGGTCCTATCACTAATGATGTGTTTGTGAAGCAACCTCCTGGCTTTGAGGATGCACAATTTCCACATCGAGTATATAAGCTGAGTAAAGCTTTATATGGACTTCATCAAGCCCCTAGAATTTGGTATGAGACGTTATCACAACACTTAATCCAACATGGATACACAAGAGGGAAAATTGATCCAACTTTATTCATAAAGAAGGATAATAATGATCTTTTATGCGTACAAGTGTACGTTGATGACATCATATTTGGTTCTACCAGTCCAAAATTGTGCAATGAATTTTGATCATGAAATCAAATCTCGGTTCCAAATGAGTTCTATGGGAGAGATTAACTTCTTTCTTGTACTTCAAGTCAAGCAAACTGAAGATGGAATCTTCATCAATCAAGAGAAGTGTGTTGACAAGCTCTTGAAGAAATTTAAGTTGCAAGACTGTCAGTCCATACGAACTCCAGCAGATGTTAACACCAAGATTGAACCTGATTCAAAAGGAAAATCTATTGACCACACTTTATACAGATCAATGATCGGCTCTTTGATGTATCTTACTGCATCTAGACCAGACATTATGTATGTTGTTTGTGTTTGTGCCAGGTATCAATCAGACCCGAAAGAATCTCACTTAATTGCTGTCAAAAGGATATTAAGGTATCTCAAAGGTAAACCAGCCTTAGGGCTTTGGTATCCTTACGAGGGTAACTTTGAACTATATAGATATACAGATAGTGATTACGGTGGATGTTGTCAAGATAGAAAATCTACTTCGGGTGGGTGTCAATTTCTTGGTTCCCGATTAGTCTCGTGGCAATGTAAGAAACAAACAAATGTATCTGTTTCAACTGCAGAAGCTGAGTATATTGTTGCATCAGCAGGATGTTCTCAAATTCTTTGGTTGCAAAATCAACTACTAGATTATGGGTTCAATTTTCTTGAAACACCAATTTACATTGATAACACAGCTGCTATGTTCATAACAGCTAATCCTGTTCAACACTCAAAAACAAAACATATCGAAATTCGATATCATTTTCTCAGAGATAACTCCGAAAAAGGATTAATAATATTGATTCAAATTGCAACAGAAAAAAAGTTGGCAGATCTATTTACTAAAGCCTTCCTACAAGGACGGTTTGAGTATTTAGTAGAATCAATTGGTCTTATAAATCATATGTGAACTCCCTAAATCAAATGATCATAATAAGCGATCCTCTCATTGTTAAATTGCCTGTTTATATTTTGTGTGTGTGTGATTCTTGTTTTCCTTAAAAAAATCAAATACAAAAATATAAATCAAAACTACAAAAATAGAGTCTTTTCTAATTTTTTAGAAAAATATAGTATTTTAGAAAGGAATATGTTATGCAAACATGTGGGAAATGATAATACATTAGTGAGATCAGTTGCATACTTCACTCATTAATAAAGTCTGTCATGATCGGATATGATGTGTAGACAATATCTGACTATTATGCTGAAAAAGTAAATTCTTGTGATCAAACTAAATATTAATGCTTGTGTGTATTCATCTAAGTACTTTTGAGTTGTTTTGGCTTATCAGATTGAATGCTTGTTAAGTTACACCACTCACACCTATTGATACGGTGTTTAATCATGAGATCTGTTACAAAGCATCATCTCACTTCTCTGTTATGAGTCATCATAGACCTGAAGTGCTGAGATATCCTTTGTTGTAAGTGATTACAGACCTGGATTTTCTCTTTGATGCAAAAGATGCCAATGTGCACAAACTATTCAACTGAATAGTCAAAGCTGATCAAATGGTTATCCATGATCATTCTCTATTAATTTAAGTAACATGAACTCTGGTGACACATATGTTTCAGGTAATAAGTTGAGTATGTGTTCTTTTTTGCATATCATGATGATGGTTGAGCTCTCTTAGTCTCTGTATGATTTACATCATGTCATATCTAAATCTACCCTAATCAATCCAAGAATTGAAAAAGTAAGTGAGTTGATAATTTGTCAAAAACACTCATTGTCTGTCCTTAGATCTTGTGTCTCTTTTGCTGTGATATCACTGACCTGGAACACACCTGGTCAGGATTTATTCATTGTCTATGACTATTCACATTTTTTTTATTTTAATGTGCTGATCTTCATTGATATGATCTCACTGCAAACATTAATTTCCTTTGTTTATATTAGATTTTGATTCTGCTTTCATTTTGCTTTTATGCATGTTTTTGTGTGTGAAGGCAATGTCACAATGTGATGTGTGATCTTATTATCTTTCCTAAGAAACTTATAAGTTTTTCAAACTTAAAAGTTTAGGGGAGTAATAAATGAAAGAGTTATTCTCGAAAAATAATCAGAATCAAAATTAAAATGTTATATTGAAAGGATGATGCTTTATGTTCAAAGTATTTGTGTAATTTGAAAATGTAATTTTGAAATATATATGAACCTACATAAATTTGCAAATGAAAATGCTTCTGTCATAAGTTGAAAACTAGATGATAATTGATTTTATGTTGAGACTAAAATGAAGGAACAAAATAAATTTAAAAATAAAAAGAAAATAACATTTTGTGAATTGAAAGTGCAAAATGCAATAAGTTCAAAATTGAGGGACTAAAAGGTAAAAAGTTTGAAAAATTCAAAATTTATGTTGAAACTAAAATAAAGGGACAAAATAAATTTAAAAATAAAAAGAAAATAACATTTTGTGAATTGAAAGTGCAAAATACAAAAAGTTCAAAATTGAGGGACTAAAAGGTAAAAAGTTTGAAAAATTCAAAATTATGCTTTAAATGTTTAAAAATTAGTATGAAATATTACTAATATTTTTAAATAGTGTGCAGGTGAAGAAATTGGAAATCACAAGTGTAAAATCATGAAAGTCAACTTAAAGTCAAAGTCAACTGAAAGTCAACTCAAAATCAACTCATGCACCTAAATAGTGCACATACGTCTAAATAGGAGCATGATGAAATTTTCAGGAATTATACAAGTGTTTGGACGTTTGACACATTCTCATGCGTCTAAACAGTTGTAATAAGTCTCTTGAATTATACAAGTGTTCGGCGTTTTTCACATTCCATGCGCCTAAATAGTTGTTATAAGTCCATGATTTTAATCAAGTTTTAGGCGTTTGTGATAATTCCATGCGCCTAAACAGTGAATGAGCTTGACTTTGACCAAGTGTTAGGCGTTGGACATGTCTCATGCGTCTACATAGTTGAAAAGTGTCAAAATTACAAGTGTTAGACGTTTCAAAAGTCTGAACAGTTCCCATGCGTCTGAGTCAAAATGCACAAACAGTGCTCATGCGTCTAAAAAGTTGGTAAATTTTAGGGTTTCATACGTCCAAACAGGGCTCATGCGCCTAAAATTTCACTTAATATAAATTGAACACTTACACTTATTTACTCATTCACACTCAAATTTTCACAGACAAAAACCCTGAACTTTCGACTATCTCTTATCATCATACTCTCATTTCATCTGCGATTTCATCAAATCCTGTTGATTGTAGATAGTATTTGGATCTATAAACGTAACTTTGTGATTCAAATCTATAAATTTTTGGTTAAATCAGATTATTGGTATAGGCGTTTGAATGCTATTTGTGCGTTCGAACCCTATATAATTCAAAGTTTAACTATTCAAATGTGAAACATATCTAAAGTTGACTCTGGATTATTAATAAGAATCTGATTGCGGGTAGGTTGATGTAAAGTTCTTAATCTGAAAATGAAAATGATTTGATGATAGTTCAATTAGTTGGTTCTTCAATAGAAGAAGAAGAAGATGAACAGACAGATTATCGTTTGAATAAAAAAAATTAAAATAATTTTTTTTAAAAATTCAAATGTTAGATAATGAATTCAAAATGAATAAAGTTTAATGTTTTACAACTTAAAATCTCAATTCAAAAGTCAAAATCAAAAGTCAAATTCAAAAGTCAAAATCAAAAGTCAAAATAATAAGTTAAAATTGAATGAAAAAGTTATATGTTAAAATTGCTAAGTCATATGTAGAAATGAATTTCATTAATCAATATTCAATGTTCTCATAATACTTTCTTTATGTTTTGCAGATGGCAGAATTAAAGTTTGAGCCAAAGCATAATGTGGCTGCTTACTTACATGATGAAAACAGAGAAGCAATTGGATATGAAGAAATTATTAGATTTCTACTCAGAACAAAATATGTATATGCTATGTGTGCAAGGCCAATGATCAATGGAAGACTGATTAAGAGATTCTGGAGAACTGCACAAGTTGAGATAGATGATGAAGGGAACAAAGTTCTAAGAGCTTTTAT
The DNA here is from genome assembly GCA_025215565.1 of Flaveria ramosissima. Classification (NCBI taxonomy): domain Eukaryota; kingdom Viridiplantae; phylum Streptophyta; class Magnoliopsida; order Asterales; family Asteraceae; genus Flaveria; species Flaveria ramosissima. The sequence goes on along the minus strand of CM046035.1, from coordinate 44,314,701 downwards.
TGCAACAGAAAGAATGCTTGAAGTTTCTGAAGAAGCAATTAGAATAACTCTAAGACTTGGTGACAATGACCCTGAAGACTTATCAGAATATACCTTCAATGAATGTAGAGAGGTTTTTCTACAAATGGGTCATCCAGATCATTTTCCCAAAAAGCAATTCTTCAGAGCTCGAGTGTATAAGCATTGGAAGCTTTTATGCTACATTTTTCAACATTGCATATCTAAACGAAGTGCTGGTTGGGATTCATTCCCTGTAGACATTGCATCTCCCATTATTGCCTTAGCCAAAAATAGAAGATTCAATATGGCTAAGTGGATAATGAATGGCTTTATTTTCAATCTTGAAAGAGGAGTGATGAATAAATACTTGATGTACCCAAAATTCCTTCAATTGCTTATTAATGAAGCAAATCCAGATCTGTATGTTGAAGGAGTTACTGGAGAAAAGCTACAGTTAGAGCACATGTCAGATGCTATTTATAAAAGACTGGCAATGATCACTGGTGCTCAAAACATTCCAGTATTTGAGTATATCAGGAATGTATCAATGAATGAAGTAGATATTAATCAGCAACACTTTCATCTATCTGAAGAATAACCAATAGATCTAAATGATCTCATTGAGGATGTAGAAGATGATGAAGAAAGTGAGGATGATGCTACTGAAAGCTCATCAGAAGAAGATGATGATGATAACAATGAAAATGATGATGCTGAAGAAAGTGAGGATGAAGCTTCTGAAAGCTCATCAGGTGAAGAAAGTGATGACAATGATGATGATGATGGAAATGATGGTGCCACTGAAGCACATCAGGAAGAAACTGAGGAAAGAAATGAGGAAGATGCTGAAAATGAATCTCAAAATATGGCTGAAGAAACCAATATTGCTGACATTCATGATGATACTGTCAATGAACCACAAAACATGGCTGAAAGAAATGTTGATGACATTCATGAGGAAGTTGTACATGAAATAGATTCACAAAATCAAACCTTTGATTTTCATTTTATGAATGATATATTATATGATCCGGTATTTGAAGTTGATGTTAATGAAGGAGTAGAAGAAATTTCTGTGAGTACGACACATAATGTGTCTGTACAAACAGAGGAGACAGTGGACATTGATTAGATGAAAAGATTGACAGAAGAAAATCTGAGTAAAGAGAAAGAACTTGAAGAGTTAAAAGTGGAGAATGAAAGGATGAAAGAGATAAACATATTTCTTGAAAAAGAAATTCAAATGCTTAAGGATGAAAACTTAAAGTTGACTGAAGAAAATGCCTCAAAAGATGAAAAGATTGTGAGGTTTGCAAAAGATAAAGAAGATGTAATCAAGAATTTTGAAGTTATGATCAAAGACTATGATATCGTTGAGGAGAAGTTCAAGAAACTAACAGAAGATAATGAAAAACTCAAAGATGATTTGCTGAAAGAAAAGGAAGCTCAGAAGCCTATCTCGCCAGCACAAGTGATAAGTGCTGAGATGAGTGTTAATGAAAATCTTGAGCATATAAAAGGCAAAAGAAAAATTGATGAAGTAGAAGATACAATTCTAACTAAATTATCTTCTAAGATGCAAAGAACTGAAAAAACTGTTGAAGAACAAAATGTTCAAGAACAGATTGAGGCATTAGAAGATATTGAGGAAGTATACAATGATGATTGGTATGATGAAGTTCTAGATGATGAAGATATTGATGATGCTCAGTTTGTATCACATTTCTCTTCAAAAAAACACACTCATGAACAAGAAGAAGTACCACAAGACTTTGAAGAAAGATATAATTATCTTGTGAAGATGAAATACAATCGTGTATATTTGGATGGACTGACTGTTTCTCAGATTAATGATGAATATGAAAAATGTATTTTGTTGATGCATGTATGTCCCTAGATCATGATTTGTAATGTAATGAATCTTGTCTGTCTGATTATGATGTAATTTGTCTTGATTAATGAAATGACATGAATTGTTTGTTATTTGTGATGTTTACTATTTCATTAATGAGTCGTGATTGAATTGATTGGGTTTATGATTGTTTGAATGGTTACACATTATGTTATATTAATTAAAACATTCAAACTTAACTTAATGAAGTTCTCATGCGAATGGCCCATGCGAAAGGACCACACGCATGAATAACTTCATACGATTGACTCAATCGCACGACTGAACCAGGAGACTGGATCAGTCGTATGATTGACACATAAGATTGGCTCAATCGCACGACTGAACACTCAGTCGTGCGAATGAATCAACCGCATGGTTCAATCGCACGACTGAACCATACTTATGGCCCAGTCGCACGATTGAACAATACTAACCTATAAATAGACCCAATTCGTGGAAAAACGTAAGCATTCATCCCATTACGATTCCAGACGTACCCTAGCCGTCCAGAGACCTCCCAAATCGTTCTCCAAGTTCACAGAACACATTAGATCGATTCCTAATCGACTTCTAACGTTAGATTCAATTCTTTATTGATTCTTCGTGTGTTCTCACTGATTGGATCGCCAATCAAATAGGATTCCGCACTATTTGAGTTGGTTTAACACGCTAATCATTAGGTATTTCGTTCAAATACCAGGTCCTAACAAGTGGTATCAGAGCTTTGGCTCTTGATTACGTGTTGGTTCAATCAAGATTGCATAAAAGTTTGTGTTTTTGCACTAAAAACGCAATCTTTGGTGTCAAAAGTGATCTTGGACGTTCCCTGCTCATCGAAGTTTGGTTTCTACGGACTTAGGCGATTAGGACTTGTGAAATTTCGAATTTTTACGGCTGAAACCCGTCAAACCTAGAAATTTTCGCAAAACAGCAGCTTCAGTCGCACGAGTGACCCATTCGCACGACTGGACTCCATTCGCATTGCTCATTCGCATGATCGGACCTAGTCGCACCCTCATTCGGCCGACTGAACCATTCGTTCGCATAGCTCATACGCACTAGATTCATTCGCACGACTGAACCAATCGCCCAGTTCAGCCACACGATTGAACCAGTCGCAGAGTTCATACGCACGATTAGACCATTCGCATCCTTCAGTCGCATCAGTAAAAGTTTGTTTGATTAGATTCTAAGTTATTCGCCATGGAAGATCAGATGTCAGCCTTTACTGCTGGGAAGGACTCGAGGATACAGAACCTGCTGTTGCTTGAGAGTGAGGTGGGTAATCACAATAAACCACCAAAGCTCTTGACTTTAGATGAGTTTCCCCACTGGAAACAACGTTTTGAGATCTACCTCAATGGAGTAGATCCTAATCTGTGGGAAGCTATTGAGATTGGTTATAGTACACCGATGGGAGCTGATGGAGTTAAGCTAACGTTAAGTGGGATGACAGACGCACAGAAAGTAAAGTACAATGCAGAGAAAAGGGTTTATGCTTTGATCACTCAGTCTATCCCCAAAGACATATTCCACCAGTATTCAGAGAATAAGCAATCCAAGAAACTGTGGGATGAGCTAGAGAAGAGGTATGATGGGAAGGCTTCATTGAAGGCAATCAAGGCAAAGGAGTTAAAGAAGGAATTCGATAACTTCTCATCGATTGGTAACGAGAGTTTAGACGAAGTCATAGACAGATTCTACCACTTGATGAGCGAACTGCATACACATGGAGTGGAAACGACCATGGAAGAGAAAGTGAGCAACTTCGCAGACGGATTGCCTGATAAGTGGGCTTCATTCGTGTCTAACCTAAGACAGAATGAAATGCTTATAAAGCTGGATATTAATGACTTCATTCTTAAGTTGCGAGAACAAGCACTAAGGATGAAGTATAGAGCTCAGAAGTCTTCGTACACACAAAATCCAGCTTTATACAACGCCACGCCTCAAGCTAAGACATCTGGAGCACCTCTCCAGACTGCTTTTGTGTCTAGCTCGTCAGGTCCTTCACATGCTTCTCCTTCTGGATCAGACACGTCAGGGACGTCTTGTACCCACTATATTGGATCAGAAGCAAGTGCTACCAAACTGAAGACCGAGAACCTCGGTAATGTGACCGTAGAAGTAGCTCGAGAGCATATGGATCTTTTAGCTGCATGGTTCATTCATATGATGGACTTGTTGCCGGGAAGATTGGAAACTGCCATCTGGCAGATGAGGACTACGAGCAGGTGGACGAAATGGAGCTTGAGAGGATGGATATAATGTGGGCCTTAGCTAGTGCTGTCCGAAGGGCGAAGAAGTTTGTTAAAAAGACTGGACAGAACTTGGTAGCTACTAAGGATACCACATTTGGCTTTGACAAGAGCAAAGTGACCTGCTTCAACTGTGGAGAGAAGGGGCACTTCAAGAGAGAATGTGTCAAGCCAAAGAAGACGGGTAATGGGAACCCGTTCTCGTCCTTTACTCGCCAAGACAAGCAAGCTTCCAGTTCTACTTCATCAAACAAGGATCCAAAAGCCTTGACTACTCATGATGATGAAGGACAAGATTGGAGCTTTAGGTTTGTCTCACCAGGGGAATCTAACATTGCCAGTGTAAAGGATATTGATGATGATTCTGCGAGTGAAGGTGATCTAGCAGTTGAGATAGCAATGTCACATAGTGAAGAAACAACTGCAGTCGAGGTCAGTTACAAGCCAAAGGAGGAGACTTCCACGTCAGAGACAGAAAAATCAGAATCACCAGAACCAGAGACATCTGATGCTGCGTTGATGGCTAACTCGTCTGAACCAACTCAGGTAAGTACTACTGACCAAATGTTTAATAATCATGCTTGTTCTGATTGTGATACTTTTAGGAATAGCATAGATGATAAATTTGCTAGGTTATTAGATCATAATGATAACTTAGTAAAAGACTTACAACTGTGCACTGAGGCTAATAGAGTACTAAAACAAAATGAGCATAGTTATAAAGAAAAGATAGACCTATTGACTAAACAGCTTAGGGAAACCGAAGTAGTTGCCTTTAACCAAGCAAATGACATTAGGTACTATCTAAACTCCCTAGAAGACACTAAGAAGCAAAAGGCAGTTCTAGAAGTAGAAGTAAATTCATTAAACAGAAACTGCATAGTTGGACTAGTTCTTCACACATAGTTCAACACTTAGTGAGAGAAAGGAATAACGGGGAGGGATTAGGTTACAAAGTGGTTCCACCACCACCTGAGACCTTGATGAACACTAAGTCTAGACCAGTAAATAATAACCCATCAAGGATCATGTGGTGACTACTCCTCTTGTTACTGTTCTAGACACCTCATGTTCATCTGCTGAATCTAGACAGAAACAAAAGGAGGCCACTTCAAAGGCAAAGGGTAAATTGCCTTGTGTTAATCTGGAAAATGAATTTGATAAAGTTAACTTAAAGTCAGGGTCAAACAGAGTCAAATCAGAACCTAAAAGGACTTCAAATGTTAATTTTTCACATGCTTCAAGTCAAAAACCAGTTAACCAAAAAGAGAAAGATGTTAAACAGGTTAAAACAGTTAATTTTGTTAAACCAGAGAAAACATAAAACGCACAAGAGTCAAAACCTAAAGTGAGTGATGTTACTAGAGTGTCACGCACTTCTCCACAAAGAAAGTCTACTCATAAAGTTGATAGCCGGTCATGCTACAACTGTGGAGAATGTGGACACATTGCTTCCTATTGTCCTTTCTATCAGACACCTAGGAAGAAGATTGATCTTCAGGACTCTAGACCTAGGTCTTCTAAGAGGAGTTCTTTGACTCCATCTAGAAGAGCTAGTGAACCTAAAGTCCAACCTGTAAGCCAGACGACTGTTTATCATAAACAGGGCCTTGCACAACTCTGGCTTATGGAAAGAGAAGTCATCCGCGTGTCTGATACTGATGACAGAAGGAACCTGAGCAACCCTCACCCTCTAAGGGTCAATGGGTGGAGTTTATGATGTGTGATGCCTCTGGGAAACCCAAGACAGTAAAAGCTTGGGTTCCTAACCTAAACTAATTCATTTACTTTGTATGTGCAGGGTGTTCGATACAGTGCTGAGACTAACACGTGGATTGTAGACAGCGGAGCATCCAGGCACATGACAGGAAATAGAGCCCTTTTATCAAACGTCTAACCAAAAAAGGAGGGCATGTTTCCTTTGCAGGAAACAGGGAGGCTATATCACAGCTCAGGGAGAAGTGGGAAATCAGAAAGTTAAGTTTGATAAGTGAACTACGTTCAACAACTTCAAATAACTTACTTTCTGTTTCCCAAATCTGTGATAAAGGATTTAAAGTCATCTTCGACAACAAGAAGTGTTACGTGCTGAAGAAAGACTACATGATCCCAGAGGACCAAGTTCTGATGACTGCTTCAAGATATAAAGACCTTTATGTCTTGGATCTGTCAACAGCTGCTACAACGGATCATGAGGTTCAGTGCTTTCTATCTAAAGCTACTGAGAAGGATTCCATCTCCTGGCATAGGAGAATGGGACACATTAGTCAAAGGAAGATGAATCATTTGATTCAGAAGGATTTAGTGAGAGGAGTAAATGTCAAGAACTTCCAACTTCCTGACTTTTGTGTAGCTTGCAAGAAAGGCAAACAGACGAAGAAGTCTCATAAGGAAAAGAAAGTTCATTCAATAGAACTTCCTCTTGAACTTCTTCACATGGATCTGTTTGGTCCAGTCAGTACAAAGAGCATTGCAGGCGACTTGTACTGTTTTGTGGTCACTGATGACTACTCAAGGTTCACTTGGGTAATGTTTCTGAAATCCAAATCAGAAACATTTGAGTCATTCAAGGAGTTAGTAACCACACTGGAATCTCTCTACAAGCTAAAAGTTAGACAAGTACGCTCAGACAACGGGACAGAATTCAAGAATCAATGGATGGAGGCATACTGCAAGGAAAAGGGAATTGTGCATCAATTCACTTCTGCCTACACGCCTCAGATGAATGGTGTTGCTGAGAGGAAGAACAGAAGCTTGATAGAGACAGCACGGACTATGCTGGCGGACTCGAAACTGCCTATCCAATTCTGGAATGAGGCAGTGGCAAATGCATGTTATACACTGAATCGAGTCCTAATAGTCAAGCGCCACGGAAAGACATGTTACGAGCTACTACAAAGACGCAAACCGAATTTGGAGTATCTTGAACCTTTTGGCGCGCCGTGCACACTTCTGAAGAAGACACAAGAAGGCAAATTCAGCGAGAAGGCGGATGAAGGAATCTTTCTAGGATACAACATACCGAACAAGCGAGTTTACAACAACTCAACGGGTCTTGTAGAAGTGTGGTGTAATGTCGACGTTCAGAGATATACCACACCACCTACAGGCAAAGGACCCGCATACTTCTTCGATTATGATGGATTCTTCAAGTCCTTCAACATCCCTCTCTCTCCCTCGGATGATGAGTTAGCTACTAGGATGATGTATGATATTCTGAATACACCATCTAGCACACAGGGAGAATCATCTACTCAGTCAGGGGGAGTAGTCGATGACAGTGACTCCTCCTCTGAAGATGAAACTGAAGCAGATGACCAGAACAGTCAGGAGGAACAGGTTCCAGTTCCTGAAAGTCCACAAGCATCTACAAGTGATGCACCTTCGACTTCGGAACCTCAAACTCCAACTACCTCAGATGCAGAACCAAATGTTCATAATCTCGGTTCTGAGGTGGCTGTTCCTACTACTCCAGGATCACGACTAAAACGTCTATCATCCCCTTGACAATGTTATTGGGGATGTCAGATCAGGAGTACAAACCCGAAATCAGCTATACTCAGCTGATTACGCCTCGGTTATGGAGAAGGGTTACATTCATGATGGTGCTTATCGATGTTTTGTCTCGCAGGTTGAGCCAAAATATGTCAGTGAGACTAAATGATGAGGCGTGGGTGAGTGCCATGCAAGAAGAACTTCTGCAGTTCAAGAAGTTAGGTGTATGGACTCTGGTTGATAGACCTAAAGGTGCTAAAGTCATTGGCACCAAATGGGTACTAAAATGCAAGAAGGATGACCAAGGAGTCATTATCAGGAACAAAGCTCGACTGGTGGTTCAAGGTTTTCGCCAAGTCGAGGGAATTGACTACAATGAGGTGTTTGCACCCGTGGCAAGGATGGAAGCTATTCGTATCTTCCTTGCCTATGCATCGTACATGAAGATTAAAGTCTACCAATTAGATGTGAAGAGTGCATTCCTTCATGGGGAAATCAGGGAAACAGTCTATGTAAGTCAACCCGAGGGATTTGAAGATCCTTATCATCGGGATAGAGTTTACAAGCTCGACAAGGCTTTATACGGGCTTCATCAAGCTCCTCGAGCTTGGTATGAGAAACTCTCGACTCATCTTGTGAAACACGGCTTTCGCAGGGGAGTCATTGACTGCACACTGTTTATTAAAGAAAGGATGGCGACCTACTGCTTGTACAGATCTATGTTGATGACATAATCTTCGGATCAAAGAACGAAGAGTTATGCAAAGAGTTTGAAGCAGTGATGAAGAAAGAGTTTGAGATGAGTGCTATGGGGGAGATGAAGTTCTTTCTCGGGTTACAGGTGGATCAGACACCTAATGGGATCTTTCTACATCAGACCAAGTATGTAGGAGACATTCTCAGTCGCTTTGACATGGAGAATGCTTCTGCTGCTGGGACTCCACTTGCTACGAATCATGATATAGCACCTGATGAGAATGGAGATCTTGTAGATGCCACGATGTACCGAGGAATGATTGGATCCCTCATGTATCTCACTGCCTCAAGACCTGATATTATGTATGCTACATGTTTATGTTCTAGATATCAGGCTAAACCAAGGTCAACCATCTGATCGGGGTCAAGAGGATTTTTCGTTATCTGAAGGGTACACCCACACTTGGATTGTGGTATCCTCATGATGATGACTTTGAGCTTACCGCGTATAGTGACTCGGATTACGGGGGCTGCAAGATGAACTACAAGTCTACATCAGCGGGGTGTCAATTCTTTGGGAGAAGATTAGTTACCTGGCAGTGTAAGAAGCAGACATCGGTTGCATTGTCAACCTGTGAAGCCGAATATGTTGCTGCTGCAAGTTGCTGTTCACAAATCATCTGGATTCAACAGCAAATGCGGGATTACGGTTTAAAATTCTCATCTACTCCTATTTTTGTTGATAACTCTGCTGCAATTGCAGTAACTAAAAATCCGGTTCAACATCCTAAGACCAAACACATCGGTATTAAATACCATTTCATAAGAGATTGTTTTGAAAAGAACTTAATTGATGTGGTTAAAATTAATACTGATTTTCAACGCGCTGACCTCTATACTAAAGCCTTTGATAAACCACGTTTTCAATATTTGCTAGAGGTCAACGGCGTTAAAAAGAAAAGTGAGGTAATTCCTGATGATGATAATGTGTAGTCCGATGTAGTTTAGTTAAAGTGTATTTTATTTATTTTATTTTATTTGTTTTATTTTCGTCTGTTATATTTAAACTCATGTTATTTTGCTGTTTATTAAAATCCTAAAATAATTAAACCAGTAATGATTTTAGTATTTTAGGGGGAGAATATGTCAGCAAGTTAACATTAAAAAAAAAAACGAGGGAGAAGGAGTAAATAGCTGATATAAGGTAGATTGTGTCTGTGATACCGATTCAATACCTTTGGAAAATGATAGTACACAGGAACAAATCAAGAGGGACTTTAAAAATTTAAGTTTTGAAAATGCAAAAATTCAAAGTATAAGTCTGTGTAGTCTAAGCAATATAAAAGGGAAGATGATAGAAAACTGGCAACTCCTAAGGTGACACAAAGAAAGTAGACTTAGAGGCTGCTAGACCACAAATGATATGTTGGTAGATTCAACACAATAGACAATTAGACCTGATTGGTGATCTCAAGATCAAACTAAGTTGTTCAACTGACTGTGGGCTTCCATCTTATCACTGGTTAACACAATCAACATATTCCAATAAGGGGTAATGAGCATTTAAACGCCACAAATGTGTGCGGATGACCATAATTAGAGCAAAGCAAGAAAAAAATGAAAGACAAATGCTATAAAGCTAATGACTTATGTTGTTGGTGCATTTTGTGCAAAATAAAATAAGCTGCTCTAACAAGGAGATAGGTTGTGTGCCTCTCTGCTGTGCGATGGCACTGACCTGAGGATAAGCATAACCTAGATATTCTAGAATTCATTGTTGTTTGCCGCCTCTCTGCTGTGCGATGGCACTGACCTGAGGACAGGCTTCTCTTTGAAAGCTCTAAGAATAGTCTCTTCTTGTAATAATACCCGTAGACCGCTCAAAAGCTCCCGAGGAATGTTGATTACCATATAAGTGTGGGATCCACAAATGTTAGTTGAAATAATTAAACCTAAATCAGTCACCAGTCTGTGTCAAAAGTCTGTGTATGGATTTAAGTGGACAAACATATGACAATCATTGTGGCTACATTCTCAAAAGTTCAAATCAATGTGAAAATCTAAGAGTTTCAGTATGATTTCCTTAAGTTGCTAACGACTCTGGATGAACACCGAGAATTGAGCATCAAAAGTTTTAATAACAAGTCCCAAATGATTTGACTTGCCTGTATGATTCCAAAATTGAATTGGTCCAGATATGATCAATCCAAGTTGAAGCTGTCTACTCCCGAACCAAATCCCGTAGATATCAATCTCTGGATTTATCTCTCACAAAAAGCCAAAACAAGTTTGTTTATGTAATTAGTTTAAAGTTTTCTAAATTAGTTAGTTGTTTTAATTTTAATTTTAGTAGTGTGTCGGACTACATCAGGAAAATCAGAAAGGAATCAACTCACTAAAAGGGTCATGTCTGAGATGACCATATGTGCTTTGAAAGTTTAAAATAGTCACGTCTGAGGTGACAAAGTGTTGAAAAAGGGTCACGTCTGAGGTGACTAAAGTGGTTAAAAGGATCATGTCTGAGATGATCAAAAGCTCATAACGTTAATTTCAATTAATTAAAAGGGTTTAAAAGTAAATTGGAAAAAATGGGTTTTGGTAAATGGCAGAAAATTAACTAAGTGTGACCCATTCGCACGATTGGACCATGAGAATGGACCAACCATGCGAATGGCTTCCACTCGCACGAATGGCTCATCAGAATAGCCCATTCGACCGATTGGAAGAGGGCGAATGAGTCAGTCGACCGATTGAAACTCATTCGGTCAACTGAACATGCGAATGAAAGGCACGACTGAGCCAGTCGACCGACTGAATCTCAGTCGGTCAACAGCATGCGACTGATTGGGCCAATCGTACAATTGAGCCTGAGTCGACCGAATGAACTGGGCGACTGAGGCCAGTCGGCCGACTGAACCCAGCTTCAGTATTTAAAGGGCACAGTCGATCGCATTTCATTCACCTCACCCAAATCGCCCTTAAATCGCATACCCTACCGTTACGCTGCCAAAATTTTATTAGACCTTGTTTTCTCATTGCTTTTGATTCACTGACGTTCGCCATTGATTATACAGGTAGATTGAAGTCCTATTTCACCGAAATCAGAAGGATTGAAACCCTAATTTTGATATTCGACTGTGAAACAAGAACCGAGACAAGAAACCCTAATAACCTATTAAAACTAAGCAACGTTAAAATTAAGTCAAATAGGTTATTAGTAACGAAAATGCGAGTCTACTGAACCGGTTATTTGGGTAAAACACTTATTTCGTTGAAGTTCGAACGATTGACGACTGAACTATTGAGACAGGCGAGTGGTCGTCCGGATGAACTCCAATCGCACGATTGAATCTTGCGATTGGGTCAATTCGGCCGAATGAACCATACGATTGAGCTCAGTCGGCCGACTGAACCATTCGCAGACTCAGTCAGCAGACTGAACCCAATCGCATGTCACATTGACCAGAATGAGTCCAGTCGCATGAAAGAACAGACGACTGACTTCAGTCGCATGATTCATTCGCACGAATGAATCAGAATGATTTCAACTTTACACTTAGAACAGAATTTTTCATGTCTTATGTACTAATGGTTCTATGTCATGTGTGTTTCAGGAAAATGGCAGAAAGATGGTCCATAAATCCAAAGCAACATCTGTGCTCATTTGGATCACACCACCAGGAACGGGCCGAGTTTACCGACATTATAGCCTTTCTAGACGGTCCAGATTCATAAGGCTATCTCCACCCCTTGCACGCCATACAGATCATTGCATCAGGCATTCTGGGATGCCTCGTGGACCGCTCCCGTGAGCCATACTGCATTAGGAGCTCTATATTGGGCCATGATATTGAGATCACTGCTGCCGACATCAGAGAGTACTAGAGTTTGGGGACGACACTGATCATCCTACTAGACTACATCCGTTGACAGTGAGAGGATGCTTTCTGAGGATAAAGTACGCTGGGGACATCAACTCAGGTGTGCTCAACAAGAGCAACCTGAGCCCCCAGTACAAGTACTTAGCACACGTGATCCTCAAGTGTGTTGCATCGAGGAGGGGTGGTTTGACGACCTCTCAGACCAGATCCAAAATGCCTACGTGGCACTGGTTCTGAACCACCCCTTCAGTTTTTCCAGCATGATATTCTCCTACTTGGTGGAGAACTTGGAGGCCAAGGGAAAGAGGGGTTTTGCATGTACCCCAGATTTTACAGCTCGTCTTCAACGAGAAGCTGCCACAGTTGCCCAAAGAGAGTCATGACGCAGTGGCCTTAGAGATTATGGATGATACTACTCTAGGCAGGATGAGAGTTTACAGGGGGAAGCAGGTGAAGCCCCAAGTGAAGAGACTGATTGGCCACCTGGCCAACGAGAGGTATGCGCCAGGCAGACGCAAATGGCGTCATGATGACAGCGATTCTGATGATGAGAGGCTGCTCCTCCAGAGATGGATTCTGATGATGATGATAGCGGCGACGCCGGGGATGATATGCCTGCTCCACCTAGAGGCACTGATTCAGATGTTATTCCCCCGGGGTCTGCCACTGCCGGAGAGGTTGCTGAGACGGCCGGTTTCCATCAGGAGTTTGTAGTTGGTGATCAGGAGGAGGAGGAGTCGGATGAGGAGCCCCTCACGAGGACTGTGGGAAGCAAGGTTGTTCCCACAGAACACGGGCTTAGGGTGGTTGGTGAACACCCTCGGGACTCCACAGAGACAGAGACTGACCCGAGCTATGCCCGGGTTCAGTAGGCAGAGCTGCAGGGGGAGCATCCACTTCCACTGGGACTAGGAGGAAGAGGATGGCTCAACCCCACGGACTGAAGAAGAAGAAGCGTCGCCTGACCTTCGTTACCACTGCTGCCTCTACTTCCACCACCACAGCCACCACTACCACCTCCACTGACATACCACCCATCACCACAGCCACCACATCCACTACTGCCACCACAGCCACCACCTCACCTACCACCACTGTACCCTTCCCATCCACCACCATACCATTTACACCTACATCACCAGCACCTGTTTACCGACCCATATTCACCACTGCTACTACCACCACCACCTCACATCATGCAGGACCATCAGCCCAGCCATCACACCTATATGGATCTCCTCTACCTCCCATCGGGGTAGAGGAGCAGCTGTCGGCGCTAAACCGTATGGTGATGCGCCTGCTAGCTGCAGATGAGGAAAAGCTGCTCAGATTCGCCAGCTGACCGACCTGACTGCTGCCCAGTCTCAGCAGATGGCAGAGCAGGCTCGGGTGATAGAGCAGCAGACCCAGCTAATGGAGGCACAGAGAGTCGAGATGTCCCAACTCCAGGACCAGCAGGCCCAATCAGCCAAACGTATAGAGGAGTTGGAGACTACCAACAAGACCATTATGCTGAGGTTAAAGGGGTCAAAGGATGAGCCCTTGAAGATAAAGGAGGGTGATGGGGATGATGGAGATGATGAAGATGATGATGAAGATGAAAAGGATGATGAGGATGAGGAAGATACAGAGGAAGATAGGACAGAAGGAAAAGATGATGATGACGAAGCAGAAGGAGGGGATGCGGCTGCATCGGCCTCTGCTTCGGGTCAAGAACGAAGATCGAAGAATCGACAGGACCAGTCATCTACCACTTCTGCTCCTCCGAGCGACGAGGCCATGATTCAAGACAAAAGTACAGATTAGATGTCTTATGTATTTATTTATTTTTGTGTTTGAATCATGTACTGAAAACAATGTTTTGAATGTTTATATATTAAGTTAATGTAATTCTGTTTGATTATTACTAATGATTTATGTGTTGAATGTTTAAATCAAACAGATCCAAACTTTCAAAGGGATGAGTTTGACATTGCTCCCCTTCAACAGGTCAAGACTCAACTAACCATGATTCTTGATCTGCAAGGGATTGTAAGAAGGTCTGTGAGTTATACCCCTGAAGAAGGGGAAATAATTCATGACCTATCTAACGAGCAACTGGCAGAGATGTTCAGACTCAATCCTGATGAAATCGTCAAGGATGCTCCAACAGTTGATTCACCAGTGATGAAGAGCTAAATGATGTTGATGAAGTTGAGGTTGAAGATATTACTGCAGAAGAGTACCCTCAGTACGCTGACAACGAGGGTAATGTGGTCCCCAATCTGGGTGAGTCCCTAGTCAGTGATACGTTTGAGGTACTAGACAAGATGGAGCAGGAAACCGAAAAGGCCGAAGGAACAGCCCAAGCCTCAAATGATGACGTAGACATTCGAAAGGCTGAGTGGGCTGCCTGTTTTGAAGAAGTGAGAGCCCAGCGTGCTGCACCAAAGAAAGATGCCTACACCAAGCTCTACAGAGTCAAGAAACACCACAAGGTGTCAGGCAGGATTATTGCATGGGCTTATTTTGATGACCTTAACGCGTATGCAGTTAAGAGGGAACAGGGCATAGAGTACTTCAGGTTTCCACATGATCTGAAGACTCTACCTGGTTTTGAGCTCAACCAGCTGGCTAAGCTAAAGCTGCTGTATGCTGACCCAAGAAAGATGTCAGGCTGGTTCGAGGCTGCCCTGAAGAAGGAGTACCACACCAGATGGGTTAACTTCAGACCCCAACAGCCTACGAGGTATATAAGAAGGTCTGAGGTTGATGCCATTACTGGCAAGCCCAAGATTGTGTTGAAGTGGAGTCCTCCGCGCACTATGTCGAGAATCCCTCTCAGGGAAATGCCACAGGACTTCACTCCACACTTCAAATGGTGGTACTATGATTGGAGAACTGCTGAAGCTGTCATAGTTCTAAATAAAGAGGGCCAAATGGATACAATCAGGGTATTCGACCCGATGTGGCTAACCAACTTGTCTGCTAATGATGTCTATACATTATACAAGTGGCCACTGTTCTATGACACACAAGATATTGTACAAGCCCTCCAGTTCCAAAACGTTATACGACTCTGCTTTGCGTTTGAGATTCACGCAGGAGTCACCAAAGAGGAGAAGTACAAGAAGTATAAGGAGGTTATGCAGAAGACAAGAGATTAGATAGATCTAGGTCCAAGGGGGAGTTTGTTGATGCATGTATGTCCCTAGATCATGATTTGTAATGTAATGAATCTTGTCTGTCTGATTATGATGTAATTTGTATTGATTAATGAAATGACATGAATTGTTTGTTATTGTGATGTTTAATATTTCATTAATGAGTCGTGATTGAATTGATTGGGTTTATGATTGTTTGAATGGTTACACATTATGTTATATTAATTAAAACATTCAAACTTAACTTAATGAAGTTCTCATGCGAATGGCCCATGCGAATGGACCACACGCATGAATAACTTCATACGATTGACTCAATCGCACGAGTGAACCAGGAGACTGGATCAGTCGTATGATTGACACATAAGATTGGCTCAATCGCACGACTCAACACTCAGTCGTGCGAATGAATCAACCGCATGGTTCAATCGCACGACTGAACCATACTTATGGCCCAGTCGCACGATTGAACAATACTAACCTATAAATAGACCCAATTCGTGGAAAAACGTAAGCATTCATCCCATTACGATTCCAGACGTACCCTAGCCGTCCAGAGACCTCCCAAATCGTTCTCCAAGTTCACAGAACACATTAGATCGATTCCTAATCGACTTCTAACGTTAGATTCAATTCTTGATTGATTCTTCGTGTGTTCTCACTGATTGGATCGCCAATCAAATAGGATTCCGCACTATTTGAGTTGGTTTAACACGCTAATCACTAGGTATTTCGTTCAAATACCAGGTCCTAACATATTTCTGCAGAGTCAGTTGCACAAGTAGATCCAAATGAGATTGTTATTGAGCATGGTGAATGGACAAGAGCAAAAGAAGTGATTAATGTAGAAGAATTATCTAGCTCTGAGCTGCACCATCCTGATCTAGAAGATATGATTATCCGCCTACCATCATGGTTGCAAGCTAGAAACTACCCTTGGAGGAAAACTAAAAGATTCAATCTGTATCACTGAGGAACCTTGTCAGAAGTTTCAAGAGACGGAGAACAATTGAAGAAGATGATTGTACTTGATACAAATAATCCTCAGTATCTTGAAATACAAAAAGGAAAAATGTTAGCCACAGGAGATCAAACAAATGGCAAGAATTACTGATGCACATGTTCATAGAAAAGAGTTGATTGAAATGTTTGCTGATCCAGAAAGACAAGCATACAAAGCCTCTACTGAACAAAGGCATATTTTTGATAATTCAAGATCAACTGGAGACTTGGTAAGAATTGTACTGCAAAGAGGACAATCAGTTGTTGAACTGCTAAATGCTTTGATTGCTCCAGATTTTACCAACCAAGTAAAGATTATCGCATGGAAGTATGATGAAGTATTCGATGCATTTTTGATAAAGAGAGTAAATGTTGTGTTTGATGTATATCACTTTAACTCTAGCATCATAAAACTTCCGGTGCAAGATCTGAAAGAGCTGAATAGATTACCTCTGATCAATCCTTCTGAATCAAAACGTGGCAAGATGTTGGTAGAATTATTAAGAAGAGGATTGGATCGATCAAGTAATTTTCTTAAGACAAGATGTGATCAAGAGGATAAAGAGTATTTTGTTACTATAAGGAATAATAAAAAGCTCAAGGGATTACAATCTGAGGAGGAACATTCTATGATTGAATATTGTGACAAGCATTTTGATAAGGTTACAACGCCTGGTCTGAAAGTGATAGATGGTTTTATAACACTGAGACGTTTGAGCTTAAGTTGGTCTGCAATCTCGAGCGATGGGATAAGGCCCCGTTCCCGGAAAGCCTCACAGTTGGTTAATCATAGCATAAAATCAGTTTAATAATAAAACATTGCAGCAGAAATAATTAGACATTCATTTAAAACTTAGAAACCATATTGTACTCATACATTTGTCCTTTAATTTCAAACAAAACATGCTAATTGTTGTTAAATTACAATAAATATTTCATAAGTAGGAATGCCATCCATAGCTCCCCAAGTAGCTCCGTGTGCCATCCTCAGCATCAGCACTTACCTGCCAACTATTATGCATAAATGTCGACTTCGCTTAGTGAGTTCTAGTTTTATAAGAAAATATAAACTTTATCCTTCATATAATGACCATGCATACATCATAGTACATAACATTACTTGCATCATAATAAGCATGTTCATTATTTTCATTCTTTCATTATCTTTCACTTTCATCATAAACGAGATTGCACAAAGCAAGAGCTCCATGTTGATCGACAACAAATGTCAATCCCTGTCGGTACACATGAATACGGTAGCTAACCCCCGACAGTTGATCCACACTGCAAGGCACATAGCCCGCTCATGAATACAAATCCATCATCATACATCAGACTCACATAAGTGAAGTCTATCATAGTGCTTGCAAGACCTTACATCATCAAACGGGCCTAGGGGTAACATTCATTAAGTTTCGCTTTTCATTAATATCATCTTCCTCTTTAATATATAATACTTAACTTATTAAGTACACAACATACCAAGTACTAGTCATCAAAAAAAACATAACCGGCCCTCCGCGGGACAGCGGGGGTTCGGGGGCGGCAGCCCCTGACAACGGGGTTCTAGGGGCAGCAGCCCCTAGTGGGGTCCAAGGGGCAACGCCTTAAAACACCTTAAAATCTTTAAACATTTATATACCACATTTACTTATAGAAAAAAAAAATCATTCTTCCTCTTAAAACACCTTAAAATCTTGGTCATTTAAAAACGTATATATAGTATGCATAATAGCCCCAAAACATGGAAAACTTACAATAGGGGATCTAGAACTCACCTGGATACCACGAATAACTTCTAGACTAAGCTTATAAGGCTAGGATCACTCTACACAGCCTGCAGACAAGTTAACACTCTAAGGAGTTAATTTTCTACCTAAATTTGCTGCTAATTTCGCTGCAAGATCAGCAATTTCGCAGCTAGATTCGCCAACACTTTCGCTGCTAGTTTCACCAGCAGTTTCGCTGCTAGTTTCGCTAGCACCTTCGCTGGCAGTTTCGCTGGCATCTTCGCTGCCAGTTTTGCTGCCTGTTTCGCCCAACTTTCGTTGGAAAACCATGTCTGCGAAACTACCTGCGAAACTATAGTTTCGCAGGAAGTCCTCATAGTTTCGCTGATTGAATATGCAAATTCGGTGGATGCATATACAGTTTCGCAGATCGCATAAAAATCACGAACCAGTCCGTTTTTAACCCAAAATCATAACTTTTTACGTCCAATCTCTTAGATTATTATCCATGAGGCTAAATCTAAGCTTTATACATGTTTTCATACGTAAAAATGTGACCTTTATGCGATTCTTTGCAACTTTTCAAAACCCAAAACCCTAGAATCCGGGTTTGATCTACAGAAGGGTTTAGAGGTCGATTCTTACCTGGATTTGTTGCTTCTTTCTTAGGTCTTGATGCTCCAACACCCAGATCTTCAATCTCTTAACCTTGGAAGCTTCAAATCTTGAGTTTTCTTCACTTTCTCTCTCTATGAATTTTGGGAGCTAGGGTTCAAATGATGGAGATGGAGGCTAATTTGGGTAGGTTAAGGGCTGATTATGGGCCTTAATCACTTAGGCTCTTGCCCATAAACCCAATTTGGCCCATAACCCATTTCCCCCCTTTTATTAAATACCCATTAATTAAGCCCATTATCCTTAATAACTAGTTTCGACTTTTCGGGGTGTTACAAGTCTCCCCCACTTATTTAGGTTTCGTCCTCAAAACCTGTCAGTCATCAAACAACTGAGGATAAAATTTCCTCATCTCCTCCTCTGTCTCCCACGTAGATTCTGATCCTTTTCTGTGTCTCCACTGTACTCGTACTAGTGGCACCACTTTATTCCGTAAGTGCTTCTCTTTCCAATCAAGGATGGCCACGGGCTGCTCTACATAATTCAGCCGTTCATCGACTTCAATGTCTTCTAATGGTACAACTACATCATTATCTGCCAGACATTTCCTGAGATGAGATACATGGAACGTAGGGTGAATTCCACTCAACTCATCAGGTAGTTCTAATATGTAGGCCACTTCTCCTACCCTCGCGATAATACGGAATGGCCCTATGAACCTTGGGCTTAACTTTCCCCGTTTTCGAAACCTGATGATCCCTTTCCAGGGTGATACCTTGAGCATAACCTTGTCACCAACCTCAAATTCTATCGGCTTACGCCTCTTATCAGCATAAGACTTCTGGCGGTCTTTTGCAGCTTTCATGAACGCCTTAATCTTATCTAACTTCTCAGTTGTGACCTCAATCACTTCAAGACTCCCCAATTCCTTTTGCCCCATGTCACCCCAACACACGGGCGTTCTACACTTCCTACCGTACAACATTTCGTAAGGTGGCATACCAATGCTGGCATGGTAACTATTATTATATGAGAATTCCGCCAACGGTAAGTGCTCATTACAGCTTCCTCCAAAGTCGATTACACAGGCTCGTAGCATGTCTTCTAAAGTCTGGATCGTCCTTTCCGACTGACCATCCGTCTGGGGTGGTAAGCCGTACTAATATGCAGTCTAGTCCCCATTGAGTCGTGAAACCTCTTCTAGAACTTGGACGTAAACCGCGTGTCCCTATCTGAAATGATAGACACTGGCACGCCGTGACGAGCCACGATCTCCTTGATAAATAGCTCTGCTAACCCCTCAGAGGAATACGTTTCACGAATTGGTAGGAAATGGGCGCTCTTTGTTAGACGGTCAACCATCACCCAGATTGCGTCGCTTCCCCTCGCCGTGCGAGGTAGCTTCGTGATGAAGTCCATTGCGATGTGTTCCCATTTCCATTCAGGGATATCCAAAGGCTGGATCTTCCCATATGGCTTTTGGTGCTCTGCCTTCACTTGCAGGCAAGTCAGACACTTGCTCACGTACTTAGCCACGTCTCGCTTCATTCCCGGCCACCAGTAATCTTTCTTCAGATCCTGATACATTTTTGTGGCACCGGGGTGTATGGAATATCGAGTTTTGTGAGCCTCATCCATGATTTTCTCCCTCAGATCCCCATAGAGAGGGATCCACATTCTCCCAGATCGGGTTCTAACACCCAGGGTGTTTTCCCCCAAATTTGAAACTTGTCCTTTCATCCTTTCAGAGTTGACTCTGTCCTCTCTTAATGCCTCATCCTGGAACTCCCTCACTTGTTTCATAACATTAGGTGTCATGATTATCTAGTAAGCCCTCACCCGAATTGGTTCGGGTCGTCCTTTTCGGCTAAGGGCATCAGCAACCACATTAGCTTTGCCTGGATGATAATGAATTTCACAGTCATAATCCTTGATCAGTTCCAACCACCTCCTCTGCCTCATATTGAGTTCCTTTTGTTCAAAGAAATACTTCAGACTTTTATGATCAGTGAAGATGGTGCACTTCACCCCATACAGGTAGTGCCTCCAAATCTTCAATGCAAACACCACCGCAGCCAACTCTAAATCATGGGTAGGATAATTGGCCTCGTGAACCTTTAATTGTCTAGAAGCATAGGCTATCACCTTCCCTCGTTGCATCAAGACGCAACCCAATCCTGCATACGAGGCATCCAAGTAGACCACCAGATCCTCGTTCCCTTCAGGTAACGTCAAGACAGGGGCTTGAGTTAACCTCATCTTCAATTCTAGGAAGGCGTTCTCCTGATCAGTACCCCATTCATACTTCACGTCTTTTCGGGTCAACTTTGTCAAAGGAGAAGCTATCTTGGAGAAATCCTAGATAAACCTCCTATAGTAGCATGCCAAGCCTAAGAAACTACGAATCTCAGATGGCGTCTTTGGAGGTTCCCATTGCATCACCGCTTCAACCTTTGCGGGGTCTACCCTGATCCCCTCGGGATTAACCACATGACCCAGAAATTGAACTTCTCGAAGCCAAAATGCGCATTTAGAGAACTTAGCATATAACTTCTCATTTCTAAGCGTCTCCAATACTTCTCGAATATGATCGGCATGTTCCTCTTCACTTTTTGAATAAATCAAAATATCGTCGATGAATACTATCACCGATTTATCCAACATTGGTCGACATACCCGATTCATGAGATCCATGAAAGCAGCTAGCGCGTTGGTTAAACCAAAGGACATGACGAGAAATTCGTAGTGTCCATAACGCGTACGGAATGCTGTCTTAGGAATGTCTTTTTCTTTCACCTTCAGCTGGTGGTAACCAGACCGCAAGTCTATCCTCGAAAACAAGCTGCCACCCTGAAGTTGATCGAACAGGTTGTCGATCCTTGGTAACGGATACCGATTCTTTACGGTCAGCTTATTGAGCTCGCGATAGTCAATGCACATCCGCATGCTACCATCTTTCTTCTTCACAAATAAAACCGGAGCACCCCATGGAGAGATACTCAGTCGGATGAAGCCTTTATCCAATAAATCTTGCAACTGGTCCCTCAGTTCTACCATCTCCGAAGGAGCTAATCGATACGGTGCTTTAGCGACAGGTTGTGCTCCCGGTAGCAAATCAATCTGGAATTCGATTTCGCGGTCAGGCGGCACACCGGTCAGGTCTTCAGGAAAGACGTCAAGAAACTCGCGCACTACCGGCACGTCTGATAATTGTGGCTCTGGTGCATCCACATCTTTTACATAGGCCAAGTAAGCGCTGCACCCACGTCTCAAATACTTTTCAGCTGTGATCATCGACACGACCTTCGGTACACAACACACCTTATCTCCACGAATCGTAAGAGAACTACCATCGGGCGCTGTTAGACGAATTACCTTCTTACTACATACTATATTGGCTTCATAGGTAGCTAACCAATCCATGCCTAACACCACATCGAAACCTCCTAAGGCCATAACATGCAACCTAGCAGGGAACTTACAATCCTCTAACTCAATCAGGCAATCCTCAACCACCTCAGTTACCTTAGTGGACTTACCAATGGCTGTTTCTACATAGAAAGGCTCATCTAACTTTGTACTCTTATCATGCAACAAACGACAAAGGCAGCAGACACAAAACTCCTACTAGCACCAGAATCAAAGAGCACAGAACCATATTCATGGTCTACTAGAAACATACCTGAAACTACTTCTGGGTCTGCCCTGGCCTCCTCGCGAGTTATGTTGAATGCCCTCGCCTTCGCCTTTGAACCGTCACTTCTTCCCTTATCTCCAGCTTTAACTGTTCCTGATCCTTCTGGTTTTCCTTTCTTACAGTCTTTTCCCATATTACCCATCTCGCCACACTGGTAACACCTCCCCACCCTGCAATCCCGATAGGGACAATACTCCTCTAGCACTAACTCCTTCAACTCAGACCACTTCATTTTGGCTATCGATCGCTTTCCTTCAGCCTGGACAATATTGTCTCACCAGCATAACGCTGAGTCAACGAAGGAATGAGTGGCAAACTAAACTTTTTGATCTTCTCGGCACTCACTAATTTCCAGTACTGCTTCCATCTCTCTGACCCAACGATGAGCGGCAGTAGCAGTGCCGTTACCGTCAAAGGTTGGGGGCTTGCACCTTTGAAATGCCCCATAGTTGCACCCTCTAGTAGTCTCTCTCTCGGACTCCTCATCACTGTCGTCATCATGGACTACCACCTTAGGGTTTGATGGCTCTTCTTCAAATTCTTCAGTCCTCCCAATGGACTTTCCTGAATTCTTCTCACTTTCCTTCCCCTTCTTCTCAGCTTTCTCTCCATCCTTGACTGCTTTGATCACCTCGGTCACCACCTAGGGTAAGACATTTTGCATGACATAGTAGACTTCGTCAGCGATAGCCTCCTTCACAGTGGGTTTGAGGGTGGTTGATCCCTCCCCCTCCGGGTGACACGTGGCTCAGTAGTACGCCCGCCACGAGCACCTCCTCGAGTTGCCTTCCCAGATTTTCTACCAGCCATAACTAATTCCTATAAGATTCAAACACCAAAATGGTTATTCAAGATAATTGCTCAGATCATTATAAGTATGGTAAGTCCTTAATTACAGTGGCCAAGTGTGATTAACCACTTACCTTACCCTCCTGTCCCAAGCAATCACTATCCTAACACATATCAGTATTCAAATCTAAAAGCACATAAAACAAATAGCACACGCACATAATTCCGGTTTTACTTGAAACTTTTACCTGATGGCACGTAGCTACTTGGATTGGCATCCTTCATTCGGTCCCATTTTCAGTTTAAGTTTAGGTTTTGAAAACAGTTTTCCCAATTGTCTTAAACTTTGGCTCTGATACCAACTTGTAAGGCCCCGTTCCCGGAAAGCCTCACAGTTGGTTAATCATAGCATAAAATCAGTTTAATAATAAAACGTTGCAGCGGAAATAATAAGACATTCATTTAAAACTTAGAAACCATATTGTACTCATACATTTGTCCTTTAATTTCAAACAAAACATGCTAATTGTTCTTAAATTACAATAAAGATTTCATAAGTAGGAATGCCATCCATAGCTCCCCAAGTAGCTCCGTGTGCCATCCTCAGCATCAGCACTTACCTGCCAACTATTATGCATAAAAGTCAGCTTCGCTGAGTGAGTTCTAGTTTTATAAGAAAATATAAACTTTATCCTTCATATAATGACCATGCATACATCATAGTACATAACATTACTTGCATCATAATAAGCATGTTCATTATTTTCATTCTTTCATTATCTTTCACTTTCATCATAAACGAGATTGCACAAAGCAAGAGCTCCATGTTGATCGACAACAAATGTCAATCCCTGTCGGTACACATGAATACGGTAGCTAACCCCCGACAGTTGATCCACACTGCAAGGCACATAGCCCGCTCATGAATACAGATCCATCATCATACATCAGACTCACATAAGTGAAGTCTATCATAGTGCTTGCAAGACTTTACATCATCAAATGGGCCCAGGGGTAACATTCATTAAGTTTCGCTTTTCATTAATATCATCTTCCTCTTTAATATATAATACTTAACTTATTAAGTACACAACATACCAAGTACTAGTCATCAAAAAAAACATAACCGACCCTCCACGGGACATCGGGGGTTCGGGGGCGGTAGCCCCTAACAGCGGGGTTCTAGAGGCAGCAGCCCCTAGTGGGGTCCAAGGGGCAACGCCCCTGGCTGGGGCCGGCCTGCCAGGTCAGCGCGAAAATTTTTTTTATATTTAAACATTTATATAGCACATTTACTTATAGAAAAAAAATCGTTCTTCCTGTTAAAACACCTTAAAGTCTTGGTCATTTAAAAACGTATATTTAGTATGCATAATAGCCCCAAAACATGGAAAACTTACAAATAGGGGATACCACGAATAACTTCTAGACTAAGCTTACAAGGCTAGGATCACTCTACACAGCCTGCAGACAAGTTAACACTCTAAGGAGTTAATTTTCTACCTAAATTCGCTGCTAATTTCGCTGCAAGATCAGCAATTTCGCAGCTAGATTCGCCAACACTTTCGCTGCTAGTTTCACCAGCATTTGCGCTGCTAGTTTCGCTAGCACCTTCGTTGGCAGTTTCGCTGGCATCTTCGCTGCCAGTTTTGCTGCCAGTTTCGCCCAACTTTCGTTGGAAAACCATGTCAGCGAAACTACCTGCGAAACTATAGTTTCGCAGGAAGTCCTCATAGTTTCCCTGATTGAATATGCAAATTCGCTGGATGCATATACAGTTTCGCAGATCGCATAAAAATCACGAACCAGTCCGTTTTTAACCCAAAATCATAACTTTTTACGTCCAATCTCTTAGTTTATCATCCATGAGGCTAAATCTAAGCTTTATACATGTTTTTATACATAAAAATATGACCTTTATGCTATTCTTTGCATCTTTTCAAAACCCAAAACCCTAGAATCCAGGTTTGATCTACAGAAGGGTTTAGAGGTCGATTCTTACCTGGATTTGTTGCTTCTTTCTTAGGTCTTGATGCTCCAACACCCAGATCTTCAATCTCTTAACCTTGGAAGCTTCAAATCTTGAGTTTTCTTTACTTTCTCTCTCTACTTTCTCTCTCTATGAATTTTGGGAGCTAGGGTTCAAATGATGGAGATGGAGGCTGATTTCGGTAGGTTAAGGGCTGATTATGGGCCTTAATCACTTCGGCTCTTGCCCATAAACCCAATTTGGCCCATAACCCATTTCCCCCTTTTATTAAATACCCATTAATTAAGCCCATTATCCTTAATATCTTGTTTCGACTTTTCGGGGTGTTACAACATCCGAGTTATATCTCAGTTTTGTCTGTACAAAAGTTTGAGAAAGTATCTCCTGAAATAGCGGAGCAAGACAAGAAATATTTCATTTCCATTATTAATGTGATGAATGCGGCTATGGAAAGAATATCTTTGAGAAAGGCTCTTGCTTATGCCAACATTGTCAAGAAAGATATTAAAGATATTGAATTCATGAGAATATCAAGAAAAAGAGTACTAGAGGTATAGGAAAGTCAAAAGCCTAGTGAGTTATATGCTAACATTGATATCTCATGTCTTTCAAAAGATACGTTGGAGAGAATGAACCAGATGGAGATTAAGACGAATGAAGCTAAACCCGAACAAGGCATTCTTGCAAGTAAATTCTAGTCTGCAGTTTCAAATGCTTTGAAAGAATTAGAGATGTACAAACAGAAGCCTATGTTTAAGGTCAAAGAAGAACCAGAAGATTTCTTTGAAGGATGAAGACAAAGAGTTGAAGATAAAGCTGAAGATTGAAGAAAAGACAAAGAAGACAAAGATTGAAGATTTTGAAGACAGAAGACCATGTCAATCTTAGGGGGAGTATTGTTAGTGCTCTAAGAAAGATTAAAATGTTTCGTTAGTTGTCTTTTAAAATTTTGTAATAGTATAGGGACTAGTTTTGTAATTAGTTAGTTCCTTTACTTTTTGTTTCATTATAAATACCTTAGACTTACAGGTAGTAGAACTAATTGTATTCGAACCTGCTTTCATACTTTGTAATTGTCTTAGTTTGATATTAATGAAACATTCCATTTTGTTGATATCTTGTTTTGATTTGATTACTTTGTGTGTATTTCATTAAATTGTGCTCATAAATTATCACAGATTGTTACATTTAATCCTATCAAACACTTTACCAGAGAACTTCAATACACATGATCATTCTCTTGAGAATAAAGCTAAACTTAAAGCTTTTCAGGTCAAAAACAAGAATTCAGAAGAAGAAAAGGAAAATGTACAAGTGTTTGTTGGAAAAGGTCAAGAAAAGATTAAAAATGGTCATCCAATCAAGATAAAATCTATGAACCAAAACAAACAAAACAAAACACTTCTGATCAAATTCATGTTGTATTAGAATAAGTGATAGTTCAAAGCAAAGAAAAAGATAAACAACAGGTAGGAACATCAGAAGATTCAAACACTATTAATCTGAAACAAGTTCAATCTGAAAAGGAATCTTCTTCTGACGATGTTCAATCTGAAAGTAAACCAAGTTCTTCTAAGTCAAAGAATCAAAGAAGAAGAAAGAAATCATCAAAAACAACATCTGAACAAAACAAAAGTTCAGAAAATTTGATCATAGCAACAAATGAGACAATAAAACTTAAACCGATAAAATTTGTGTCAGCCGGGTTGGTAAATATGAATTCTCTTCAAAACAACAAGGTAAATAATATGAACAAATCTTACTCTGATCTGAAATCAAGTTCAGATTCTAAGACTTCTGCTGTAGCAAAAAGATTTGTTCCTAATGCATTCAAGAAGGAAGTTCATGTTAAACAAATGCAAAATAATTTGGCACAAAATCAAAATGTGAAAAATGAATGACAAAAGATTAACTATTTGACACCAAAATCAAACATCATGTTAGTGTCAAAAGTTAACAAACAGTTGTTTTTTAACTCCATAAAAATACTGTGAAATTTGTGATATGAAAAATCACAATACTGCTAAGTGCTATTTCAACAAGTACTGTCACATATGTGACATGAGAAATCATTCCACAGCAGATTGTTATTTGAACAAATATTGTACTTATTGTGATGAAAAGACTCACAATACTGCAGACTGTTATTTTAGAAATAGATCTCTTAATAGAGGATTTGCAAATTCAAACATGAGCAAAGGTTATGTTAATCCTCAATACATGAGAAATCAAACTGATAGATTTCAAAAATTAACTAATCAACCTTCTTTAGGTTTGAGATCTTTTCAAAAGAACAATTATATGAGATCTAAACAAAATGTGCAAGAACAATTCATACCAAGATCTGTAAGAATGACTTATCAAAACGTTAGTCATAAATACATTTCAAAAATTGATCAATCAAATGGTATGAATGTTCTCAAAAATAACTCAAACAATTTCCAAAACAAGATTGGTAAATTCATCAAAAATAAACCTGATTTGAATAATCTTCATTACAAACAATTTACCATTGTTGATAAATTAGGAAAACCCAAGACCATCTCGGCTTGGTAGATATCTCAACTTAATTTTCTTGTTGTGCAGGTACGCCCAAGAAGACCACTCAATACATGGTGTGTGGATAGTAGGTGTAGCCGGCATATGACAGGCAATCCTGCCTTATTACAAGATTTTAAGTTAAAGGATGGAACTCACGTCGCCTTTGGTGGTGATGCTGGAGGAAAAATAACAGGAGAAGGAACAGTATCAAATGGGATAATAAGCCTTGATAAAGTCAACTTTTGTTCACAGTTGAACTTTAATCTTTTAAATGTATCCCAAATATGTGATAAATCATACTCTGTTCTATTTGAGGATTCATTCTGTTATGTTTGAAGCCAGGTTTTAAGATAAGCAAAGATTGGGTAATTGTTACAGCTGAAAGGGATAGAGATGTATACAAGCTGGATATGTCTCAAGTTGATCCTTCAACTGAAACAACATGCCTAATTGCTAAAGCATTAAATGATGAAAGCCAGCTTTGGCATAGACGTCTCAGACATTCAAATTTCAAAAATATGAACAAGCTTGTAGCAGGAAATCATGTTATTGGACTTCCATCTATGAAGTTTGCAACGACTGATCACTGCTCAACATGTTTGAAGGGAAAGAAACACATAGCGTCTTATAAGTCCAAGCTCATAAACTCAACATCCAAACCTCTTCAAATGTTACATATGGACCTTTTTGGCCCAACAAATGTCAAAAGTATTGGACGAAAATCATATTGTTTAGTTATCATTAATGACTATACAAGATTTTCATGGGTTTTCTTTCTATATGCTAAATCTGAAACGGCTGATTTACTAAAAGAATTTATCATTAAAGTTGAAAATCAATTAGAAAATAAAGTGAAAATAATAAGAAGTGATAATGGAATGGAATTCAAAAATGCTAACATTGAAATGTTTTGTGCACAGAAAGGGGTAGCTCATCAGTTCAGTGCTCTCAGAACCCCTTAACAAAATGGAGTTGCTGAAAGGCAGAATACAACATTGATTGTAGCTGCTCGTTCTATATTAGCTGATGCAAAAATTCCTATCACTTTTTGGATGAAGCTATATCAACTGTGTGTTTTGTTCAAAACAAAATCTTATATGTGAAAGATAAAATGAAAACTCCATATGAGTTAATGTTTGGCAGGAAACCGAACATAAACTTTCTAAAATCATTTGGTTGTCCTGTTATGATTTTTAATTCAAATGATTAGATAGGAAAATTTTAAGCAAAATCTGATAATGGATTTTTCGTTGGATACTCATCTGTTTCAAAAGCCTATCGAGTGTACAACTCTAGGACAAATATAATTCTTGAAACATTTAACGTTAAATTTCTGGAAAATTCTTTTCCATCAGTTTCAAATGGTCCTGCATGGTTATTTGATTTAGAGTCATTATCAAACTCTCTTCAATCTTACTTGTTTAATCAATTAAACTGTTTTGATTCTACGGGTAAGAAGAACTCTAGAGGAGATCTTGGATCTTTTAGCGAGGATTCAGATTCTGATGACCCAGATGATTCTAGCTCAGACTACCCATTTTTATCGTTTGTCAAGGACTCAACAATACAATTCGATGACAATAATCATGATAATACATCTTCAGATCATTCAGTTTCTTTTGATCAGGAAGGATCTCAACCAATTCCTAATGATGGTAATGAGTTTGTGCTACCTGAGTCTGGAACATCAACCATCTCTGGTGATGTAGCTGATAATGGTAACTTTGATTAGTTTATTAACTCACCGACTCAAGTTCCAAACTTCAATCCACATTCTTCTACTTTGTTACATTAGCTTTCCTACTTGAACCAAACAAATCTGGATGTTAATGTTCAATGTGATGAGATTTCAACATCTCGTATTCACAAGAATCATCCAATTTCTCAGATTATTGGTCCATTGAATGAGAGAACAACAAGGAGTAAATCATAACAAGCAAACTTGTGCTTATACTTTTGTTTTCTTTCTCAAATTGTTCCTAAAAATGTTACCGAAGCATTAAAAGACAATGGTTGGATAGAAGCTATGCAAGAAGAATTACTTCAATTTCGCAAACAAGGAGTGTGGAATTTAGTGGATCTACCTGAAGGAGAAAATGCTATAGGCACGAAATGGTTATTTAGGAATAAGACTGATGATCGTGGTGTTGTAATAAGGAACAAAGCGAGACTTGTTGCACAAGGGTACACACAGGAAGAAGGAATAGATTATGATGAAGTGTTTGCACTAGTTGCAAGAATTGAATCCATTCGAGTTATCTTGGCTTATGCTTCATTCATGAAATTTAAGGTGTATCAATTGGATGTAAAGGGTGCATTTCTATATGGTCCTATCACTGACGATGTGTTTGTGAAGCAACCTCCGGGCTTTGAGGATGCAGAATTTCCACATCGAGTATATAACCTGAGTAAAGATTTATTTAGACTACATCAAGCCCCTAGAATTCGGTATGAAACATTATCACAACACTTAATCCAACATGGATACACAAGAGGGAAAATTGATCCAACTTTATTCATAAAGAAGGATAATGATGATCTCTTATATGTACAAGTGTACGTGGATGATATCATATTTGGTTCTACCAGTCCAAAATTGTGCAATAAATTTGAAGAAATCATGAAATCTCAGTTCCAAATGAGTTCTATGGGAGAGATTAATTTTTTCCTTGGATTCAAGTCAAGCAAACTGACGATGGAATTTTCATCAATCAAGAGAAGTTTGTTGACAAGCTCTTGAAGAAATTTAAGTTGTAAGACTGTCAGTCCATACGAACTCAAGCAGATATTAACACCAAGATTGAACCTGATCCAAAAGGAAAATCTATTGACCAAACGTTATACAGATCAATGATTGGCTCTTTGATTTATCTTACTGCATCTAGACCAAACATTATGTATGCAGTTTGTGTCTGTGCCAGGTATCAATCAGACCCGAAAGAATCTCACTTAATTGCTGTCAAAAGGATTTCAGGTATCTCAAAGGTAAACCAGCCTTAGGGCTTTGGTATCCTTATGAGGGTAACTTTGAATTACATGGATACACAGATAGTAATTATGGTGGATGTTGTCAAGATAGAAAATCTACTTCGGGTGGGTGTCAATTTCTTGGTCCCCGATGAGTCTCATGGCAATGTAAGAAACAAACAACTGTATCTGTTTCAACTGCAGAAGCTGAGTACATTGCTGCATCAACAGGATGTTCTCAAATCCTCTGGTTACAAAATCAACTACTGGATTACGGGTTCAATTTTCTTAAAACACCAATTTACATTGATAACACTGCTGCTATGTTCATAACAGCTAATCCTGTTCAACATTCAAAAATAAAACATATCAAAATTCGATATCATTTTCTCAGAGATAACTCTGAAAAAGGATTAATCATATTGATTCAAATTGCAACAGAAAAACAGTTGGCATATCTATTTACTAAAGCCTTCCTACCAGGATGGTTTGAGTATTTAGTAGAGTCAATTGGTCTTATTAATCATATGTGAACTCTCTAAATCAAAAGATCATCGTAGGTGATCCTCTTAATGTTAATTGCCTGTTTGTATTTTGTGTGTGTGTGATTTTTGTTTTATTAGACAAACCAAAATACAAAATTATAAATCAAAACTCCAAAAATAGAGTTTTTTCTAATTATCAGTTTACATTTTTTTAGAAAAGAATATGTTTATGCAATATGTGAGAATGATAATACATTAATGAGATCAGTTGCATACTTCACTCCTTAATAAAGGCAGACATGATCAGATATGCTGTGTAGACATTATCTTGCTATTATACTGAAAAAGTAAATTCTTGTGATTACACTAAATCTTAATGCTTGTGTGTATTCATCTGAGTACTTTTGAGATGTTTTGGCTTATTAGATTGACTGCTTGTTAAGTTACACCACTCACATCTATTGGTAATATGATTAATCATGAGATCTGTTACAAAGCATCATATCACTTCTCTGTTATGAGTCATCATAGACCTGAAGTGCTGAGATATCCTTTGTTGTAAGTGATTACAGACCTGGATTCTCTCTTTGATGCAAAAGATGCCAATGTGCATAAACTATTCAAATGCATAGTCAGAGCTGATCAAATGGTTATCCATGATCATTCTCTATTAATTTAAGTAACATGAACTCTGGTGATACATATGTTTCAGGTAATAAGTTGAGTATGTATTCTTTCTTGCATGTCATGATGATGGTTGAGCTCTCTTAGTCTCTGTATGATTTACATCATGTCATATCCAAATATACCCTAATTAATCCAAGAATTGAAAAAGTAAGTGAGTTGATAATTTGTCAAAACACTCATTTTCTGTCCTTAGATCTTGTGTCTCCTTTGTTGTGATATCACTGACCTGCAACACACTTGATCAGGATTTATTCATTGTCTATGACTATTCACATTTTTTTATTTTAATGTACTGATCTTCATTGATATGATCTCACTGCAGACATTAATTATTTTGTTTCTATTAGATTGTGATTCTGCTTTCATTTTGATTTTATGCATGTTTTATGTGTGTGAAGGCAATGTAATAATGAGATGTGTGATCTTATTATCTTACCTAGGAAACTTATAAGTTTTTCAAACGTAAAAGTTTAGGGGAAGTAATAAATGAAAGTGTTTTTCTTAGGAAAATCAAAATCAAAGTTAAAATATTGAATTGAAAGGATGATGCTATATGTTCAAAGTATATGTGAATTTGAAAATTTAATTTTTGAAAATGATAATATGAACATATATATAAATTTGCAAGTGGAAATGCTTCTTTCAAAAGTTGGAAAATAGATGATACTTGATTTTGTTTTGAGACTAAAATGAAGCGCCAAAATAAATTTTAAAAGTTAAACAACAAGTGAAAATTTAAAACTGTTAAAAATTAAAAATTTAGTGTGCAAAATGCAAGAAGTTCAAATTTGAGGGAATAAAAGGTAAATTTTGGAAAATTCAAAATTGTTGGTTCTTATATGCTCAAGACACAT
Organism: Flaveria ramosissima; assembly: GCA_025215565.1. NCBI lineage: Eukaryota > Viridiplantae > Streptophyta > Magnoliopsida > Asterales > Asteraceae > Flaveria > Flaveria ramosissima. The sequence goes on along the minus strand of CM046035.1, from coordinate 44,281,977 downwards.
ACAAGATTGATGTGGTTAGTACGTTATGATCCAAGTCGGGTCATACCCAATAACAAGCTATACAAACACCAATAATTAATTATTTGTTGATAAGATCATACAAATATATTGACACCTATTTAGAGAATTGGTTTTCTAAATATTGCTTTTGTGATAGAACAACATTATATGGATAATTTGTTCATGAGATATTTATTTGTTTCATTATTTAAGTTGGTTAAATAATGTCAAATAAAAGTGTGACAAGTTATATAATTAGACTATGTTTTGATTATATAATATAAATGCATGGAAGAGTATTTTATTTTAACTAATATCTAATGGTGGGAAACCATTTTAAAATCAAATTTTCGGCAGCCCTTGGGGGCCTTGGGAACTCAATAACTTGTCTTGTTTCATGCAAGACTTTACTACTTTCACACTCTTCCATCATTTGACACTTCTTCTCTCTTCTCTCTCTCAAGCAAGAACACTCAAGAGACTTCAAAAATTCGAATTTGTGGCTGGATTTTGGGGCTGAAAAATTCGGATTTAGAGAAGCTTTGAAAGATTGTTTTGGTGTAAAGCTCCCTAACAAAGCAAGGTGTTTGGAAGAAGCTTGTGGGTATTACAACTTGAGGTCTTCTTCCTTGAAGAATTGCTGCTCAAAACCCATCATCATCTTCAAAGTTTTCGACTTCATTGAGCTGCTGAAAGGTAGTAAATCACAGCTCATTGTAGCTGTGATTTTATGTACATTTACATATGTTCATAGCGTGTTTATTCACATATAATGATCCTTTTGTTTTGGGTTTGTTTTATACATATATGTGTCACCATAAAACATGAAATTTCAGCTTTATAATCATGTTTTAATATATATATATATATATATATATATATATATATATATATATATATATATATATATATATATATATATCCGCTGCGTTTTTCAGAAAGTTTAAGAGGTTAACTTGTTTTCTATGTTCTAACAAACCCGACAATGGCATCAAGAGCCGGTTATGTGGATAGCTTGCTTGTTCTTGTCCTTTAAAAATTTTTTTATGGGACTTTATAACCCTTTTAAGGGCTGCTATATTCTTGTATGTTGAATCCCCAAACTTTCAAGGTTATATTACATATGCTTGTGATTAAACCTTGAAAGATATGTATGTTGATATGTATGTTGTTTGGACAATGTTTAAAACCCGAAATTTCAGTTTATGCTGGCTGAAATTTCGTGGGTTTTAGAGGGGATTCACTATTATTTTTGGATGATATGATGAATGTTAATATTGGTGCATAACCTAGCCTTTGGCCTTGTGTTGTTTGGATGATTGCAATGGTTGTTTTTGTTTATTCAATGGGGTTGTAATTTTATTCATTTGTGCTTTGTTTAAAATGTAATTTATTTATTATTGGGTTGTAATAAATAGATTAGGTGCATTTTCATTTTACTAGATATATTGTATTAGGACTTTATATCTTGTAATATGAAGACATATGCATTGGAAGCACAAAGGAGAAACATGGAGCATTTTGGATGCGGTTTCAAGTGGGAGGCTTTTGGAAGCTTTCTATGTGTTTTTGTTATGAGCCTTAGGAATGCCTTTGGACCACACCTGTGATGGCAAACAAGTGTGGACCACTTTAGATGCTATGGTTATGCACATATGCTATGTTGTTTTGTTTATATTATTGTGGTTGATAGCATGTATGTGATATTTGCTTTTTCAAACCTTTCTATGAACTTAACAAACTAATTAAATGGTTCTTAATCATTAAAAGGTAATAAAAGGTTATTAAAATGATTTAATGATTTAAAGATTAAAATGGGTTTTAATCAAAGGACCATAGGGTATCTTGTATTTGAAAGCATGCAAATACAAGTACATAGAGTTTTCTAAAACTTCAAATATGAAATCTCTAATTTTTTAAAACGAGATCAACACCGTCCTTTTACACAACACTTGAGTCACTTGGGAACACTTAATGGGATAAAGGTCACCTAACCATTTTGAGGGAACTTGTGATTTGAGGTGAGAATGCCTTATTTGTGGGATAAAGGTCACCTAACCACTTATTTTGGCAAACTCACACGTGGATGTAAGTAGGGTGTCTTGATTTGCAAACCATGTCTAATGGATCACCTTCGATGTGGTTTCCAAATGGTGTTGATGGGATTAACATGCCGACTTTACATATGATGTTTAAAGTCGATCCCATTCCTCTAGAAGTTGCAAATGGTTGCAACCGTCAATTGTTGACCACCTTATTAATTTAAATCGTGGGATAAAGGTCACCTAACCACAATTTAAATGTAATGTTGGGTTCTAGATTTAATATGAAAATGACCTTAAAAGGTATTAATTATTAAAAAAATAACAATATCAAAAATACTAAAATAGATCTTTGTTAAATTTTGTAGATGACCTCCAATAATGATAATCATGATAACTCATCCGCGTCCGCCCAATCTTTACGAGCGATTCTCCAAAAGGAACGTCTAAATCATAACAATTTTATTGATTGGTATCGAAACTTGAGAATCGTTCTCAAGCAAGAGAAATGATCATACGTTTTAGACGACCCTATCCCCGATCAACCTGCTGAGGATGATGAAGAGGCCTTTAACGATTGGCTGAAGTACACTGAGGACTCTGTCCAAGTGTCTTGTCTCATGCTGGCGAGCATGACTCCGGATCTCCAAAAGGAGTATGAACATCACGGAGCTTATGACATGATAACCCAGCTGAAGGAAACGTTCCAACAGCAAGCGACGGTTGAGCGCTTCGAAACGGTTCGAGCACTCCATGCATGTCGTATGGACGACAACCAATCGGTTTCATCTTATGTACTTAAGATGAAAAGCCACATTGACCGCCTTGAAAGGCTTAGTTGTCCTGTCTCGAAGGAATTGGCCACGGATTTGATCCTCAATGGCCTTACCAAAAAGTTCGAGACATTTGTGTTGAACTACAACATGAATGCTTGGGACAAAAGCATTGGTGAGCTTCACTCAATGCTCAAAACGGCCGAGGCGGCCATGGGTAAAAGGATTCTACCCTTTCTCACCATCAATGAAGGTGGGAACAAGAAAAGGCCTCATCCCACACCCAAGGAAAAGGTTGCCAAGGGTAAGGGACCCGTATGGGGAAAAGGGAAAGGGGTGGTAAGGGTGCCACCCAAACCACAAGAGAAGAAGCAAAAGGTTGCTTCCAGTGACCCATGCTTCAAGTGTGGGGAGATTGGACATTGGGCAAGAAATTGTCCCGTCCATCTCCAAGAGTTGAAAGCAAAGAGGGATGCCGGGCAAACCTCAGGTACAATATACATGATCCATATTGATTTAAACTTAAAATCCTCTAACACATGGGTATTGGATACCGGGTGTGGAACTCACATTTGCAATTTGTTGCAGGGGTTCAAAAGAAAAAGTGACTTCAAGAAAGGGGATGTTAGCCTCTACATGGGCAATGGGGCAAAAGTTCAAGTTGAAGCCCGTGGTGACTACATCTTGAAACTTCCAAATGGTTTGGAAGTAATTTTATATAATGTTTTGTATGCTCCTAGTTTGACTAGGAACATTATCTATGTAGCCCTATTAAAACAATTTGGATATGTATTATCATTTATTGGAAATGAAATTCATGTTGCTTTGAATGACATGTTCTACTTTAAAGCTATTCCCATTAATGGTATTTATGAATTGGTTCATGAAAATACTTTAAATAGTTCATTGTACCAAACTAGCACCAAGAAACTCAAGTTGGATTTGAGTGATACCTATCTTTGGCATTGTCGTCTTGGTCATATAAACAAGAAAAGAATTCAAACACTACAAAATAATGGTTTTTTAAAAACAAGTGAATATGATTCATTTGATGTGTGTGAGTCTTGTTTACAAGGTAAAATGACTAAGGCACCCTTCAGTGGGACTAACGAAAGGGCAAAAGATTTGTTAGGAATCATACATTCGGATGTATGTGGTCTTTTTAAGCCAATGACTAGGAATGGTGAAAGATACTTCATTACCTTTACCAACGATTATAGTCGCTATGGGTATGTGTACCTATTAAGACACAAAGATGAAGCTTTTGAAATGTTCAAGATCTTTCAAAATGAAGTACAAAATCAACTCAACAAGTCGATTAAAGTTCTCCGAGGTGAATACCTAAGTGATGCTTTTCAAGATCATCTTAGGAGTTGTGGGATTGTCTCACAACTCACTCCACCTGGAACACCGCAACATAATGGTGTGTCTGAGAGGAGGAATCGAACCTTATTAGATATGGTCCGATCTATGATGGCTAGAAGCACATTGCCTCTATCATTTTGGGGTTTTGCTTTGCTCTCCGCGGCCCGTATTCTAAATATGGCCCCAACCAAAAAGGTGGAAAGGACACCTTTTGAGATATAGCATGGAAGAGTTCAATCCTTATCATACTTAAGGGTTTGGGGTTGTGAGGCTTATGTTAAGACTCCTACCCCAAACAAATTGGAAGTCCGATCCACCAAGTGTATCTTTGTTGGATATCCTAGAGATTCTATAGGATATTATTTCTATGATCCACTGGAACAAAAGGTGTTTGTTGCCAGAAAGGGTGAGTTCTTAGAAGCAAAGTTTCTTATGGAAGGAACTAGCAGTAGAACAGTGGATCTTGAGGAGGATCAAGAACCACAACCCGATGCACGTTTGGTTGAAACTAGCACTCAACATGAGGATGTTGAGGATGATCAAGTGGTTGATCAATATACAAAAACGTTCGCAGATCTAGTAGAATTAGTAATCCACCTGAAAGATATGGATTTTTCGTTGATGGATGCTATGTGGTAGATTCCGATGAACCAACCACCTATCGTGATGCAATGTCCAATTTGGATTGTGACAAAAGGCTTGAAGCCATGAACGTTGAGATGAAATCCATGTATGACAATCAAGTATGGGACTTGGTTGTACCACCTCTTAACTCCAAAGTAGTTGGAAGTAAGTGGGTTTTCAAGAAGAAAACCGATATGCATGGAAACTTGGATACTTACAAAGCTAGACTTGTAGCAAAAGGTTTCACTCAAACTCAAAGGTCTGAGGAAGATGTCAGGCTGGTTTGAGGCTGCATTAAAGAAGGAGTACCACACCAGATGGGTCAACTTCAAACCTCAACAACCTACGAGGTATATCCGAAGGTCTGAGGTTGATGCCATAACTGGAAAGCCGAGAATAGTGCTGAAGTGGAGTCCTCCGCGCACCATGTCCAAGATCCCACTACGGGAAATGCCACAGGACTTCACTCCACACTTAAAATGGTTTTATTACGATTGGAGAACAGGGGAGGCGGTCATAGTTCTGAACAAAGAGGGCAGAATGGATACTATCAGGATATTTGACCCAATATGGCTTACCAACTTGTCAGCTAATGATGTCTACACTCTATACAAGTGGCCACTGTTCTATGATTCGCAAGATATTGTACAAGCCCTCCAATTCCAAAACGTGATCAGACTCTACTTTGCATTTGAAATACATGCAGGAGTTACAAGAGATGAGAAGTACAAAAAGTATGAGGAGGTATTGAAGAAGAAAGACTTTAGATAGATCTAGGTCCAAGGGGGAGTTTGTTGATACATATGTACCTAGATGTGGATCTTAATGTAACATGTCGTGAATGTCTTACACTTATGTAATGCTTGGGTTATTAATGAAATGAGAATGTTTGGTTGTGATTTATAATGTTTAATATTTCATTAATGAGTTGATATTGACTTGATTATATAGGTTTATGATTGTTTGAATTGATACACATAATGTTATAATAATGAACTCATTCAAACTTGGTTAAGTAAAGTTCACATGCGTCCGACTGGACTATGCGCCCCAATAGTGGTCATGCGTCCGAATGGCCATGCGACTGAGTGTCCATGCGCCTAAACAGTCCATACGCCTCAAGAACTTCATGCGACTGACTCAGCCGCACGACTGAACACTCAGTCGTGCGAATGGATCAACCGCATGGCTCAATCGCACGAATGAACCATGCTGATGGTTCACTCGGAGCAACCCTAACCTATAAGTACCACCTAATTCGTGGAAAAACGAAAGCATTCAATCCACTTCGACTCCAGACGTACCCTAGCCGTTCAGAAGCCTCTAAGTTCGTACTCCAAGTTCATAGAACGCTGTAGGTCGATTCCTAATCGATTCTTGACGTTAGGTTCAATACATTATTGTTTCTACGTGCGTTCTCACCGATTGGATCGCCAATCAAATAGGATTCCGCACTATTTGGTTTGGTTTAACACGTTAATCAGTTGGTGTTTCGTTCAAATACCAGATCCTAACACTCCCGAAGAAGGAGAAATCATTCACGACCTCACTGATGAGCAACTCGCAGAGATGTTCCGGTTAAATCCAGATGAACTGGTTAAAGATGCGCCTACCTTCGATGTTGCTAGTGATGACGAGCTCAACGATGTGGATGAGATAGAGATTGAAGACGTCACAGCACAACATTATCCAGAATATACTGATCGAGAGGGAAATGTGGTTCCTGATTTTGGAAATACTCTCGACAGTGATATGTATGCTAAACTGGATACGGTGGAGAGGGAGGCCGAGAAATCAGAAAGCCAAGCCCAAGCATCAGACGCCGATGTCAACATCAAAAAGGCTGAATGGGTGGCATGTTTTGCAGAGATCAGAGCCCAACGCAGTGCTCCAAAGCCTAGTACCTACACCAAGCTCTATAAAGTGAAGAAGCATCTGAAGGTGTCAGGAAAGATTATAGCGTGGGCATATTTTAATGATCTAAATGTTTATGCTATCAAGAGAGAGAAGGGAATCGAGTAGTTCAGATTCCCACACGATCTGAAGACTCTACCCGGTTTTGAGCTTAACCAGCTGCCAAACTGAAGCTATTATATGCTGATCCTCGAAGATGTCAGACTGATTTGAAGCAGCTTTGAAGAGAGAGTACCACACCAGGTGGGTCAACTTCAAACCTCAACAACCAACGAGGTATATCAGAAGATCTGAAGTTGAGGCCATTACTGGGAAGCCAAAGATTGTGCTGAAGTGGAGTCCTCCGCGCACAATGTCGAGAATCCCTCTAAGGGAAATGCCTCTGGACATCACTACACACTTTAAATGGTGGTACTACGATTGGAGAACAGGTGAGGTGGTCATAGTTTTGAACAGAGCTGGAAATATGGAAACAATCAGGGTGTTTGACCCAATGTGGCTTACTAACTTGTCGGCTAATGATGATTACACCTTATACAAGTGGCCAATGTTCTATGACGCGCAAGACATTGTACAAGCCCTCCAGTTTCAAAATGTTATAAGGTCTGTTTTGCATTTGAGATACATGCTGGAGCTACAAGAGAGGAGAAGTACATGAAATTTGAAGAACTGATGAAGAATGTTAGAACAATAGAGTAAATCGCACAAGGTCCAAGGGGAGTTTGTAGATACATGTGTACCTAGTTTAGGAGCTCAAATGTAAAATGTCTTTCATTTCTTACTATATGTAATAGATGGGTACTGAATGAAATATACAATGTGTGATTATGCTTATAATGTTGAACATTTCATTGCTTATTATGTAATAATGCTTGGTTGAACTAACTATATAGGTTTGTGGTTGTTTACATAAATCTTAGTCAAGAATGGTTGAGAAATAGATTTAAACTTAGTCATGTGAAGTTCTTATGCGAATGGCCCATGCTAATGGACCATACGCATGAACAACTTCATGCTAATGAACCAGTCGCATAACTGAACCAGGAGACTGGATCAGTCGCACGATTGTGACATGAGATTGACTCAGTCGCACGACTAAAGCCTCAGTCGTGCGGATTGAACAATCGTATGACTCAGTCGCACGACTGAACCATACTAATGGTTCAGTCGCACGAATGAGAAACCCTAACCTATAAATACCACTTAATTCGTGAAAAAACGTAACAATTCGAATCCCTACGTACTAAATCGTACCCTAGCCATCCAGAGACCTTAGAGAACCTGCTCCAAGTTCATAGATCGCACTAAGATCGATTCTATGTGGGTTCTCACTGATTGGATCGGCAATCAAATAGGATTCCGCACTATTTGAGTTGGTATACACGAAAATCAGATAGTACTCCGTCTGTACACGGTCCTAACAAATCCAACCCCAAATGCACCAAACACATACACATACGCATACAAATGGGTTCAACACCCAACTTCTTCAAAATGGGTTTTGATGTGTTCCAGTCCCAAAATTTGAAAACATGTAAAAGAGGGTCCTAGAACTCACACAAACGATCCCGACAAGAAGAGCTTCAATTCAACCCGCTACACTTCGATTTTCACGCTCGAATCCACATGAACCAAGCTCGAGACCACTTTTTCTTCCTCTTTCTCTGTATGGCTGAAATGTGTGAGTGTGGGGCAGGTTGTGGGATGCTCTCCTCCTTTTATACTCCCACCCATTCAACCTTTTCCTGTTTTGGCAAGTTTGATCCTCGACTTTGGACTTTATTTCTTTTTCTTTCTTCGTCGGCTTCATGGAAAATTTCCGGATGTTACATAATGGGTGGATTTCTTAACAAGTCTTGTAAGTTGGGTGAACAACTTGGGCGGTAGACTTATTATTTGACAGTTAATGGGTCCTTCATGTTTAGGGTGTTAATTTGTCGTTTATATCCTCCGACTCGATTTTGCCAGATCATCTTTGTCGCATTTAAGTTGAGTTTTCACAACCTCTATTTTTAAATAACGTTTCATTTAACTATTTTGGGGGAAAGCGTGCTATAATATTTTTCTGTATGATATGATTTAGTTTTGGAATAACTGCGTGATCTTTATGATGGCCTAGAGTTATTTTTTTATGTGTGCATGATGGCCCTCAGCCATAATCATTAACTCTTGAGGGGACACAAGATATATTATACGGATGGAATATATGTTGAAAGGAACTTGAGGGACATTAGGCCTTGGTTTGATTATGGGGCTCTTGGTTGCGATCATAGTCAGTGGACCTAGCTAGTCCCTAACGAGACAGGGCTTGAGTACAGGATAATCATATCATTTTATAAAAGGAAACTTTAATAATATTTTTATTTAAACCTTTGAACTTACCAACTTCTTGTTGATACACTTTTAGGCATGCTTTTCAGGTAATTAGGCATGCTTTTCAGGTAATTAGGCATGCATGAGAATGACAAGGGTTTTAACAGCAAACTAATCAAGTTTTGATACTTTCGGGACCAAATTTCGCTACCGATTAAAATCTCTTGTAAATTTTTAAAACAATGTTATTTTATTACTGTTAGATCTAGGGACAATAGATCTAGTCCATTTTGTATAGGCTTAGAACTTTAATCAATATTTGTAATGAATACTTGTAATTCATTACAAATATGTTGCAATACCTTGGCTTCATCGTGGCCTGCCATGAGTGCTTGGTTTGGAGATGCATCTTCCACCTGAAAGCTCCAGTTAAAGCCTCCTTCTTCAACAGCAACTATAGCTTGCTGCTTTGGCTTCTCATTCTGGGGAGCTCTGTTAGTGTAGTTTCGTCTGGCTTATGTTTGGCCACCATTTGTCCTTAGTCCCTTACACTCCCTTGCAAAGTGTCCCATCTGATTACAGTTGTAACACTTTAGTTTGCTTTTATCCAGCCTAAACTTTCCACTAGCTGCATTGCTTAGGAACTTCCTCCCTGTCCTCTTGTAGAACTTCTTGGCTTTGTGAGTGAGAAGAGCCATCTACTGGAAGATCTCCATGTACTCCAAATCATCTGGATGGATACAGTCTAAATCTTCAAGGTTGAAGAGAAAGTTCCCTGTGGTTTCATCAGCAGAGACAAAGGCATGAGAGGAACTTGTCTCTTGGAAAGGACTATCTTGAGTGTAGCTTTGTCTTGGAGTCTCTGGGAAGGTGATGAAAGGGCCCTTTTATGAGTAGCATATAAGATGATGTTGTGGTTTAATGCTTTCCCTTTCAACCACATGGAGAGCTTAACTCAGTTGATTGTGAGAGTTACCAGATGAGTTTTGCATATTCATCTCCATCTGGTAGCCACTAAGAATACCATACAACTCTGTGAGAGTAAGAGTCTTAAGGTTCTCAGTCCTCTTGATAACAACACAATAATGTGTCCATTGTCTAGGAAGAGAGGACATAAACTTCCTTACAATGTCACTGTTCTCAAGAGTTACTTCAACATCCATTATAGTATCCACAATCTCAACATACCTGAAGTATTATTGAGTCATGGTTTCACCTACCTTGAAGATGAAGTTTTCAAACCGCTACTTCAGGAGATCCTTCTTGTTCTCCTTTGCTTCATTGGACCCCTCATACATCAGCTTCAGTGCTTCCTATAGTTACTTGGTAGTTTTGCACTTCTTGAAGCCTCTGTAGATGGAGTTTGGAAAAGCAGTTTGCAGAGCTGTCATGGCTTTCTGATCAATCTTATTCTTTTCCTGTCTAACACCACCAGTAACAGAAGTGGTGCTTGGTATATAAGGTCCTTCCACAACAGAGTCCCACATCCCCACATCCTGGAGTCTTGAGAATTGATGAAGCCTTCCATTCTTTGACACCAAGTATCAAAGTCTTTAGGAGTGATCAGTGGAGACTTTGTTATAGTCCCAGTTTCCATATCAGCTTTGGTAGTAGCTGTCATTTGAGTTGTTAAATATTTTGTGTGTGTGAGGGATCTTAAGATGGTGAGATATTATATCAAGAGCCTGGAATGCTCTGTACCAAATGCAGGACCGGTTAAGGGTATGTAATTACAACACAACAACACAGTGAGGAGAGTTCCTTAAAAGACTTAACAGATCAAATAGGGAACTGGTATCTTAAGTGAAAGATGCTAAGAACACAAGTAAACTGAGAGACAGAACAAAATAGCTAACGACATAAGTATTTGGTTTTCAAGAATGTTGTATATTGCTTCTCAAGTTCTTTTACAAATGTTACAAAGCATAGATTGAAAGTTAGAAGTACTTGAGATACTTTATACTACATCCTACAGCCACCCATACTTTGAAGGCCAGCTGGATACATAAGACTAGACAACAACAAAATGAAATGTAGAGTCAAAAGGCAGATTGCCTTTTGACTAGTGACTATGACATGGCATAGCTCGTATCCTAATATATCAAAAATGATAAAGGTACATAAAGTAGAAAGCACAGACTCAAGATCTCAATGTATAGTTACCAAAAGCATGGACCTTTTCACCACCTCATGTAAGTTGGTGACTGTACAGAGTTTGGAGCAGAAAGGTGGTCTAGCTTTATGGTAAAGTACATCATATAAAAGCATGTATCTAGAAGTCTTCGAAAGAAATATGTCTTCACTCTTTGGCTTCGGAAGACTTTGTCTTTGAAGCTTCATAAGACTTCACTTTTGGCTTCGGAAGATGTTGGTCTTGGCTTCAGAAGATTTTACACTTAGAACATTTCTAGTGCAACATGTAAAACTTTCAAAGCTTCTTCAGTGCATGCATGTAGAAAGACTTTGGACGTTTTGGCTGCATCAGACTTATAGGAATCCTTACAAAAAGTGTGCGGAAGCATTTGTAAGTAAACAAAACCTAAAGTATTTAAGGTGTAATACTGGCAAAACACGCGCCAACCCGATATTTATATACACATAAATTAAAATCCAAATGTCAAGATATAATTTGTAGCTTTAAAATGCATGCCGGACTTGTGACAAGTTCCTACCACCAACCAAAGTTAACGACCTGGGAATAGAAATCTAAAAGTGTCAACATAATAGTTAGTACGTTCAAGAGTTTGCGCTTAACATAATCAGTAATAGTTGTAAACATAAGAAGGGCATTGAAATAGATAACTAGTCTATATTCATTAGTAATAACCATAGTGATTTCGCGATCGAAGCTGGCTGTGTTTCATTTGTTGCCCCCCGTCACGACTTACCAGGACATGACAATGTTTGGGTTTAGGACAATATTGCACTAGTTTGACCTCGATTCGCACGGGTGGTGCTCGTCAGACCCAGTAGTACTACCCAAAATATCCAGCTAGTTACCAAGATTAACGATGTAAAAGTGTGAGGACTTCCAAGGTATATCACACTATGTTACACTATACACAATTTACAATAATAAAGCTGTTGTAAACAAGTATGCTGTCTCCCCCAAAAGTGATTGTATAAAAAGTGGGGCATGAACTCACCGGTACTTCAATACAGAATAATGCAAGCTACGAAGGAACGGAAAGACAACCCGTCAAAGGTTACCTCAAACACGTGAGTTTATAAGTACGTCTACACAGAAAGCTTAACAACCCTAGGTGCTCAATAAACACGTTGACCCAAAAAAACAAGACTTATTTGACCTAGATGACCCGTTGGTGACATGTTGTGACATCCGTCACCAAAACAGGTGTGTTGACCTTTGACTTTGACTGTGTTGACCGTTGACTTTGACTTTTGACTTGGATTTTTTCATATTTGGGCTTGACCTTAATTGATTGTTCATTTCAATGTTGATCAAAGTTTTAGATTAATAGGCCTAGGGCATAATATTGGGCCTAGGGTTTTAGTCATAGATGACCATTGAGCTTGCCATCGATCAAGGTGCTGTGCATTAGACAAATCAAGAACGCTAAATTTACGTTAAAACCCAACTAATCATACATTCATGGACTTTGCCTAAAGTCTAGTAAATGAACTTGAATTAGTTCAAAAATATGAATTACCCGATTTCTAGGGCATATAATAGCTCGTTGGAACGGTCTTAGCGCGAGGAATTTAAAAATGTTAAAATTGAACGACATGAGGAACGAGACAACATGAGAATGGACGTGACGGGGCAAGGGCCTGAAGACTTTTGCCCCTCCCCTTGTTGTGGCCGAGAATGATAGACAAGGGGGGGGGGATTTCCCCTTGGTTTCTCACTTTTGCAACCCTAACTCTCACCTCCTCATTTGAAACCCTAGCCACCTCAACCAGTTCTTCATGTTCTTCACCTAACCCATCGAAAATCATCATCTATATTCAACAAACAATTGATTTTGGTGTATTGCTTCATTCAAGAACAGGTATTGATTCGAATCGTAATCCAATCATTCTCCGGTAATTCAAATAAATCGATATTATTTTCATTTTATCATCGTATTTGATGACATTCATCATCTTATACTAAGAGTCTTCACTTGGACTTCTTTCTTTTCGTTTTTGGGATGATAACTCTTGGAAGATCTTGGCGTTCAAGTGTTGGATCCGCAGATCGGTAAAACCCTAGTGTCTTTATTCTTGATTGTTCGTTGATCTTTTGAGTTGGGATTGTAAACTCTTGAAATTTGGACTTAATGGATGTATTTTTGGACCCTTATTATTTATTAAAAATCACTAATATATGGTTATTGAATCGACCGAGGCGATAAAATAATGAATCTCAATGATAAACGCATAAAAAGTGGAACAGAGAGAGTAAATGTGGATGAATCTATGTTTGGAAAGTAATATAGTGTTAATGCAACACCCAATTCTTTGTTTTGGTTATTCGGGTCTTAAACTAAACTTTCTTACGATGTTTGGGTCAATAAAGGTCGAAAACCGAGTTTTTGAATCCAATAAACAAAGCTGAGAATTTGGACAGTTTGTTGTCAGAAAAATAGGTCATCTTGTGCAGGTCGTATTGAGGTCTTTGAAACTTCAAATGGGTGTAATGTTTCAATTAAAAAACAAGTTCAATGAGTCCTCTAACTAGCCCAAGTGGTCTCACGTCATTTCAAAATCGTTTGGTTCTCCGAACTCGACACACAAAACTGAAGGTCAAAACTGACGAATCTTTCTCATATTTTATCCAATTGAGATGATTCACTTTCTAGAGTTTAATTTAAATCCTTACCTTTCTAATGAATCCTGTTACGCAACTTTTCGTTACCGTTTCGACCTCCAACCAATTTATTCAAAACTGGTGCGCAATCAGGTCTTCATGCTGAAATATTTTATTGAAATCAAAAATAAAGATTTGAACCTAAATAATCAAATGAAGACAAGTTTAATACTTAAAATTGATTAAGTTACTTTTTAAAGAAGATAAAATTAAGGACCATGATGGGCATTAAGTGCTGGACTTTGAGGACTACACCAAACTAGGTCAACTTGGCCCTTTAGTAATCTGTTTGGTATTTTGTGTTCTATAGTGATTTGACATTCTTACTGTGGACTTTAGGGCTTTGCTATTTCGAGGTGAGTTACATGGCCCCTTTTAACATGTTTTTACTCGGGGGAAAAGCACGCTCATGGTTTTTGGACTTGTGGTGTCTTTTAGACTATTTTGGGACAATGTACATGGTTTGGGTCATGGGTTGAGTCTTGATATTCATTCATGAGTGTGTACTTGGACTTGGACTTGTTATCGTGACCTGGACGTCATGGAGAGGTATTGTTAGTACTAAACCCCCACCCTTGTCGTCTGTATACTAGTCGAGACTGACTTGGCATGGGCTTGCCCTTAGGTGAATATAATCCGGTAATTGGATTTATACTGACTTAGACTTGTGTTGATATCTATGACTGCTATGTACTCTTATCTACATACAACTTTTGTACATGTTCTGCATGGGAAACTATTTGTTTTTTAAACCTGTGAACTCACCAACGTTTGTTGCCTTTTTAGAGTATGTCTTTTCAGGTAATGTGGCTTAGGGCTTGACTTGGGGACTCTAGACACAACCGCTCTCTTAGGAGCAATAGTCTTTTCACGACACTATTAACTTGTGTTTGGATTGTTTGAATATTTGTTGGTTTGTATTTGGGATTGTTTTTGTACTTGTGATTATTTATTTCTGAATGAAACTTTGGACTTTTTATGCATTTATGGCATGACGATTTGGGATTGGCTTTACTTGGCACGTGCTCCTATATGTCGGGCGACTTCATGACCATCTATGGAGAGTGCCTTTTTAGTGATTCTCTTGGACCCCCAATGAGTTATGACAATCCCGTCCGTCGCATCCTCGTGTTTTCTTTTCTAGTGAGGGTGTGACAGA